>SJYA01000522.1:243189-266418 GCA_006410615.1 Neotragus moschatus | reverse complement strand
CCGTCCCCTGACCACCCCACCACACCCCTACCCTGCAGTCACAGTTGGGCCACACAGAGGCAGAGATCTGCGCCACGGTGACCTCACTACCTCCCAGCACCACGGCCTGAGTGACACAGGAGCCATGCAGGACACACTCGGGTCCCCAGCGGACAAGTCGGAATTCCCAGGGGACGGCCGGTGGTCCTCTGGGCTGTGTCTGTGGCTGCAGAGAGGAGGCGAGGACCCACTGTGTCCTCAATGACACGGAGGCTCCCGGAGCAGGGGTCTCTGAGGGCACCCCCCACCCCACCGGCCCCATCTCCCCCAGGACCTGCACATGGGGCCCTGGACATGCTTCTGAGTCCCTGCAGGGTCAGGGCACGAGGGCAGAAGTGCGGGCGGCCAGGCCTCACAGGCCGACAGCTGCTCCGAGTGCGGNAGGCTCCCGGAGCAGGGGTCTCTGAGGGCACCCCCCACCCCACCGGCCCCATCTCCCCCAGGACCTGCACATGGGGCCCTGGACATGCTCCTGAGTCCCTGCAGGGTCAGGGCACGAGGGCAGAAGTGCGGGCGGCCAGGCCTCACAGGCCGACAGCTGCTCCGAGTGCGGAGACCTTGTTTCATGTGGACCGCGGGGCGAGTGCTCCAGGGGAGCTGGACCCCAGTCGGCCCCCCAAACTCCATCGAAGGCCTTCCTTGCCCCCCTGGCCCCTTGGCCCCGAGTCTATTTCTGGTTTAGAAGCTGAGTGTGTGGCCAGGTCGCGGCCTGGCTGGGGGCTGTCCATTCAGTTTCTCAGCGGATGGCAGCTCCAGACCCCGTTCTAGGGACTCCTCGCACCTCCTCTTCTGGTGAAAGGAGACGCAGGGACCCAGGGAGGCCCCAGGGGTGCTGTGAGCTCCTGAGGGCAGCATGGATGTCAGCACTTGTTTTTTTTGGGGGGGGTCACTGATGCAAAGTGACCTGGTTCCCGACCCCGCTGCCTGCTCAGAGCACAGGCCTGAGTCCTTCTTAACACCGTGTCTGGACCGCCACTGTCCAGCGACTGAGTGGCTGTGCTCTGGGACTTCCCATCACCCGCAAGGGATGAGAGGTCCTTGGCAGGAGCAGAGACAAACCCTCACCGCCTGGCGAGGAGCTGTGAACTACTGCTGACAGGGGCCGGGGCATGGCAGTCTTCCTGGGCCTCGGAGGCCTTCAGGGAGATGGTGCGTGGGGTTGGCGAGGCAGCCGGGATCAGAGTGGCCATACGGCTCCGCAGGGCACCAGTGCAGTAGGAAGACTCTCCTGGCCTCTGAGCTGAAGTGATGCCACTCAACACGGAGAGCCAGGCCTGCCAGGGCCAGCAGGACAGACGGGGATGACGCTCACGGGGACGGGGACAGTCTGGGTTTGGGGGCGAGTCAGAGAACCCAGAGGACAGGCTGGCTGCTGCCTGTCCAGGGAGGAGGCACTCCAGGGGCGACAGCCCTGAACCGGCATCATGGGCGTCCAGCCAAGTTCCTGGCTTCTCATGGGGTGAGTGAGGAGGGAGGAGGAGCCTGGGGGCCGTGTGGGCAGGCCTGACCCGAGAGGCGGGTGGCTACACCGGCCAGGAGCCCCTGCTGTGGTCCAAGGAGCACGGGGCCCCTGCCTACCTGTCGTCAGGTGGGAGAGAGGGAAGAACCATAAGCTGTACCTACCCAGGCACAGTCCACAGGCTGGAGACCATTTCGGAGGCAAATTGTGGGATACAGGTCACAAAACTATCCAGACCAGATGACGGGCTTGTCAGGAAGTTTCCCAGGAACAGCTGGTTCCATTTTGCCTCGTTTCTCTCCCATCGAACTCACTTTGTATATCACATCGCCCAGGCCGCGGTCACACCCCCAGCCATGCTGCTCCTGGACCCCTACCTGCGCCCGCTCCCTGCAACCTGAGTCTCAGCTCCAGATGGAGAGACAGACAAGGGAAGAGGTGGGCGCCCGTCAGCTCGCGGGACACAAGTTCTCCACGCAAAAGGAAGACTCTCTTCTCCTTGGTTCTGAACACTTCTCTCAGCCTGAAACTCCAACAAGCTGGAGACAGGGTCTTACCACCTTGAAGCCACACAGAAGGCAGACCGGTCTATAGAATCCATCTTCTGGATTCAATCCATCGTGCTTCAGCCAAACATAAAAATGAGACATTTCCCCCTACGTACCCTGCTCTTTGCAGCCTGCCTCTCCCAATCAGTCGTGCCTGTGGAAGGGTCATCCATGGCTGGGGTCAGCTCAGCCCTCCCTGCAGAGCCCTGTGGGCACAGACCCCTGGGGTCCTGCCCTCCCCAGCCCTCTTGTCCAGAGGCGCTAAGTCACTCCTGCAGGGACCAGCTCTACGTGTTTCTTCCCCGTGGCACCAGGCAGACCCTAGTCAGCGAGCCAGCGGTTCCAGGGGCCTGTCGTCCAGTCTCCGTCTCCCCTCCCTGGCGGAGTTTCCGCTGCGGCTGTAACAGACCAGCTGCCTGCTCCACCCTGTCCCTGGACCACGCAGCCTGATGGCATCTCTGCTGTGCTGACTGCCCCCACCAGCCACCAGGGCTTGGCCACTTTGCAGCAAAACCAGGGCTCTGCATTGCCTGGCCAGCTGGGTGCTTCCCAGTAAGTCCCCAAACCTTGTTGATCTGCTTTCTCAGTTTGCAACCAGGTGTCAGAATCGGTGAGCCCTGAGGGCCCTTGGTGCAGTGAGGATGGGCTACAGATGCACACGGGACTCTGTGATGGGGGCGAGGGGCAAAGTAGACCCCAGCTCTGCACCCCTGGCCTCGACGGTGCTCAGCACCCCACTGAGCTGCGGACACCGCCTGTTTCTCTCTGCAGAATGCAGGCCCCAGGAGGGTGGGCTCGCCTCCCGTTGCTTGCCGTGTAGACCTCATGCTCAGTTAATCGCAGGGTGGAAAGGCAGTTCCGTGGTTCAGCCTAGTGTTTGCTGAACGGGAGGAATAGGCCGGCAGTGGTGGCTGAGGGGAGCAGAAGGACCTGTGAGGGGGGAAAGGGGCTGGGGAGGGGCGCCTACCCCACAGTCCGGGCCGGGACCCGGGTCCTGCAGGAAAGAGCTGGCGTGGCCCCGAGGGAGGGGTCTCCTAGGGCCACTCTCACATCCCACCGACAGCTGTGAGCAGAAGAGGCCAGTCAAGGGGTTACAGAAGGGGAGACACAGGGCGAGGGGCCCAGGGAGACAGAGAGATAGCGGTCTGGGCATGCGTGCAGGAGCCCCTGGCATGTTCCCCGGAGCAGAGCTACTGCATGGGGCCTCCTGCCTGGAGGCCTTCTCTGCACCGCGCGTGGCAGGCCCTGGGCACCCGTGCTACTGGGTGCTCAGCACGTGGCCAGCGTTTCAGTCTCACCACGCAAGCTGCCGCCTGTGACTGGTGGCTGCTGCCTGAGCGGCACAGCTCTGGAGGAGCGCTGGGTTTCACAGTTCAAGGAGAAATGTTATTTCTCCCAGAATGGGAGGAAGTATTTGTACCACCACATATCTGATAAGGGGTTGATTTCCTCAATATATAAAGAATGCCCACAATGCAATGACAAACAAACAGCCCAGTTAAAAGATGGAAGAACTCGAATAGGCGTTTCCCCAAAGGAAAATCCAAAGGGTCAACAGACACGCGAAAAGGTGCCCAACATTTCTAGTCTTCAGGAAAATGCAAAGCAAGACGGCAGTGAGACCTCACGGCCACCAGGATGCCTACTGTCAAAGCCCCAGAGAACGACAGTGTGCAAGCGGATATGGGGACCTCGGCCACAGCCCTGCCCCATGAGCTGCTGCTGGGGGTGGAAAATGGTGCAGCTGCTGTGGAAAATGGGAATGAGAGCGCCTCGAGAAATCAGAGCAAGACCGCATGACCCAGCAATTCCACTCTGGGCATCTCACCCCAAAGAACTGAGAGCAGAAACCAGACAGATATTTGCACCCCATGACTGCAGTAGTAGTGATCCAACAGCTGAAAGGTGCAGGGAACCCGTGTCCCTGGATGGACGGTGAACAAGGTAAGCATGGTCCGTCCCGGGTGGAACGTTACTCCGCCTCAACCAGGGAGGCGGTCCCGAAACCTACTACAGCACAGTGAGCCCCAGGACGTGATGCTCAGAGAGAAGCCGGACACGGAGGGCACACCCGTGTGCTCCCACCCACTCGAGGTCCCTGGAGACGTCGGAGCCACAGAGACGGGGCACGGGGGAGGTTATCACCCCCTTGGGAGAGGAGATGTTCACCGATGCCACCATGTGACGGGGAAGCGGGAAACGGGTGAGCCTGTTGAGGATGGAGACTGGGGGCCGGACAGACGGCCACGCAGGCGCTGGACTTCCGCTCACGCTCTGTGCTGAGACCATTTAGAAGGCGCTCTCAGCCGACGTGAGCTTCCCGGGCATCTCCGGGCCCACCTGCGGACTCGGGCCCATGCTCTGCGTCATGCGATGAAATGCCAGTCCTGCAGCTCCCGCCAAACAAAAGGAACGGGCTCCAGGCTGGCCTGGCCCGCGGGCACCCCAGTGGCCAGGGCTCAGGCAGCACAGCTGGCTTCCTAGAGGTGGGGCTCCCGCCGAGCGCCTTCAGCCAGCGAGGCTGCCGCCTCCCGACAACCCAGCCAACACGATCCTTGGGAAGCACCCCCATCTGTCTGGCGCTCTCCATTCATTTAAAAAGTTGTGGCGAAATATGAAAAACCCTGGGCCGAAGAGACGTCTCGGACAAAAATATAAAAGGCACAGCTTGGAAAGTACCTTGGCTGCAAAGCCAGTGTTGCTGCATTTTCCTCCGTGAACGGGGAATGCTACCAAACCCTGATTCTACCCAAGATGTTAACCCTGAGTTAGAAACGTGTTTGGGGCCACAGGAAAAATACGCAGAAGGATTTTCCGGGGTTTCCTGCTTTCCCACCAGCTGGCAGGGCAGCAGTGCTGAGACCAGGCCCTCGGTGGTGTGGTCCGGCCCGGCTGCTAAGCGCCCCCTGCGGCCTCGGGGCCCAGGGCTGACGCGGGGCCCCGCCACAGGAGAGGCCTTCTCCGGTCCTCCTGCAATTCCTTTCTTTTCAGCGAAGGAGACGGGAGGAAAGCTTTCGTGTCCAGGCCTGCAGCCTTTGATCATTTGACGAGCACAGGCGGGCAGCCGGGCCGCCGGGCCTCTGGCTTCTCAGGCCAGACAAAGGCGCCCTCACTGCCCGGGTGGCGCGGCCGGGCCCAGGACAAAGCCCTGGTGGCTGCTCCCCGGGGCGGCCCGGGAAAGGGCCCCTCGCCGGCCGAGGGGCCACCCTGCCTTTTGATCTGCCCCGAGACCGCAGCCGGGCCCCAGGTCAGGGGATGGCTCAGCGTGGGCCCCTCAGGCAGAGGGGAGCAGGTCAGAGGCAGAGTGAGGGGTGACCGATCTCAGAAAGGGCCCAGCACCCGCCCTCCCGGGCCGGTTCCACTCGGCTGGGCTCACATTGTTGCTGCCAGCCCGCACTTCCAGTGGAATCTAACAGGACGCGGCAGGCAGACAGGCTGCTGAGCATGAGGGCCCAGCTGGGATGGGGGGTTGCCACCTCCTGCCCCGGGCTGTGGCTCTGCTCAGTGCCCTGTGCCGTCACACTGGCGAGCTGGACACTGACCCCCTCCAACACTGCTGGGGCCTGCTCCTTGGGGGGAGCTGGACTCCACGTGGCGCTGTGTGCCCGTGAGGCCGCGTGTAACCTGCCGGCACACACAGATGTCTCCTCAAACGTGTGAGACGACCCACGTTCTCAGAAGGTGTTTGGTTTAGCAGGTGGAGGCACTCTGGGCCTGACGGCGGTGGGTAGGGGGCAAGGGTGGGAGGTGGCAGGAGTCCCACGGAGACTCTGGGTTTGCAGCAACCATGCTTGCAAATGAAGAGAGACCCAGTTGACGAGACACAGAGGCACAGTGACCTTCCCACTAGAGTTAGCTTTGCAGATCTAAGACCAGGCCGCGTCATTAAGAGCGGTGCACTTGCAGCGGGTTTGCTGGCTCTTTGTCTGCACGTCTCAGCACTGCACTGCCTCGGGGCGTGAGAAACAGCCTGTGGTATACTAGCCGGGCCCACTGTCCCCGGACCCGAAGCCAGCAGGGAGCCTGCGGCACCCACCCGGTGGGGGTGGTCTGGGCCCCGGCTGCGTGGAGCTCGCCCGTGCTCTCTAGTCCCGGGCGTAACACGACGGCCATCGTTTCATCTTCATGCAACCATATCCTTGGGCTAGAGGTGTGTTCTGCTCTTCTGCTTTCCTTTTAACCAGGAGAAGATGGAGCAAGAAAGACGCCTGTTTCAGAGTTGCTGGCACTTGTCTGACGATGTATAGACACCCATTTCTACAACTGGTGTCTGCTCTTATTGCCAGGCAAAGGGTGAAGGGTGGGTTCCTGGAAGCTAGGCGCCCCAACTAAGGACATGTGTATGTGTGCCCACGTAGAGGAGATGGTGTTTTCTCAGGCGGGAAAGAGAGCATGAGACGGCGCCCATTCCAGGCTTCCTTCCCAAGTCCTCAGAGGCTGAGGACAAGGAGGGGCTCCGCAGGGCAGGCTGGGGTCTCCCTGCTGACATGGGCCTGGTTCCCCCAGAGTGGGGGTCCAAGGGAATCTCCCACTTGGCTCTGGAGCGTGCCGGCCTTGCAGGGGACACCTCACAGGTCTGGCATGTGGAGCACACTGGGGAGCCGCCAGCCCCCTCAGTCCCCGCACTCTTGGGGGCTAAACCCCAGCCAAGCCATGAGCTTACCCAGGGTCCATGCTCAGATCATAGTCCTCTGAGCCCAAGCGCCCAGACATTGTTACACACAGGGCGTCTGAAGGGGGACTGCTTCAGAGACAGTCTCCACCAGAGAGTCTAGGCTCTGAATTTTGCAAATACAGTTGTAACAACAGGGAGGGTTTGTTTAAGGCTCTTCCAAGCCACCGCAGCCCTGGAAGATCAAGATGGCCTTCTCCCCACTTGTGATGTTAACAGAGGATGCTGACCGCCCGCTGCGCCCTGAGCCCGGCGTGGGACCCTGGGCGGAGGTGGTGACCGGGGAGGGCCCTCAGAAACGAACGTGCCTGCTGCAAACAGCTTCCCTGCGAGTCAGAAGAGGGGCAGCAGGCCAATTCCCCCATGGCTTTCAGTGACTGCTGCACCGAGGTTGCCATGGCAACACCGTCCTGCTGGAGCCTCACAGAGCAGCCCCCACCGGCTCTTACCTTTGGCCATCTTGTTGAGAACCATGTCGATCAGGACGTAGGTGCCACTCCTGCCAGCGCCGTCGCTGCCAACAGAAGGAGAGNAGTGGATATGCTTGCAGAAAGTGGGAAATAGAAAGCAGCAGGTGGACTTTTTCTTGGTAAAATGTTAACAAGTGTTTGTACTAATTGGGCGCCAGCTGCGTTCCAGCTGCCTTCAGCGCCTGTACCTGGGGGTCGAGGCCCAGCTCCCCAGCCTCTGATTGCATCGTCTGAAAGTCACCAAAAAGCCTGTCGAGCAGGGAGGGCAAGGCTGGAAATTCTAGAGTGCCTTCCCTGCCCCTCACCTGCCAGCGAGCAGGGCCGGCCACCAGTCCCAGCCCCGAGAGGCCCCGGGCTGAGCTCAGGCGCCGCTCGGCCGGCTGCAGGGTCCACGTGCATGGACAGTGCTCACGCGCCTGGACCAGCTGACCGCGCTGCAGTCCGAAAATACAGGGGGGACGGCAGACAGGGCTCCTTGGACGGTGGCGAGGGGGCTGGTGGGCTCGGGGCTGGAGCAGCTCTAGGACAGGTGGGTGGCGCCCGACGGGGCAGCTCAGCGCCGCAGCCTGTGCCCGGGACTCGTCCGCCCTGCTCACAGCCCTGAGGCGCTGCTCTCTGAGAAAGCTGCCCCCAGCTCCCAGGCGCCTGGTGCTCACGTGTGAGCCTGGCCCCCGGCAGGTAGCAACCTGCCCCCTCCCCGTGCGGAAACCACGGCCGCCTGAGAAGTCCTCACCCCGATCTAGCCTGGCTCTAGCCTTGCACACGTGCACACACGCGCAGCTGGAGGGCGTGGAACACGCCCTCTGTGCCTGGAGAGGACGCAGCCTGAGGTCCTCACAGCAGGGGCTGGCCCTGAACACAGTGTCCCTACCTCCGACGGCCTCTCTCCTCTACAGAGACTTACCTGCCCAGTCACGGACCCCTCACCTCACAGCCTGTGGGGCAGCAAGAAGTGCTGTGGACCACAGGGTGGGGTCTGATCACAGGGTGGGGTCTGATCTCAGGAGTGGGGTCTGACCTTGGGGATCAGCTTTGATCATGGGAGTTGGGCCTGGTCACAGGGGTCGGGTCTGATCTCAGGGGTGGGGTCTGACCTTGGGGATCGGCTTTGATCATGGGAGTTGGGCCTCATCACAGGGTCGGGGCTGATCACGGGGGTCGGATCTGATCTCGGGGGTTGGGTCCGATCATGGGGTCAGGTCTGACGCCTGTGCAGATGCTGTGGGGATCGGGGGGGTCATGTGGAGCCCTGGGCCTCGGTGCTCTGGGATCCTGACTTTCTTTTATTCTAATAAAGTATATGTAATGTGAAAATACCTTCTTGATGGGCTTTGAGTATACAGTTCAAGGGCATTCAGGACATTCACCACCACCACCCCCAGAACCCTCCCATCTCCCCAGATGGAGACTCTGTACCATCAAACACCAACTCCCTGACCCCCCGACCGCTAGCCACCTCCCGTCTTGCAGGACTGCCTTTGGGGATCATGCACTCGTGACAGCTTCACCCCAGGTCGTCAGGTGAGGTCACAGCCCCTGTGTCTGCCCAGGGTCCAGCGTATAGTAAGTGCTCAGTAACTGCTGCCTCCCCTTTGTGGACTTGGATGCTGGCTGACTTCTCTCAGAGCAGGCACCTCAGGCCCAGGAATGCCCGGGCTGTCCTCACAGGTCAGAACACATTTCTACAGGAAGGTTGTGGGTCTTATGTGCATTTGGTTTTGGAATCAAATTCTTAGAACATGAGGTGTGAATTCAGAGAACGACTTCTAATCGCAGGAGGGCGAGTGGTGCTGCGTCCTGGCAGANGCACCTCAGGCCCAGGAATGCCCGGGCTGTCCTCACAGGTCAGAACACATTTCTACAGGAAGGTTGTGGGTCTTATGTGCATTTGGTTTTGGAATCAAATTCTTAGAACATGAGGTGTGAATTCAGAGAACGACTTCTAATCGCAGGAGGGCGAGTGGTGCTGCGTCCTGGCAGAGCCCGAGGGGGTGCAGGGTCGGGAGGGAAGGGCCTGGCTGGGGCGGGAGACCCTGCCTGGAGCTGACTGCCTTGTGGGCTGTCACTGGGTCACACCCACGATGTAATGTTCTGGAAGCGCCATGCTTGCGTGAAGACAGAGCCTCCCCCAGCCCCTCCTCTGGGTGTCGCCCCTCATCCTGAGCCTGCGGTGCCCACCTTGTGTGCCCCCTGCTGACGGCTCCGGTGTCTCTGCTTTGCCGGCCTCCTCCGCCCGCCCTGCCGTCTCCAGGCTCCTCCAGACTCCTGGTCATGATGGTGCCGCACTGGGGCTCTGTGTCTGTTTTCCTCCTTGGCATCCTATTGGGTGGAGTAATGTCCCCCAGATCCACGTCCATGGAGCCTGTGAACGCGAGCTCATTTGGAAGCCGGTGGAGGAACATCCCACTGTGTTCCCCTCCCGGCCTGGGCTCTGTGCTGCCCACACCATCCGCTCAGCAGGGCCTCTCCTGCAGGACCTCTCGCCACAGACCAGGGCCTCTCACTGCGGACAAACCCCGTGAGACCCTCCGGGGAAGGGCTCAGGGCAGCACCCAGAGCTCAGATGAAAGGCAGATGCTGCGACATTTTCTGTTACGGGTGCTCAGCTCCTGTGTCCAACCCTGTCAGAGGCCATGTGTGCTGTGCTCAGTTCTCAGTCATATCCAACAATTTGCAACGCATTGGACTATAGCCCACCAGGCTCTTCTGTCCCTGGGATTCTCCAGGCAAGAATCCTGGAGTGGGTGCTATTTCCTTCTCCAGGGGATCTTCCCAACCACGGATCGAACCACGTCTCCTGTGTCTCGTGCATTGGAGGCAGATTCTTTACCTGCTGAACTATTGCTGCTGCTGAGTCGCTTCAGTTGTGTCCGACTCTGCGCGACCCCATAGACGGCAGCCCACCAGGCTCCCCTATCCCTGGGATTCTCCAGGCAAGAGCACTGGAGTGAGTTCCCATTTCCTTCTCCAATGCATGAAAGTGGAAAGTGAAAGTGAAGTTGCTCAGTTGTGTCCGACTCCTGGCAACCCCATGGACTGCAGCCCACCAGGCCCCTCCATCCATGGGATTCTCCAGGCAAGAGCACTGGAGTGGGGTGCCATCGCCTTCTCCGCTGAACTATTGGGGAAGCCATAAGTCCAGACAGGAACTCTCACTCAGAACGTATTGTCTTTCCAACAGAAAACTTCTTATGCTTCAAAGCTGGTTTTATTCTTAAAGGAACTTCCACTTCGCCGTGGTTTTTGAGAGGCTCTGTCTTCTGTGAGAAGTTTAAACGCAGGCGTTCTCCTCCATGCACTTTTTGTAGAGCCCAAGGCAGTTCACTGGGAACCTGGAATTCTGAGCCTGTGACCTGGGGTGGTTAATAAGGAGCCGTGCTTGCCAGATGCCATTTCTAGAATACACGCCCCAGAGGCCAATCCAGCCTGTGTGACTGTGCTGAGAAGCAGATGCTAAGACGCCCTCTGTCCGAGGCCAGCACCTCTCCAGTGTGTTCTTCCTGCAACCAGACCCGGAGGCTTGGTATGGAGACCGCGCCTCTGGCTCAAGGGCACTTGGGGAGACACAGTCAGGGAGGTCCTTTTGCTGCAGGGTGTCTCGGGGCTGTGATGAGCTGACGGGCCTGTGACGGCCTGGGAGGGTGGCCTAGTGGCCAGTGTCCACTGCTGCCTGGAGGGTTGCCAGTGTTTCTCGGCGCTTTGATAGCTGCTGACCGAGGTGTCTCTCATAGTATCTTGCATTGCATCTCACTTGAATAGTTTTCTCCAGGTGCATCATTTAGAGATATTTCCTTTCCATTTCAAGAATGCTCCTTAATACCAGACCTCCATAAATGCTCTAGGATATCCTATGGTTTACAAATGCTGGCACAATGAATGGCCCCCAACAATGGCAACTGCTCAGNTGCATTGCATCTCACTTGAATAGTTTTCTCCAGGTGCATCATTTAGAGATATTTCCTTTCCATTTCAAGAATGCTCCTTAATACCAGACCTCCATAAATGCTCTAGGATATCCTATGGTTTACAAATGCTGGCACAATGAATGGCCCCCAACAATGGCAACTGCTCAGAACAAGCAGTAACAAAAATATACCATCGGCCCCATGTAGTAACCATGTGAACCGGGGCAGAGTATGAACCGCGAGTTTTGTAGAACGCAAAGTCTAGGTGTCAAAATACACAAAGCCCACCACAGGGCCTGCCCCAGGGTAGGTGGTCCACGGGCGTAAGCGATGACTGTGTGAGTGTCGACACGCCCTTAGGAACTTGCGCTTCTGTTGGCAAGAGAAGCTTTGCCTGCAGGCGGCTGTGACTGGGGCCTGAAGCTGGTAAAAGTGAAAGCACCCCTCTGAGGCACTCCTACACAAACGTGCTGGGATGGCAGGCTGAGGCCGACTGGAAGACGTCGTGGCCTTCCCGCACGACTCGGGGTTTTCTGTGTTCTTTCTGTCTGAGCCCGGAGCCTGGGGGCAGCAGGAAGGTGACCGAGCAAACCCTCTGGGGAATTCCAGCAGCGCTCNCAAACGTGCTGGGATGGCAGGCTGAGGCCGACTGGAAGACGTCGTGGCCTTCCCGCACGACTCGGGGTTTTCTGTGTTCTTTCTGTCTGAGCCCGGAGCCTGGGGGCAGCAGGAAGGTGACCGAGCAAACCCTCCGGGGAATTCCAACAGCGCTCCGTAGGCAAGCTGGGATGGGTGGGCTCATGGCTCAGGGGGACAGCTCTGCATGGGGTGGGGAGGCCCCTTGGGTCCAGGCTGGAGCCGGCCGCCTGGTCCTCCCGGGGTGCACGATCTCTCGGCAGGTTTAACGAGGAGACTCAGCCCTCAGGGCACAGGGAGCACGGAACGTGGACTCTGCCAACTTCACAGGTCCCTCTGGGTTGGAGATGGCGTGGCCACTGGACCCTGACAGCCTGGCCCTGTGGCCCTCACGCTGCTCCCGCCCTTCACCTGTGGACCCAGAGGCCACGCCTCCCTCCCACAGGGTGCACTCTGCCAGTCCTGGGACGCCCGTGGGCCCGACTCACCATAGGGCCCTGTCTCAACCGCCAGGCAGTGGTGGGACCCCGTGTGCTCCCGGAGCTCTGCCGCCTGCTTTGACAGTGGGCAGGGAGACCGGGGCACAGAGGCGAGGCCCCACTGGCCCCCTGGCTCTCCTCTCACCGGCCAGTGTCCCCAGCGTCCGGGCCTGATCCGAGTGTGCGGTATTTGCTGGATGAGAAGAGACCAGCCTGGCTTCTCAAACACATTACTACAGAGAGTCCACAAGGAGAGAGACTAGAATCTGAGCACCATTTTTTAACCTTCATAAGATTAAACTGTCGATAAGAGACACGTCGGACTAAAGTGCAGTAATTCACGCACACGTTATTTCATTATATTTCATGAGATAAAGTGACTGAAGCAGCTTAACAAGTAGAGTCTTTAAAGGTTTAATATCTCAAAGGGAATTTTTCATGCTCAAGTTTTGGAAAAGAAGGTTGGTCGTAAGAAATATGAGCGAGCCCATATAAATTCTGAAACCGAGGAACGTGTGGCGAGCACCTGTAAACAAACTCGGATTGGCTTAACTGAATCCAAGGCAATGCTGCTGCTGCTGCTGCTAAGTCGCTTCGGTCGTGTCCGACTCTGTGCGACCCCATAGACGGCAGCCCACCAGGCTCCCCCGTCCCTGGGATTCTCCAGGCAAGAACACCGGAGTGGGTTGCCATTTCCTTCTCCAATGCATGGAAGTGAAAAGTGAAAGTGAAGTCGCTCAGTTGTGTCCGACTCTCAGCGACCCCACGGACTGCAGCCCACCAGGCTCCTCTGTCCATGGGATTTTCCAGGCAAGCGTACTGGAGTGGGGTGCCATTGCCTTCTCCATCCAAGGCATTACTCATGATCAATTTATTAAGCTGTTAGACTCAGAACAAAATTTAATTTAAAAAGAGTCACCTGCCAGAAGTCAGCCACAGTTGAGGGCAGGGGTCCTTGGGTGGCGATGTATGCGGGCTTCCTGGGGTCATGGTCCATCTGCAGAGACAAGAGCACAGAGGAATATGAACTCAGGAAGGGCGGGGCAGGGGAGAGCCGAGGCCCTGAGTCCTGTGTTGACAGCTCCCAGGCCCGACACACACCACCTCTGTGGAGGCGGGAAACCCCCTGGCCCTGCCAGACCCCTCCTGACCTAACACCCCCCAGGATTCTAGAGGGGCCTGGGGGCTGGTGCCTAGAGTTTAGGGGGCCTGGGGGCCGGTGCCTAGAGTTTAGGGGGCCTGGGGGCCGGTGCCTGGAGTTTAGGGGGCCTGGGGGCCGGTGCCTGGAGTTTAGGNTCCCAGTCTTGGTGGGTGGCAGGGTTGGTACTCACGATGGGGCTGGCGTTGATGTAGTCAGAGCTGCTGTGGCTGTTCTCTGATTTCAGCCGGATTCGGGAGTGGTCATCTGCAAACCCAAAGGCAGAGCATTAACCCATGTGGTGCGTCTTCAAGGGCCACCACTTGCTGCCCCCCACAACTGCTCCCAGCCCGTGCCTCCTCTCGTCATCCCCCACCGGGGTCCTTCAGTCCACCAGCAGAGCATCAGGGTGTGGGCACTGGGTGTGGGCACCCAGTGTTGTTCTTGTGTCAAGTTCAATGCCACAGCTGGCTATCACTCAGCTGTGTCTGACTCTTTGCGACCCCATGAATTGTAACCCACCAGGATCCTCTATTCGTGAAATTTTCCAGGCAAGAAGATGGGAATGGGTTGCCATTTCCTTCTCTACGGAACCTTCCTGGCCCAGGGACTGAACCTGGGTCTCCTGCATTGCAGGCGGATTCTTCACTTTCTGAGCTAATCAACTCCAAGGCAACAGCCCATNGACTCTTTGCGACCCCATGAATTGTAACCCACCAGGATCCTCTATTCGTGAAATTTTCCAGGCAAGAAGATGGGAATGGGTTGCCATTTCCTTCTCTACGGAACCTTCCTGGCCCAGGGACTGAACCTGGGTCTCCTGCATTGCAGGCGGATTCTTCACTTTCTGAGCTAATCAACTCCAAGGCAACAGCCCATGCAGTGTTTGCTTGTAAATGACACACGTTCAGTAACATAGAGAAAGTGAATACCAACACAGATATTAATCTGTTAGCCCACCATTCAATACACTCAGTTTTGTGGTCTAGAAATGACAAGAAACTCGTGTTTAGAAGAATGTGGATTTAAAAGGGGAATAAGGGCAAAAGAGAATGAGGTTGAAGAGGGAGCCAGGAGCCACAAGGGGACTCATCGACATGACAATGTGCTTCCGATGGGCACAATAACTTGACTGATGCTGACGTCAGACACTTTGCTGGGGAGCAAGGACGAGCTCCGTCATAGCTTGATGTGTCTGATCTGTGAGTCACCTCTGATTTTGGTTCTGGAACAAGCGCCCTTGCCTTCAGTGATGACTGCCTCTGCTCATTTGCAGGGACTTCACAGTGAGCAGGGCACCCCGGGAGCCCCGAGTCTCCCACCTTCCTCCTCTCCCTCAGCAAGGCGCGACCTTGAAAACGGGAAGTGCTGAGCCCCGCTGTCAGCCCGAGGTCGCCACCCCACCTGCTTCTGCCGAGAAGACAGAGCCACGCTGCAGCCCCAGAGGCCTGCATTTCCGCGGCGGTAAGCATGTCACCCCAAGTCTGAGTCCGCATTCCCGGCCCCTCAGCCGGGTCTCCCCACTTCCTGCCCCTGCCCCCTGGGAGCAGCTCGGGCAGCGGGGGCAGGAGAGCTCAGGGGCTTTGCTGTGGTGGCTTCTTTCATTTCTCTGGGAGACTTTATTCACTTATTTCTTGTTTTAGACGGTTCTGGGGGTCAGGAAACTTGCGAGGCCCATAGCTGACCGAACCTGGAAGTTTCTGTCTAGTGGAGACCGGATACTCGCCTACGCATCTTATTAAGGTGTTAACATTGGCCGTTTCCCAGCAGATAAGACAGGTGAGAACCACCCAGATGTCAGGAAGGAGCTCACACTTGGCACGCTCACCTGAGCAGAGGTGACACGGAGTGCACCCTGTGGAACGTTCTGAAGGCGTTTACGACGGCAGCTGCCACGCCTCCTGCTAAGATGCCACCGATTCTAAAGTCCCCTGGACCCAATGACTGGGTCCTGCACAGATTTATTTTCTTGAGAGACTGAGAAATGACTGCAGCAGGAAGTTACAAAAAACTTACAAGTAAAGTCTGTCAACTCTGACATTCCAACGCGCTACAAACACTAACCCTTAAGTGCACTTCAAGAGCCCAATTTCTCGCTGTGTTGGGGGGAGGGGGACGAGCTGCTAGGAAGCGGGGCCCCTCTCTGAACGGAGGCTGCACTTGCTGCAGCCACACAGGAGTCTGGGCTCACAGGGCAGGGCTTCCAGCACCTTCCAGAGGGTTCCTGAGGGCCTCACTGCACTCACTCTCCATGAGCCCACTGTGGGCTCTGCTGGCAGCAGCAGTCAGCCGCTCCCAGGGTCTGAGAGCCCAGGACCCAGGGCAGGGCTGCTGGCGACTGCAAGGGAGCAGGGCCCGGAGTTTTAGAGGGTCCTGTCCCACCTGGAGCAGGGTGGCCCCTGTGTAGCAGCACTGAACTGGCACAGCCTTGGGGGGCTGTCGGGTCCCCTTCACATCCACGGAGCCCCATGAGCAACCGGGCCCAGTAAACAAGCACCAGCTGGATTTTCTAGCAGGAAGTCTGGGTGTCCCGGTGAGCTCGGCTCTCTGATGGTTGACGGGATAGACTGAGCAGGGCCGGAGCGCGAGCGTGCCTGTGAGGACAGCGCGCAGCCCCCTGCACCCTGCGGGCGCTGGCCCGGCCGCCTTTGTCCCTACGAGGCACCCTTCCTGAGACTCTCCTGAGTCTGGGGCAGAGGTTTCCAAAGCTCAGAGTTCCACTTCCTTCCCATCATGTATCTGACTTGGTGGCAACATGCTCATATTAAAATTGACAGTGAAGTTGATTTTTTTAGCGTGGCACCATCTTGACCTCCTTCGGAGACACTGAGAGCCACCCTGGAAGGGCCAGGGTCCAGGGAAGGGCGGTTGTGGGTAGCAGGGATGCTCCAAGGGACATTTCACTCGGCTGGGCATGTCTTACATTCTGTGGCTCTCAGTTCCAGTTTTGAGGGCAGCCGCAAGTTTTCTTCATGATGTGAAAGGCAGAGAGAGTGCCTGGCAGGGTCGGCAGCTCGCTCCCGGTCAGCAGTGCGGTGGAGCTGACCCCAGGGCCGGGGTGAGCAAGTCCCTGCCTCTCCCCTGAGTGATTCCTTCGTCTTCCTTGGACGAACACACGTGCCTTTTTCACGACGACCCCAACCACAGAGCAAGACACTTTGCACCCGCAGCGCTGGTGTCTGAATGAAGAGGTGGGTGCGCCCTTGAGGTCTTCGTCTGAGACGCCCTCGGAAGACAGGACACGAAGAAATTCAGGTCGCGTCTCCCCTTGCACCTGGCTCCACCACTGGGCCATTCTCCTCTCATGAGATCCCCAGTGGTAACCTCAGCCAAGAAGGGAAGGAGAAGAACCCCTCTCAAGAAGAAGCTTGACCAGCTAGCCTTCTGCGAGTGTCCCTTTTCTGAACCCCTGAAGAATTACTGGTGTTATTCCCATGCTTAAAAACGAGGTCTTGAATTCCTCTTGTGTTCTATCCACTACCTGTCCTAGTGTTTCAATCATTACCTCCTTCTTCCTGGAACACTGTGCCAGACAAAGCAGGGACCATTTTCCCATTTTAGGCTCCAAAAGATCAAGTAACTGGCGTGGCAAAGGCCACAGAGCTAAGGGCTCAACCCAGCCCTGCCTCCCACTAGCCACGTGATAGCTGAGTGAACGGTTCAGCATGTTAAAGTGTCAGACTGATTATCATCCGAAGCAGAAGACGATGCAGTCCGACTCACAGGGCCGTTGTGTGAACGGCTTCCGTCAGGCGCCATGTGAGGCCTGGCAGACGGAAGGGACTTAGAAACAAGGTCGAGACGACAGACGGACGCACGCCTGACTGATGGAGGGTCGGCTGGGCTGGCGACGCTCGCTGCATGGCTGCGATGAGTCGTCAGCAACCTCAGGATGGTTCCCACAAATGCCAGTGAGGAACACGTTCTAGAACTGCTTGGCCACGGCGCGGGCAGAGGAGCCTTGAAGCGGCAGACTCTGGAGGTCACTGAGTGTCGCCGCCCAGGCTTCCTTCCAGCCTGGGCCACGGTGTAGAGCCTCCGCGCACTGCCAGGACCCAGCTCCGGACAGTGCGCAGGCCGCCTCCGCTGCGATCTCCCACACGGGCCCTCAGCATGGGGCTTTCCTGGGCTCCCTGGTCACGTCACTCACATTACCGAGTGTGCTGATCCGTGCGCGAGTCAACAGGCTTCACCTCCCTCGAGGACGTGACTCATCGGTGCTGCTGCTGACGGAAACACGAGCCGGGCGTCTGTAGAACCCGCTGGTTGACAGCGGCTCCAGCCGAGGGAGCTTCTGCCTCCGGATGGTCTGCCAGTGTTGCCTCAGGGCCCTTGAGCTTCTCAATTTGCAGTTAAACCTGAGGTGGGGCCATCACGCTGGCTGACAGCAGTTTCTCCACTTGGAAGGCGTGGCAGGGGTGTCTGAGATGGGCCAGCACTGTCCCGAGGGCTGTGAGTCCTCCACAGAGACCCCACGTCGGGCCGTGCTCGGGAACGACTCAGTGGTCACCAGCTCCTTCCTGAATTTCGTGGGTCTCCCGATGGGTGAGCAAACCACAAGCATCATGGGGGCTTCCTGCAGGATGGCCGCCCAGCTTGGCAGGTGAGTGGCCCTGAAGGTGGGTCACAGGGGCCGGAGCACAGCAGGACCCCCTGTTCTAACTACGCACAGACCACCAACTCAGCGTCTACGAGGGGAAGGCCTCTCGGGGCTCGGCCTGTGTGCCGGGCAGGAACGGACCCCACAGGCTTCAGGTCATGGCCCAGGCTGTCCAGGGCTCCTGGGGTCAAAGGTTGAACTGTGCCCCCCAGGACCTTGGGCTGTGGCCTTGGCGCAGAGCTGGGTCTGTGCAGAGGTGGTGGCCAGAGTGAGTTCGCAGGCACGGGTGGGCCCCGCCACGTGTCCAGAGCCTGGAGAGAAGCAGGGAGGTTTGGACTCAGACCTGGGCAGACGGAAGGGGGCATGCAGACGTGAAGGCTGGGGAGACGGCCTGGGACAGCCGCCCCTCAGAGCCCTGACGGGCCAGCCTCGTCCTGGGCCCGGCCTCCTGCCCGTGAGGACACAGCTCTGCGGCCCGGGCGCGCCTGCCCCTGGGGCTGGCCTGTGTCTGAGCCCAGCTCCCTTAGGACGCACCAACCTGTGTGCCCTGCTCCTGCATCTCAGCTCTTCCAGGTCCCACACCTTCAATGACCAGGAGCAGGACTTTCCTACCAGCCTAAAAGAGTTTTCTATGAGGAGAGCAGGGAACAGGCGTGAGGTGGGCCCTCACGAGCCTGGAGGAAGGGGAGGGGAGCTCTGCCCAGAGGCCCCAGGGGCCTTGGGACCGTGGGAGGCTCCGGCCCGGCCCTCGGCAGGTGCAGTGCAGACACCAGGGGGCCTCAGGGTGGCGGGGAGCACGGTGTGCACGTGTTTGCCGTGGCAGTCGTGGGGCACACACGCAAGAACAGCTCTGCAGAGACAAGAGCACAGACACCAACCAAGCGACACCGCACCGTCGCACGGCCCCCCACAGGCCGCCAGTCGGCGCACCCCGGCCACCTGCTTCTCCGAGCGAGGCACCCCGCCCGGGCGGAGCGGAGGCTGCGGACAGACAGCGAGGGGCGCGGCCTCCGAGGGCCCGGGTTGGGGCAGCTCAGCCATGCTTGCATGAGATGGGGCAGCCCTGGTCTGCTGAGCACAGGCTGTCAGCAGGAAGCAAGCGGCCTCCTCTGGGCTGACTGACGGTCGACGGAGGGTGACACAGGTATCAGCTTCAGCTCACAGTCTCAGCACCAACAGGGACCAGGGCGGATGTGCGACCTGAGCCTTTGGGACGGGGCCTGAGAACAAGATGAAACTCCCTGCCCCCAGGCCTTGCCAACGAGGATGCCCGGGGAAGGACGGGGAGCAAGTCTGGCAGGAACTCAGTCACCTTAACAGGGACGCACCTCTGACGGCAGGTGGGGAGAGCGGCCCGGAGGACACTCAGACCGAGGCTGACGTGGCGGAAGGGGGCCGGGGCGGGGGACCCGCGGGGGTTTGGGGACGGAGTCACAGGGAGACGAGCTGGAGCAGGGCGTCTGGCTCTGCTGCCCCTGTGACCCGTCAGGGGGTGGCTGCCTGCACCCCTGCCCCGCACGGAAGCCCGCCTCGGGGTCCCGGGCCTCTGTGTGCAGCCCAGGACGGGACAGCACGGGAGGGTGGGTCCTCTAGGAAAGGAGAGCCCTCAGGAGGGGCGTGGGCCAGGGCCCAGCGCAGCCGGGGGAGCATGGGGCCGCGGCTTAGGTCGAGACGTGAAGGAGATCGGGCGCCGGGGGCACGGCCCAGAAGCCCCGAGGCCCCTGGTGCTGACGCTGCTGCAGCAGGTAATGTGTCCTCCTGGTGTGTGAGTCGCCCAGTCGTCTGACTCTGTATGGCCCCTGGACTGTAGCCCTCCAGGCTCCTCCATCCAGGGGATTCTCCAGGCGAGAACGCTGGAGTGGGCTGCATTTCCTTCTCAGGGGATCGTCCCGATCCCAGCAGAGGCCAAAGCCTAAACAAACAGTCGGGTTACTCATGCTTTTAGACCGGGGGGTCCACCAACACGGGCGTAAGTGCTGAGGAGACGACTTGCTGCTCCGCGTCTTCATTTCCCAAGAAAGGCAGCTGGCCGTGCTGACAGTGTGGCTTTTCACACCGAAACATGTTCACGATGCTCTGGGTGAGTCGCAGCAGAGGGCAGGGTGGGGGGCAGAGCCCAGGTAGGCGAGGGGGCAGGGCCAGCGGAACTCGCGTCCACAGACCTAGAGCTTCAGCGCCACCTGTTCATGCTTGACTGTCCTGTCCAGAAGCCTGGGGCGAGTCTGAATCAAGGTAGTTCTCTGGGTTCCAGCCTCTGGCTGCACCCAGGATCCTGGCCAGGACCGTCCCTCTTCACCGTGTCACCCCAACCAGCCTGGCTTCCCTTCTCCACGCCAAGGACCCTGGGCCTGTCTGGAAAACCCAGGCCTCTCTCCCTAAGTCAAGGTCAGCTGATGAGCCAGGCTCACCTGCAACTCTCCTTTCATGTTGTTGTGAAGGCAGCCCCTGCAGGGGTCCCAGGGGCAGGACGTGGGTCCTGGGGCTGCTCGTCCACTCCCGCACGGGCAGGGGGACCGAGAGGGACCCATCAGGCTCAGGCTCCCTCTCAAGAGCAAAGTGACTCTGCGGTCCGGGGTGGCTGCTGCCTGTCACAGGCCCAGGGCCGTGTGGGTGGCATGCCCCTCACCCAGGGCCAAGATCAGTGCCGAGGCTGACGGAGACTGCAGTCGACCTGACGGCTCCCAACGCCTCAGTCCGCTAAGAAGTCTAACCGAAGTGAGCAGTGAGAAGAGGGGGCGAGAAGGAGGAGGGGGGGAGGGGAGGAGGGTCAGAAACGGGAGCACAGCTGGCAGTCTGACCCTCCTGCTAAACCTGACCTCCTGGAGGTCTAAGCAGGTAACCACTCAGTTCAGCTCAGTCGCTAAGTCGTGTCCGACTCTGCCACCCCATGGACTGCAGCACGCCAGGCCTCCCTGTCCATCACCAACTCCTGGAGTCCACCCAAACTCATGTCCATTGAGCCGGTGATGCCATCCAGCCATCTCACCCTCTGTCATCTCCTTCTCCTGCCTTCAATCTTTCCAAGCATCAGGGTCTTTTCCAATGAGTCAACTCTTCACATGAGGTGGCCAAAGTACTGGAGCTTCAGCTTCAGCATCATTACTTCCAAAGAAATCCCAGGGCCGATCTCCTTCAGAATGGACTGGTTGGATCTCCTTGCAGTCCAAGGGACTCTCAAGAGTCTTCTCCAGCACCACAGTTCAAAAGCATCGATTCTTCGGTGCTCAGCTTTCTTTACAGTCCAACTCTCACATCCATGTATGACCACAGGAAAAACCATAGCCTTGACTAGACGGACCTTTGTTGGCAAAGTAACGTCTCTGCTTTTGAATATGCCATCTAGGTTGGTCATAACTTTCCTTCCAAGGAGCGAGCATCTTTTAATTTCATGGCTGCAGTTACCACCTGCAGGTAACCACTGCTGTCAGCTATAACGATGGGGTCGTACTTACGCAGGAGAAGGTAGGAGACACAGGCTAAACCATTTAGACACATAAAGCCCATTTTGAAATAGTTCAGCCAACAATGAAGCAAAGCAGACGGATCACACAGAAAAGGCGAAACACTGAGCGACAGCCACGCGGAGTCCGGCCCGTGGGGGTGCAGGTGACCATCAAATTATGACTTCAACCTGAGGGTCTGAAAACTTCTGCAGTAAAAAGTGTGGGGAAATGATGCCAAGCCGGCTTTCTTTGCAAAGCACCCGTGGGACTGGGTGGCCAGGAGCCCCCAAGGTCAGGAGGACGGGGGATGACCCTGTCGCCCCCGACGTCCTGGCTCACCTCTGGCTCCAGGCTCTTGGGAGGCAGTGTGCAGGGAGTTGCACACGCAGCCTCTGTTGTGCGGGTGTGCCAGGGCTGCAGGTGGCGGCAGGCAGGCCGGGATCAGGCAGGGGGCAGCCGCGGGCATGGTTCTTCCGGGTCCATGCCTTGGGAGGCAGCGCCCTGCATTCATCTCCTCGCATACAACCTCGTCAGTGACTCGAAATCATCCGAAACACGCTTATAAACTGCGCGGAGAGCAAAGACCGACAAGGAGGCACATGATGAGTGGGTGTCGAACTCCCCTAGGCTCTGAACAAGGATGCGTCTATCGGAAGTGAATGCAGAGTTCAGTGCCGAGTCAGGATGGACGGATGGGGGCTGGGCCCTGTGAGGAGCCCATCGCATGAGGAACGGACACTGGGAACGTCTTGGCAGCAAAGACTCGGCCCGGTGTGGCCCTCTGAAGGCTGTGATTGGCTGCTTGGAGCGTGGGAACCAGCACGCGTCCAGGAGAGGGCCCAAGCCTGGCCACCACCCCCGAGGTCCCGGGTCTCTCCAAGCCCCCGAGTCCCCCCGAAGCTGAGACTCTGTGCAGCCTCAGCTGTGAGAGGTGAGATGCACAGACCCCAGGCCACAGGAGGTTGGACGTCTCACGTGTCCAGTGGCCCAGCTTCCAGGAAGGGAGTGAACAGGAAGCAGAAGCTGGACCCGGGTGGCGGAACTTGCAGATGGCCGGCGCGGCCCCCAGCCCGCCAAGCAGCCCCTCTGCTCTGGGGGGGCCGGGATGTTGTGCCCTCAGCCCCGGGCCCCGACTCCACAGGCTCTGGCCCTGTAGGGCTCAGCCCCACGAGGAGGCCTGGGAGCGTCTGGAACACGGCCTTTGCCTCTTCTCTGCTTCCCTTAGAAACTGTTCAGTCCCAGGCAACCCAGCCTCTGTGAAGGAAGAAGCCTGCACGCACGCTGCCGCGGGATTTCCTTTTCGGCACCAACATATCCACGGCCTTCCCCGTCTGGAGGCAGTTACTCAGCTGGTTCTGAGGCCATAAAAAGGGGGGTAAAGAAAAGACTGCGGGTCAGGAATTTCTCTGGACGCGCCGCTTTCTTGGGCAGCTTCTTCACACAAGAAGAAATCCGGCTCGCTGTCAGATTCAGAATTTCCCACGACTGATCGCTACAGGCAAAGCCAGTCACTCAGACGTGACCCCACCAGGATATTCACTGCGGACATCCTGCTCAGAGTGGGGAAAAGTGTCAACCCAAGGTTTGCTTGGAAAGAAATTTTCTGTGTTTTGAGGGAAGTGGAGCTTTGTCAAAGACAGCGGCTGTGGGTGTATTTTAGATGTTCAGTCTGTGGAAGTGTGAAGTCTTTGCTCACTTTCCTGACACAAGACTCTCAGATGAGTCCATAGAAACACGCAGGGTGTTTATCGTCACAGGGCACACAGACAGACTCGAATCTCAGCCCCTTCATCTGTCAGGTGGGGGAGGCCGGGCGGGGTGGGGGGCAGGCCCAGGCAGG
>SJYA01000522.1:207124-241199 GCA_006410615.1 Neotragus moschatus | reverse complement strand
GGTAGGCCGGGGAGGGGTGGGGGGCAGGCCCGGGCGGGGTGGGCGGCAGGCCCAGGAGCTTGGGGATGGCACGCGACATGCTCAGCCGGCCACTGTCTTTTCGTCACGTGCGGCTGAAGCTGGTGCCGTGGGTGCTGTGGCTCCAGAAGGAGCCGGGCGGGAGTCGCTCAGACCTCCCCAGCCTGTCTGCCAGGTGAGGCCATGGACGTGGCTGTGAGTGTGTCAGCAGCCACACCTAAAGGCCACACCTTGAGACACTGCTGCAGGGACCTTCTGTCCATCCTCCATGTCTGCGTCCTTGACTTGACCTTCTCTCTGGTTTCATCGCTAAGTACCCCCGTACCTCCGTGTCTCTCTTGCTATTATAAGTCAGAATCACAGACTTTAAGATGGCACACCACCATATCATCGTACTCCTGTCCTTCCTCAGCTTGTAAAGAACAGGAATAGGAGGGAATATTGCATAATTCTTTTAAAAATGCAAAAAAAAAGCACTTTAAAGCATTTTAAATTCTTTAAACTTCTGAGCTATATAACAGGACCCAGCACACCACCAGCCAAAATCTTGTAAATCTGCCTTCTTCTTTGAAAGACAATTTGTTTGCAGCTAGACCCTCTGGGCTGTCAGGGATGGGAAAGTTGCTGGTCCGGCCACTTTGAACTTCCCACCAACCTACTGACGGGGACGCAGCGGGTGTCCCAGCCTCAGCTGGACCGAGACATGGATGGGGGGGGGGTGGAGCCCGCACGCTGCCCTGGGGGGGCCAGGTGGGTGCCCTGGCCATGCCCATCAGGGAGTGTGGTGGAAGCCCAGCAGCACTCCTGTCTCTTGGGCGGAGGGCGGACGTGGTTGCTGGGGAAGCGTGTCTGACACATGACGCTGTAAGGAGCGCCCTGACGCCCACGTGGTGTAAACATCAGCTTCAGGGGCCAGGGTGCTCGGAGGCCCACCCTGTCTACAAGCTCTGCTCCCCCACGGACACCGCTGCACGTGCAGAGGGAACAGTCGGACAACATGGAGCAGGTCTCAGGAAGTGCCCATTCTCCCTGGTCTGGCGAGAGCACCAGGAGTTTAACGCTTGCCATCGCCCTAGGGTCCTGCTCGGGGAGGGTGCAGGCCGAGACCTGAGTTTCCTTCTGAAAGCTGAGAGGGCGGGAGTGTGGAGGACCGAGCCAGGGTTGCATGTGCGGGACGAGACCCAAACATCCGGCGAGGCTCCGTCCGCCCGCCTGTCTCTGAGGCCAGGCTCTGTGACGGCCACACGGTCAGGAACGCGGCTTCTGGCTCGCGCCTCTGCGCCGGAGTCTGGCCGAGAAAGCACTTCCTTGTGGAGCCAGTCCACGAGCGGGCGGCAGGCCCAAGGCTCCGGTCCCAGGGCTCCCAGGGCCCTGGTCCCCTCGGGGCTGGCCCCGTGCCCCCGCTGGAGGCTGAAGACAGGCTGTCCTGCGTCCCCGAGGCCCCGGCCTGTGGACCTATTGGCTGCAGGGCATGTGGCCCGGAACGTGTCGTGCTCTGGTTGGCACTACAGGAGGGCGCTTGAGGAAGAGCCTTTGAACTTGAGTGTTTATCAGGCGGCCCCGACAACCAAGGAAACCAGAGGCTTCCACGCTGGCTGACCATCTACCCCACATGGCCACTCATCTGGGGTGCTGTGGAATCCCCCACCCAGATCCTCCCTGAGGACAAGGGCCGAGTGTGGTCGACTGGACGTGGCGGTGTCGGCCAGCAGTCCTCGGCACTCAGTTCAGTTCCATTGCTCAGTCGTGTCGGACTTTGTGATCCCACGTACTTCAGCATGCCAGGCCTCCCCGTCCATCACCAACTCTCGGAGTAATGTCTCTGCTTTTTAATATGCTGTCCAGGTTGGTCATAACTTCTCTTCCAAGGAGCAAGTATCTTTTTAATTTCATGGCTGCAGTCACCGTCTGCAGTGATTTTGGAGCCCCAAAAGATAAAGTCTGTCACTGTTTCCACTGTTTCCCCATCTATTTGCCATGAAATGATGGGACTGGATTCCATGATCTTACACTGGATCATGCCAGACGATCCGGCATGATTTTAGCCGGATGCCATGAATGTTGAGCTTTAAGCCAACTTTCTTACTCTCCTCTTTCACTTTCATCAAGAGACTCTTTAGTTCTTCACTTTCTGCCATAAGGGTGGTGTCACCTGCATATCTGAGGTTACTGATATATTGATATTTCTTGGCGCACAGCAGGTACTTAAATATCTGTTTGTTATTGGCTTTCCTTCTAAATATAAACCACAAATTGCAACGGCCCCTATTTTTGGAGCTCTTTAGGGAAAAGCCCTTGAGACATCATAGAACTGGCCTGAACACCAACTAAACTGTTAGAAAACCCTGACACCTAAAAGCGTGTTAAGATTTTCACAGCAGTGTGCCATTCCCGGGCTCGGGTCCACAGCCACACAGGGGCGCATCTTGGCTCTTCCTGTCCTGTGAGCAGGGAGTGCGTTGCTGCAGTTGCCCACGAGCTGGAGTGTCGGCCACTGTGCCCCTGGGCAGGCGGGCAGCAGGGGCTGGGCTCCTGCCCTTGGGTGGCACCGCCTGGCCCCCTGGCTCCCAGCACAGGGTGGAGTCTGTGTCCCTGCGAGGGTGCTGGTCTTCCCTGAGACCTGAGTGGCTTTGCTGAACCCTCGGACACGTCAGCTCACAAAGTATGTGCTGTCACGTCTGAAGTCTGCCTGAATCCCTCCTGCCCTCTGCCACAAACGTGACACCGGCGCTTACATCAGACACTTTTCTCACAACACACGTCAGACTCCCGCCCCCACAGGGGGTGTCTATTAATTGCAGACCACCCCTCCCCCAACCTCAGCCTGGAACCTGCTGGAACATGGGAGGCTGGAGCATCTCCAGATAGTGACGGAAGGCAGGAACGGCCGGGTGGGAAGATGCACATTCAGCCCGCACATCCCTTCACGCCCCCGGGGGCCTCTGCCCCTGCAGTTGCCTGTCAGCTCACACAACCTCAGGGAGACGGAGGGGCATCTCCCCGTGTCCCTTCTCTTGGCAGGGACTCCTGCCAGGCAGCAGGTGCCCAGTGATGCTTGGGACACCTGTCTTCTCCTTGCACAGCCTGCCTGGCCTGCAAGACTGCCTCGCTGACCCCACAGCCGTGAGAGTCCAAGGGCGACGGTGTGACCCCCAGGAGAGGGCAGGACGAGGCTCCAGGCGTTCGGAACCGAGCCCCGAATCCAGACGAAAGCAGCAGCAGGACCTGAGCTTGCTGGGATCTACCTGTGCCCACCCCCACCGCCGCGCCTCCAGGACCAGGTGGGGCTCGCAGGGCGCGGGGCACGGAGTCCAAAATACAACATAAAGGAACTTAACTTACAAAACAGGAAGGGACACAGGGACGCAGTAAACAAGCTGATGGTTGGCTGCCAAAGGGGGGGCGGGGAAGGGGTGGCAGGACCCACACACACTCACTTCCACGTGCAAAACAGACACACAATAAGCTCCTACGGCGCAGCGCGGGGAACTGTCCTCAGTATCCGGCAATAGCCCGTGAGTGGGAGAATCTGAGAAGGAGCGTGGGTGTGCGCTCACTGCACCGCTTTGCGGTACACCTGAGACTAACGCGACACTGTAAACCACCTCTACGCCAATAAAAACCAAACCAAACAGTGAAAGGGCCGTTTGTCGGCAGACGGGGTAGGTAGGAGGACAGAGGGCTCTGTAGCCCATGAGCCCTGGAGGAGACCCTGGAGCGGGGCGGGCGCAGCCCTTCCCCACCGCTCCCCGGAGCTGGGCGTTAAGTACAGGTGAGCACGGCCGGGCCTGCCCCCCGGAGCCGGGCTGTACGTACAGGTGAGCACCGCTGGGCCCGCCCCCCGCCCCCCGGAGCCTGGCGGTAAGTACAGGTGAGCACCTCTGGGCCCGCTCCCCGCCTCCCCCCGCTCCCCCAGAGCCGGGCTGTACGTACAGGTCAGCACCGCCGGGCTGCGGTTCTTCGGCAGGTTCTCTTCCCTCTGGGCCACGAGCGAGCTGTTGGGCTCGGCCTGGTAGGCACACAGCGCCTCCCACTCCTTCTCCAGGCGGTTCTTGTTCTTCAGGTGGTCCTCCATGTAGGCCTGGAACAGAGAGCGAGCGTCGGCAGGGCCGCCCGCAGGGGCGTGGGCCCGGGGGCGGTCCCAGGCGGAGCCCAGGCTCCACCTGCCCGGTGGGGGCGGGGCGGGCTGGCACCGCGACGGGGAAGGGGCCCGAGCACGAGGCAAAAGTGGGGGGTGGGGCGTGTGTCCCACGTCGCAGGGCAGGGAGTCCGCACCAAGCCCTCGCTGGGACTGCTGACCTCGCTCCCACCTCTGTTTCCACAGAAGTCGTTTTCCTTATAACAGGCCGGCTTCTCTGAACCCACCAGGGGGATACAGCTTGCTCTGATGGGCGCAGTGTTATGTGGCTGTTAGTGTTAAAAAAGAAAACCCCAAACACAAACCAAATAACTGACCCTCGTGATCTTAATTTTTCCAAGCACCTGCCTGTGGTCAGGGACACAGGAAAGGTGGACGGGCAAACAGGCCTCCGGAGCATTCCCTCCACAGACTCCGGAGCTGGTCTTGTTCACTCGCCTTACTGATCTGTTTCGTCCAGAGATGACCGCGGTTTTAAGGAAAAGAATTTCAAAGGACCGACCCAGGTGGTTTTATTGGGTCCAGAGGAAACAGTCTCATCTTCCGACGTCTTGCTTGTGGATTTTCAAATATGTCCACACAGCAAAATGAAACACATACACGTGTGCACACACACGTGCACACACACACGTGTGCACACATGCACACACGGAGCCAGGTCCCTGGTCAGGCACTCCAATGTCCGGCCAAGATTTACACCTCTCCCATGCCCACCCTGACCCCTCTGTCGGCCCCTTCGTCTGCTCAGTCCAGCAACCACCACTCCAGTGACCACCACTGCTCTTGGCTGCCCCGCCTCATCGGCACCCACCCCAGGCCACAGATGGGCACGTGAAAAGGAAGCAAGCCCACCAGACAGTCGGGCTGAGATCTCACACCTCTCGGTAAAATGGGGAGTACAGCTGCTCTGAACTGCTTTGCATCATTCACTTAACAAACACCGACTCTGTCCATGTTGGTCTGACTGGTGTCTGTATCAGTGAGTGTGCGCTGAACCGGTGTGTGGAGGCCGGGCGCCCGAGGGCGCTGCTCCAGGGGAGGGCTCACGCTCTGGGTTGCCTGGCCCAGCCAAGGTGCCCCTGGCCTATAGCTCCAGGAGGGCCAGTGATGAGGCCCTGGGCGATTATCACACGTCCCTCGATCCCCTGCTACAGCTGCTTAGGGGACCAACAGATGGCCTTTCGTGCAGATGACCAAGAACTGTGACCGTGAACCCTTTTCAGGGACAGACCGTGAACCTCAGTAGCTCACCCTCGTGAGGAAAAGAAACATCATAGCAGTTCTAAGCCCACCCCCTGACACGGCCCTTGGGTTTCAGGAAAAGAATTTCAAAGGACTGACCCAGGTGGTCTGATTGGGCCCAAAGGAAACAGTCTCATCTTCTGACGTCTTGCTTCTGGGTTTTCACATATGACCACACAGCAAAATGAAACATCTTTAAAGAAGTGACTTTAGGGCACAGTCCAGAAAACATACACCGCACACTGCTTTCTCTGGGGACAATCATCGTGGACCATCACAGGCATATTTTTTGTACCAAAGTTACTCTAAGGAGGATGACATTTTTGCACAGCACAGTACTTGAATCTGTGTAAATACTGACCAGCTTATTACCGCGCCTAAAATACGGTGTGTGCGGAGGTCCCAGGAAGGAGGGGGAGTTCTGGGTAAGTGTATAGTCTCTGTGCTTCTGGGGTTACTTTTCCTAAGACCGGTTAATGTACAGTCTTACTCATGGGTGTGGAATGGTTTCTGGCAAAATGGTTCAGGATCCTCACTTTTCTTTGGAAAACGCTGTTCACAAAGTCCATCAAGGAGGAATGAGCTTTTTCTGAGAACTGCTGTTTTCTAGAATAAGCTACATGGGGAGTTGTTGGCTCTCTCCTACAACAGTAACCTTGGTTCTGTCTGACTCTGTGACCCCATGGACTGTATGTAGGCCCCCAGGCTCCTCCGTCCATGGGATTCTCCAGGCAACACTAAGGGAGTGGGGTGCCATTTCCTTCTCCGGGGGATCTTNAGGTGCCCCTGGCCTATAGCTCCAGGAGGGCCAGTGATGAGGCCCTGGGCGATTATCACACGTCCCTCGATCCCCTGCTACAGCTGCTTAGGGGACCAACAGATGGCCTTTCGTGCAGATGACCAAGAACTGTGACCGTGAACCCTTTTCAGGGACAGACCGTGAACCTCAGTAGCTCACCCTCGTGAGGAAAAGAAACATCATAGCAGTTCTAAGCCCACCCCCTGACACGGCCCTTGGGTTTCAGGAAAAGAATTTCAAAGGACTGACCCAGGTGGTCTGATTGGGCCCAAAGGAAACAGTCTCATCTTCTGACGTCTTGCTTCTGGGTTTTCACATATGACCACACAGCAAAATGAAACATCTTTAAAGAAGTGACTTTAGGGCACAGTCCAGAAAACATACACCGCACACTGCTTTCTCTGGGGACAATCATCGTGGACCATCACAGGCATATTTTTTGTACCAAAGTTACTCTAAGGAAGATGACATTTTTGCACAGCACAGTACTTGAATCTGTGTAAATACTGACCAGCTTATTACCGCGCCTAAAATACGGTGTGTGCGGAGGTCCCAGGAAGGAGGGGGAGTTCTGGGTAAGTGTATAGTCTCTGTGCTTCTGGGGTTACTTTTCCTAAGACCGGTTAATGTACAGTCTTACTCATGGGTGTGGAATGGTTTCTGGCAAAATGGTTCAGGATCCTCACTTTTCTTTGGAAAACGCTGTTCACAAAGTCCATCAAGGAGGAATGAGCTTTTTCTGAGAACTGCTGTTTTCTAGAATAAGCTACATGGGGAGTTGTTGGCTCTCTCCTACAACAGTAACCTTGGTTCTGTCTGACTCTTTGTGACCCCATGGACTGTATGTAGGCCCCCAGGCTCCTCCGTCCATGGGATTCTCCAGGCAACACTAAGGGAGTGGGGTGCCATTTCCTTCTCCGGGGGATCTTCCTGACCCAGGGATCCAACCAGGCTCTCCTGCGTTGCAGGCAGGTTCTTCTCTGCTTGAGCAATCGGGGAAGCCCCAAATGCGCTTCTTTCAATAAAGCCTGATGGATTCTAAAATGGTGAGCCTTGGAAGCTTTAATCCAATCTCAAATGTTGTCTGCAAAAGGGGCCTCACACTCGAGCCTGCGAACTGCAACTACTGCACCGGTGTGCCCCAGAGCCCGCGCTCTGCTGCAGAGGCGACAGCGGAGAGGGGCCCCGGCTCCCGCAGCTGGGAGAGCCCGAGCGCAGCCGGAAGGGAAAACGAGGGAGAGAAAAGCAAACACCGAGACAAAGCTTCCCTCCTCTCGGCGAGCACTGCCGCAGCCATCCGAGCCTGCCCTGCTCCGGTCGTCTCAGTCGATCTGTTCCGAGCATCTCTGTTAGTGTCCTTACAAAGCGTCGGTCACCATAATCAGTGGATGTAATTCCTATCCACGTCTGAGGAGCCTTGGCTCTCTACGCTTGTGGATTCGATGCTTTTCTTCCGAGACATGGGAGTGGGTTTCACGTTGTCTGTGGGGAAGCTAGGCTTTGGTCGTAAAAGAATGAGTTTTACACAAAAACAAAACCTGTCACCATGACTTAATACCACGAGGCCCCTTCTTTTCAAGATGTGAGAACAGGTGGAGGGGTCCTCCCCAGACACAGTCGCCTCCTGGAAGAACTAAGTGAGTGAACAGGAAATTTAAACACTCCGTGTGCTCCTCTGCTGGGCTGTCAGTGCTCTAAAAGCTGACACTTATAATGCTTTCATTTAACGTGTGTGTGTGCATTTATGTGTGTGCACGTATGTGTGTGTGCATGTACGCATGCACATGTACGTGTGTGCATATGTGCGTGTGTACATATATGTACACATGTGTACATGTACGCATGTGTGCATGTACGTGTGCGTGTACATGTATGTGTGCGCATGTACATGTGCACATGTACATGCACGCGTGTGCGTGTGTACATGTACATGTGTGTGCGTGTGAGTGCATGTACGTGTGTGTGTGTCTGGGGCAGTGGGTATGGCGGGAGGGCTTGGTTTAAAAGAAACGGTACCTTTTGACTCCATAAACAGCACATGTAGGAACGGACAGAAAGTGAAGGGAAGCAGAAAGTGAAAACAGAAGCCGCTGATAACCCCCTGCCCAGAGCGAAGCAGTAAGCCTGTGGTAACTGCCACCGTCCTTGGCACACGCGTGAGCTGCTTTTGGCTGTTTCTATTGTTTTTCTGTCCTGACAGCTGCTGCCTAGGGCTTGGACGACATCAGTACTACGGGTTTTCTCACTTGGGCTGAAACGATGCTGAGACGAGGGTCTTCCAGATGCACCATCCTGCCGCTTCCTCCGCTTCCTCCCTCAGGCCCCTTCCGGTTCCTCCACAGGCAGGACTGTGGTCACAATACCACCTGCTCCAAACGCCGCCAATGGTGCCCCCACAGCCTGTGCTCTGTCCAGACTTCATGCCACCAACCTGCCACGCTGGCCCAGCAAGAGCACTTCCCCGCGTGAACTCTTCCCCCATCCCCGTCATTCTCAACACTTCTTGCCGATTCTGCCATGAATCCACCCAGATGTCCAGGCCAGTGCAGACGCCACCTCCTCCTTCAGGCTCGTCCCTGCTCGGGTCTTCCTTTCCCACAACCCACTCTGAGCATCGGATACTCACTGCTGTAAAACCTGCATCTGCAGCGTGGGTCCCGCTCTGCCTCGCGGGCGCCAGGCCCTCCATCCTCCCGTGAGAGCACCTGTTCCAGGCTGGGGCCATGCTACACGCACTTAGCACAGAGTCAATGTTTGTTGAATGACTGACATAATCTGGGAGGCTGTGTGTTGTTTTTCAGTTGCTAAGTCGCGTCCAACTCTGCAGCCCCGTGGACCGCAGCTCGCCAGGCTTCCCTGGGCATCACCATCCGCCAGAGTTTGCTCATTCGTGTCCACTGAGTCAGTGATACTCTCTAAGCATCTCATCTTCTGCCTCCCTCTTCTCCTCCTGCCCTCAATCCTTCCCAGCATCAGAGTCTTTTCCAGTGAGCAGCTCTTCGCATCTGGTGGCCAGAGTATTGGAGCTTCAGCTTCAGCATTAGTCCTTCCCATGAATATGCAGGGTTGCTTTCTTTTAGGATGGATGGTTTGATCTCTCTGCACCAATCCAAGGACTGGTGCAAGGGACTCTCAAGAGTCTTCTCCAGCACCACACATTGAAGTAATCTGTATTACTTCAGTTGTGTTTTGTATATTGATAACTGGCAATCCAAAATTTTTGCCATCATATCTAAAACTTGGAAGAACCGTCCCTCAAAGTACCATAAGGACTTTGGAATGTTTCATTCAATATTTCCTGCGGCCTTTTCCTTTATGAGTTACCCAAGGAACATCCATACAATTCATGTCGAATGTTCCTGTGACAATCTCAAGGTCTCACAGGTTTGGAGGCATGGCCATCGTTCAGAAAGCTCTTCTCCCAGTCTCCCCCACTGTTTGATCTTAACCCCCTCCAGTGTCCAGTTCCGTGGTGTCTCTGTGGGTCACTTCTGTGGACCTTGTGCCCTGGGTGAGCAGACTCGTTTGGGAGGTGCTGTGCGCGGTCCCAGTGTAAGGAGCCTGTCTTCCCCACGGGTAGGGACCTGTCCTACACCAACACCATCACCTGCACAGAGGAAGCTCTGGGTACACAGAGCAGAGCACGGGTCACCAGCACTGGAGGGGGGCTGGCCAAGTGAGGGAGACCCCCCACCACTTGGAAGACCCCAGTCAAGTGCAGAGTCAGGGCTCAGCATCCACTGGCTCAACTTGAAGAGCTTAGATTGAGTTAAGAGAGTTACCGCAGTTTGTAAGGGTCCTTTGGAAGCAAGTCTTTAATCCTGAACAGTTGCTCAGTACGCTCCCCTGGACGTGGGTTCTGGCGGGCTCTGGGCTTATGGGAATTGTGTTCCCAAAAGCCTGGGTCCATCAGGGGAACTTCACTCGGGCTGAGTTCAGGTAAGTCCTGAGTGCAAAGGTTTCTAAAACCTTCTTGAACTGTGGTTCTTTCTAAGAGCCTAGGTTTGAAGCACTTGCACAGAAGATAATCTCCAGATCAAACCATTCACGGAAAAAAGTCCTGAGCTCTCAGATACGGGTTTTCTACGTTTGCAGTCAGCTTGGCTGACACTGGCCTCTTGAGCCTTTACGACGTGACGTTACCATGAGGACGGCTTTCACAGGACCTAGTTCATGAGATACTGACTCAACCTAACATGTTCCTCTTTAATCTTCCTCGTATTTCTGACTTTAACCTTCCAGTTCCCGAGCTCACATGCCCTTTTCTGGCCCACATGCTTAGACTGTTTGGGTAGGAAAACGACCAACAGTTTCTGGGCCACAAGGACCACGTGCCATGAGATGACTTTTCAGGAAGTGCTCTCCATGTGCTGGAAAAACCAACTGGCTTCCACACTTAATAGAATCAATTTACACAGAATCCCAAACCTTTGGGACAAAAGTTACTGCATTATAATGTGGAGATGTACGTCCACAGTTTGTTAATATTGCCCCAGTATTTTTTGCATGGTTTTCTGATCAAATTGTCAACACCTTCTGGTCAAGTGATTCCTAAGAATATGGAGCGTTTGGGATACTCTGGAGTATAAAAGAGTTTTGTTAATAATCACAGGCACATATTAAAAAAATAACCACAGGCACATTTTTGTATCTTTGGGAAGTTAATTATACCATCACTCTCAGAGCCTTCGTGAATGCCTAAGGGAGTTTTCCAATAGGAAGGCAACTTTAATAAAACAGAGAAAGCAGTGAGCTTGATTTCAAAATACTTCTTAATGATGTAATAAACAAAAAGGTTTGGTCTCCACACAGAGACTTTTTGGGCAAACCATCTAATTTTACTTACCCTTAATATACTGCTACGCAAAAATGGGAATTCTAGTACCTATTTCTAAGGTAGTTCTGGGGCTTGACTGAGTTAATATATGAATTATACTTTGTGACTATAAACTGTATACAGATGGTGTTTCTCATTAGAGAATATCTTAATGTCTCTTCCATATTCCGTGACCACAGTGTTCTGGGGACACTGTCATTATCTAATGAAATACAGTATGTTACGTCTCCACGGACGGCAGCTGCCAACTGCGGCCTGAGCACAGGATGGGGGATCACAGTAGCGCTGTTGCTACGAAGCCCCCTTGTCTGTGGTCAGCCCTCCTGACACTGCCAAAGAGATGGGAAGCAGCATCACCAAGCANAATGACAGTGTGTTACGTCTCCACGGACGGCAGCTGCCAACTGCGGCCTGAGCACAGGATGGGGGATCACAGTAGCGCTGTTGCTACGAAGCCCCCTTGTCTGTGGTCAGCCCTCCTGACACTGCCAAAGAGATGGGAAGCAGCATCACCAAGCACGTTGGTCATGGTTTCAATGCTGCTCCCAACTCAGCAGGGATGGTGGTCCTTCCACCAAAGCCACTTCCTCCTCACACCATGGATCAGGGTGGGCCCTCGAGCTCCTCCCACTACGTGCTTCTTATCACTGGTTTCAGATGGAGGTGTCATGAGCCGGTCTTGAGGCGCCACTAGAAATGCCAGTTTAGAGACCTGAAGGTGAGCTGCTGATTTCTGGGTGGAAAGAGCTGGTGATGCCATGTGGGTCTGTGACCTGGCACCTCAGATCATGTCAGGATCTGGACTGCTTCACCAGAACTGTTTTACCAGTGTTGACATCAAGGGTCAGTCTCCAGTGTCACAAGGAGAGAATCCCAGTTGCTAAAATCATCTGCTTCACCGCAACATGACTAGCTCAATCTGTGTTTGTCAAACAGCAACAAGCCAGCACTTTCCTCGTGAAACAGAATATCCATTGGAAGGGCTGATGCTGAAGCTGCAATACTTTGGCCCCTGATGGGAAGAGCCAACTCACTGGAAAAGACCCTGTTGCTGAGAAAGACTGAGGGCAGGAGGAGAAGGGGACGACAGAGCATGAGATGGTTGGGTGGCATCACTGACTCGATGGACATGGGTTTCAGCAAACTCTGGGAGAGTGAAGGACAGGGAAGCCTGGTGTGCTTCTGTCCACGGGGGTCACAAAGAGCTGGGCATGACTTAGCAACTGATCAACAACAGAACAAGCCAGCATCTGTGGCCCCAAGGGCTTTGGACTGTGCCTGCTCCAAAGAGAGCCGAGGGCTCCCGGGTCCCTGGCCCCAGGCCGTCCTCCCTGCTGCAGGAGTGTTGCTGCCCACCTGTGAGCACTGGGAGGACGAGTCTGGAGACCTGTGTGAGTTGGTCTGAGTCCAGCCCACAGAGCTGGGATCCTGGCAGATCCCGGCTGCCAAAGTGCTCGACCAAACCCATGGGGAGTGGTCACGAGAGCCTGGGTGAGCAGTGCGGCTCCAGTTCCATTAAAAGTTGCAGAGATGAACTCACTTTGGCATTTCTTGCTGCTGGCAGTGGGGCTTCCCAGGCGGCTCACTGGTGAAGAACCCGTCTGCCAAGGGAGACGTTGCAGGAGGCCTGGGTTTGATCCTGAGCGGGGAAGATCCCCTGGAGAAGGGAGTGACAGCCCACCCCAGCGTTCTTGCCTGGAGGGTCCCATGGACAGAGGAGCCTGGCGGGTGACAGCCCACCCCAGCGTTCTTGCCTGGAGGGTCCCATGGACAGAGGAGCCTGGCGGGTGACAGCCCACCCCAGCGTTCTTGCCTGGAGGGTCCCATGGACAGAGGAGCCTGGCGGGTGACAGCCCACCCCAGCGTTCTTGCCTGGAGGGTCCCATGGACAGAGGAGCCTGGCGGGTGACAGCCCACCCCAGCGTTCTTGCCTGGAGGGTCCCATGGACAGAGGAGCCTGGCGGGTGACAGCCCACTCCAGCGTTCTTGCCTGGAGGGTCCCATGGACAGAGGAGCCTGGCGGGTGACAGCCCACTCCAGCGTTCTTGCCTGGAGGGTCCCATGGACAGAGGAGCCTGGCGGGTGACAGCCCACAGGATCGCAAAGAGTCAGACGCGACTGAGCGACCGAGCACGCACGCGTGCACCACTAGCCACGGGAGCGTAACATCCTGAGAGGGGCAAGAGCACTTACTAAAGATAATAATGAAAATACGCTTTTAACACAAAATGTGGAAGCATTTAACACAAAAAACTGGAGCTCATAAGGAGGGCGGACCATTGCTAAAATTTAGCAAAAACTAAGGTCCCGCTGACTTCACGTCACAATGATCAGTACACACGGAAACCACTCATATCAGCACAAAACCACGTCTGCACAGATCTCTGGAGACTTCTGTGGCTCTGCGGGTCTTCAGACACAAAACCAGTGGAGGCTGTCCCAGTGAAAGTCCGTTTCACAGTGACAGTGCCGGAAACCAGCTTCTGCCAGAGGAGAGGGTGTCCTGAGGGAGGCTGGGGTTTGGGGAGATCCAGTCACTGCTCGGAAAGCTTTGTCTCTATTCTCGCTCTACACGGGCGCCTACCCTGCTCTGCAGGCGTGTCCGCGCAGTCACGCCCGACTCTGTGGCCCCCTGGGCCGCAGCCCGCCAGGCCCCTGTGTCCACGGGATTCTCCAGGCAAGGACACTGGAGTGGGTAGCCATGCCCTTCTCCACGGGGTATTCCCGACCCAGGGACTGAGCCCACATCTCCTGCACTGGCGGGCGGGCTCTTCACCACTGGGCCGCCTGGGACGCTGGTAAGGGTGCCCATGACAGCAGTCAGACCGTTCGCTACAATAAGATCGCGCCCCTTACGCCTTCTTTCCTTGTGAGAGGACCCGTGGGTGGGTGCTTTAAGGTCAGGTGGACTCAGATGCAGGCTTCTCACGGCACGGAGGGGGCTGCCTCTGCTGCCATCCGGGGAGATGATGACCCTTCTCCCTTAAAAATAAACACGGTCACCTGTCTTTGCTCACGCATTAGAGGGAGACGTGTATGCTGAATGCCTGAATCCCAGAAGTAAGGCATTTACGTTATGAGCGGAAAGATGACAGGAGAAACGAGGTGGGGTCAATTGCCTGGGCGCAGCCTGCACGCACATAGACGCGGGCACAGCAGACTGCTGGGCCAGCAGGGTCCTCCGTCTGTCATAGATTGCCGCATCGGGCATGTTTTAAATGGTATTTGTTAATATTATGCACCAGGCAGGCTAAGGCATTTGGAACTGGAAATTCAAAGTAGTCTGTTCAAACTCAAGGGAGGGCAGATAAGGCTAGGTGATCAGAGGGTGGTTCTGCTGTTTCTTAGCTTAGGAGAGATTTGCTTGAAATGGGAATCACAGACCATACAATCGAGCGTATTCAAACTGCCACCTGACTCCAGTGACAGTAACCACACTGGAACCTCCGGACACGGCCAGCACCCTCCTCCCAGCAAGCTCTCACCCCTGCCCCGCCTGACCAGTCTCACCTGCCGAGGGACGAAGGGTCTCACCGGACAGTTAAAAATGTGCCGTTTTATCTCCCTCAAACTGGGGACTTGAAGTGCAGCGCAGCTGCCCACACATCACACCAGAGAAAAGGGGCACGCAGGGACCCAGACCAGGCGGCTCGGCGCGCGGCCCTGTGCCGGCAGGGCGGGCTCACTCGGGAGAAGCCAGCATGGCTTGGAATCCAGCCCCCGGGCTGCGTGTGCAGAGCCCAAGGGAGCCCATCGGGAGAGAGGAGTTAGCAAGGAGGAACGCGAGCCCGTTCCTGCGGCCTTTCCCTTTCCGTTACACTCTCAGGATCGCCGCCGGGAAGCCCATTTCTGAGGAGGGGACGCTCGCACGCGAGCTCGCAGGGGGCAGTGTGCCTCCCTTATCCTGGTGAGCTGGGGAGGGGACGAGAGCCTGACACTGACCGCAAAGGCGTCGGTCATGCGCAGCAGAGGCAGCCTCGCCAACCCGTGACTGAAGGCCGTCTCCCCCAGTCCTCCCCTGAAAGCGCTGTGTCTCAGGCCGAGCTGTCTGAAGATGGACTGGAATCTCGGCAGGCCCAGTGACCCCGAAAGCTGTTCTCAGGCTGTCTCAGCGAGAGTTAGAATCGAGCTCCCCTTTCTGATGTGGTGACCAGCCTGACTGTATGATGGCAGGGATGTTAGACTGCTAAGCCAGTGCTGAAAAGTTCTCAGGGTTCCAAACGCAAAGGCTTTAAGAGGAAGTCCCCAGCTGACGCTCGTATAGGCGGAGATGGTGAGTAAGTAACAGCCCGGGACAGAGCGGCAGCAACGGAGAAACAGAAGACACTGGGCTGGGCTGGGGGCTGTGAGCCCCGGGGTTATCTGTTTGGCCCAAAGTTCTTTCTGTACTTGAAAAAATAAACTACAGGGAAGAGCCAAGAAAACAAAGAAACAAAAGCTTTGAAGAAAACCACGTGCTTTTTCAAAGTTCTGCTGGGAAAGCCTCCCCAGGATGAGTTCTTTGCCCCTACGTGGCGCCGAGAATGCTGTGCTTTTGGGAGAGAAGGAAATGGCGACTGCTCGCAAAGCAGGGCGTTGAGAGCACACGAAGCTAGTTCAATCTCAATTTTGTAGAGCTTAACTGATTGGAAGCCTTAATTAATACGTTTTTATTATAATTCTGAGTTTTGGTATTCTAACTCTTTAGAAGAGTCCTTAATTGCAGGGAGGCTTATTGATAACATAGGGTTCCCTCATAGCTCAGCTAAGTAAAGAATCCGCCTGCAATGCAAGACACCCTGGTTCGATTCCTGGGTCAGGAAGATCCTGTGGAGAAGGGATAGGCTACCCACTCCAGTATTCTGGTCTGAAGAATTCCATGGACTATACAGTCCATGGGGTTGCGAAGAGTCGGACACGACTGTGCGACCTTCACCTTTCACTTTCTTTACTGATAACAGGCTTCCCTTGGGGCTTAGCTGGTAAAGAATCCGCCTGCAGTCTGGGAGACCTGGGTTAGATCTCTGGGTTCGGAAGATCCCCTGGAGAAGGGATAAGCTACCCACTCCAGTATTCTGGCCTGGAGAATAGCCCATGGTGTTGCAAAGAGTCGGACACGACTGAGCGACCTGCACGTTCACTTACTGATAACAGGAATTTCCTGAATTCTGCAGGGTCAGGCTCAGGAAGCCTCCAGCTTCACAGCTGGGTCGTCCCCACGGAGGGCTGAGCCTGAGCGGGTGGGAGATGGCCTCAGAGATCCTTCCACACTAGCCGACATGCCCATCAAACCTGCTGTGACCTGTGCTCACTTTGCTTTACAGATTTATGGAAAAGGAAAACCACAATTTTATGGAGACTTACACTGAAACCCTGCTGGAAAATGTTAACGAGGGACACACTCTGTTCCAGAAATGTTCTAATCAGTAAACTTTAAATATTTTGTCCTCACCACCTCTTCTTACTAAACAGGAGAAAGTCTCTTTACACAACTGGGTTTGTTTCATGCTGGGCACTTTAGTGCCATGTAATTTTGGGTGTGTGCGTGGGAGAGAGCAACAAAGGTCTTCTGCAGTGAGGCTGAGCGAAAACCACGGGTAATAGTAACAGCAGCAGTAACTTCACCTGCCTTTCAGGGCTGACATGTTCAAGAAGCTCAAAGAAGTTTAAATGAACAACCGTATGAACCTTACTATCTTATTTAACACCTTAACAATTAAGGTTATATGAACATAGGCAAAAATCAAAGGTGAATACTTATAAGCAGTGGAAAATGATTAACAGATTTATACCACATTTCCATAAATGCACAGCTATTTATATCTAAACTGAAGGCAAAAAAGCTTTGCCTGGCATTATGGGTGACACGTGGATTCTACCCTTAATTGTGGAAGAGGAAGCTAAGAATTGCAGTATTATTTCAGAATCTTGTTCACGTGTTGGTAGATTTAGCCATTTATTTGTTCATTCAACTAGCTTTATTAAAAGCATCGTAGGAGGCGGGGTGTTGTGTGTTCTGGGGACCCAGCAGGTCAAAGACTCTGTCCTCAGGGTGCTGGGGTTTTTAGCTGGAGAAGGACCACACACTGTCAGTCAGCACCGTTTAGAAGATAACTTCAGACAACGGCAGGGGCGAGGGGACTAAAACAGGCGACTGGGGGCTGAGGAGCCCAGGGAGGCAGGCCCCTCCTGAAAGATGGGGAGGCAGGACTGCAGGGGACGGTGGGGTGTCACTGGTGGGAGAACGCACCGGGCGGGAATGGGCTCCTTGGTTGCAGAACCAGAGCGGAGGCCGGGGTGGCGGGGCCCCGGAGGGGGCACCAGGGGCCAGGGCTGGGAGCTTGAAAGCTGCGGGTGGGGAGCGGGAGAGAGGCTTGTCCCAGAGCAGCGAGGGCCGGGCGGGAGCTTCGCGCAGACGCACAGGACGACAAAGATGCCCCGTTCCGTGCCAGCCCGGGCAGGACCAAGGACACCAGCCAGGCGCCCCGAGAGGGGCTCGGGGCTGGACTAGGGGAGACAGTGCAGGCGGAGCTGCCAGGGATCCCGAACAGAACCAAGCAGAGGCTGCGGGTCGAGCCAGCACAGATTCTGCGCGTTTCACCGTCCTGCCTGCTCCTCCTCACCCTCCGGAAAGGCTGCAAACCCCGGCCCCTCCCTCGACCGGTGAGGACAGGTCTGGTCTCAGAACCAAAGCTTCATCTAGATCCACTTGAAGTGAAAAACCTGGGTGGAAATCCGAGTGCTCCACAACGCTGACGCTTCTAACAGCCTTCACGCTTCGTTACCAGACAAAACCTTCAGATATTTCACGACACTAATTTTTACCTTAGGGCTTCCCTGGTGGCTCAGATGGTAAAGCGTCTGCCTACAATGCGGGAGACCCGGGTTCAATCCCTGCGTTGGGAAGATCCCCTGGAGAAGGAAATGGCAGCCCACTCCAGTATTCTTGCCTGGAGAATCCCATGGATGGAGGAGCCTGGCAGGCTACGGTCCACGGGGTCGCAGAGAGTTGGACACGACTGAATGACTTCATACAACATCTCATTGAAGATCAATTTGCCCAACAGAAAACAGTCAATACTTAACCCAAAGTTAATATATAAAATCCATCTAACAACTAAACCAACTTGATATACTTGGATGTGCTGAGCCGTGCTAAGTTGCTTCGGTCAGGTCCAGCTCTGTGCGATCCCAGGAACTGTGGCCTGCCAGGCTCCTCTGTCCATGGGATACGTCGATATAATTAAACAAATAAGGCAACTCCTGAAATACGGACAAGGGTGTGTGAGCATGCGTGCATGTCCAAACCCAAGAACAGCCCCGAGGAAGCACGTGGTGACCGGTCACCGTCCCAGGGAGCAAATTCTCCTGGTGGCACAGGAACCCTGATCAGCTCTTCAGGTCATGTGGGCCCAGGAGTTCAGCCCCCATGCTGACTGTGGATTGGTTCTCAGACGACATGAAAATGTCCTCTAAGAGATTTGCACCCTGGAGCAGCCAACAGGCCCGGTGCAGTCGGATACACTTGAGTGAAACCAAGACGATCCCAGGCTTTGAGAAAATGAGAGCTTCTAGAAAGGACCAGAGCACACACCTGCACCAGCTGTCCTTGCTGGCTGGCCACTTCCAGGCCCCACAGGGGAAGGGGTCCAGGGCTCCCAGGGAACCACCCAGAGCCTGGGCCCAGCTGCCTCCTCCAGCCCGTGGGGCTCCAGGACCACCCCAGAACACTCGTGGGGTTTGCCACAGGCCCTAGAAGCCACGCCCCACTCCCTGACCAACCTTTCCACGCTTCAGGAAATCCCAGCATGGCTGTTCTGTTCGCGGGACACCAGGCTCTAACCAGGTGGTGCCATAGACTGGCTATCAATTCCGTAGGAGGGGCCAGCGCAGAGAAATAAAGCCGCGTTTGCAGGCGGTCGCTTTACTCCTTGCCGCCCCAGTGCCTGGCGTGGGGCCCAGCACAGCCTAGGTGGTTAGTAAGCACTTGGTGAACGAGGCGGGTGCACCCACCCACCGATCCCCCCATGGAGAAGGGGCCTCCGATGCAGCCTCAGCACCAAGGCCAGAGCCACCTGGTGGACACGGGGGTCACTCTGGGAGACAGTGAAAAGCCGTTGGGAAGAACGGGTCTCAGTGCTTCATTTTTCAGTATTCTCCACAATATTTACTATCCTAAATGAGCACTCAGCAGAGGGAAGGATAGACTTCTATGCTATGAAACAGATTTTAATTTCTTGCAGAATATTCTCATGTATTTCATTTTTTTTCTGCCTCGCCTTTTTCTCTGCCTAGCTTACCAACGTGCTCACCTTCACTGGGATATTTGGGAATATTGCATAATCTATTCCTGGGATGCATGAGCGGCTCTGCAGCTTATAAAATATTCATTCACTTTCAAAAGTATTTGCACCCTGCTGTCAAATGTGGACAGATTCATACAGAGTGGCAGAAAATGGCTATTTTAATGGCAAACGCTTTCCTGAAACCTCTCTTTCCACTAAAACATTTTCTTCAAAATTATTTTCATACGATGAACAATTTCAACATTAGCAGCTAATCCCCTTTCATTTAAAACTCTGCTGATAAAATTCTTTGCTTGTCATTCAAATAGTAAGTAATAATTATAGACTGGAGGCTCCCATCTCTGGATTCATTAATGGTAAATTGCATGGAAGTCTGAAGCATAAGGCGGCTTTGATACATCTCAAAATGCAATTTCCATAGCTTCCCTTGGCTCTGTACAATTAATTATACAGTTAATAAGGAAAATATGTTAATGAAAGAAACATCATTCATCCGGACCACCTGCCTTCACCAAATCTCTTTTGTAAGCTTCTCTTCTTTTTGTACTTTTGGTCTACACACAGTGAAAAAAAAAAAGGGCCCCACAATTGACAGTGTGGTGATTTTGAACACCGGTCTCCCAGGCTGCAGCTACTTCCATTAACACAAGTCCAAAGAAAAATAACTCAAGTTCATTATATTTCTACTAACTTCTGCCTTTTAAAAGCTTAAGATGTCTACCCATGGCATTTTAAATGCCTGAAACAGCTGTTTATCACACAAAAAATTACTATTAAGCTGTCTTATTTCTGCCAACGATACAGTCATCTTCATAGATAAATGGAAGGCCCTGGGAAACTAGGAGAAAGTGCAAGAAAGATGCAGAAGCCCCAGTCAGTCTGGTTAAACTCTCCTAAGTCGTTTCTCATCCATTGCAAACCCCGTGTTTCACAATAATTCGATGCTCTCACTCCTCGCATACTCAGAGTTGGTCTATAGGTGGTTTAGTGCAGGAGCCAATGTTAACCTTTGCAAAGACAGTCAATGTCTGAGGCTTTGATGTGGAAGAGAAAGCAGGATGGTTTAACTAGAAAAGTGAACTGTCTAGCTGTAGCTGCCTCTCTGTCCACTTCTGATAAATTACTTGGACAATAGGAAAGAATGCATTTGCAAATATTAGTCTTAAACAATATTTTATTAATATAGATTAATAAAGAGTCTTTATTAAGTGAGCTAATAAGCACGTGATTCCAGCCTCAGTCATGTCTTTTTGATATATGAAAAACACTTTCAACCATGAGTTATTCAGAAATTCCATTAATGTTCAAAATGTAGTTGGAAACCAACCTTGGAGTCCAGAGCTGACAGGGGATAAGAGGAAAAAAAGAATCCTGACAACGCAGTTTTAAGATAGCCCACTCTCAAAGGTCTTCTAACGAAGAAAGGAATTCTGGGAGACAGCACTCTCCCAAGGAACACCCGTGCCATCTCTAGCATGGGGGGGGCGGCCTGACGGGTGACGTCAGACAAGAAGGTGAGCGATGAAGAAATCACTGCATTTCCACTGTCACTCGGCGACTCAGGCAGCGCTGCCTTCAGATCACTGGGAAAAGCAGTCGCGAATATCGTTTCTACGTGTGTGCCAGCAGATCCATATGTTTAAAGGGCCATCCGCCCACACCTCCCCAACCAGATGGTCACCTACAAAATTCAAGTGGCCAGTCTCAAATCACAATGGTAAGAGCAGATTCTGAGACCCAACACCTTCACCACCACCTAGCTGACACGAGAAAGCTGAGAGGAGGCAATCTTCGCTGGAAAGACGACGGCAGCCGCTTAACGGGAGGCCTCTCAGGAAGAGGAAGGGGGGGATGGTTGCCTAGCAACACAGAGACAGCACCTCGCACAACGCCAAGCAGTGGGGCTTTTCTTAGCAGCAGTCTCTTCTGTCCTGTACCAGTGACGTGCTCGTTACAATTTTCTGATGGAGTTTTTAGGAAAAAGAGAGAATTCCAGCGGGTGCAGTAAAGGTCAGCCCGCAGAGCAGCATTGTCATGAATTTCCTCTCCCATTTCCAGATGGGAGAGGCTGGGCTCTGCGGAATAGCGTTAGGGGATATTTGCAGATGATCTGAAACTGCTATTTGGAAGCACAATGTCTGGATTTCAATTTTCTGAAACCAACAGGCCACACACTCGCTGGCGATAATACGAGAGCAGGGGAGCAGAAGTGACCCCAAGACAGGAAAAGCTAATATAAGACACAACGTTCACCTCATCCTCTCACCAGCCAAGCTTGCTGAGAGGGAGCGAAGCCTCGACACCTGTCTCCTGTCCTCCCCAAGACCTTCCAGCCAGCGGTGAAACTGCCAAAATACAGCAAAGAAAAGGGGAGACATGAAGCTTTGATCGTCAGCCACAATAACCAGGGTTTGGTTGACAAGTGTTCTTTGTTCAGTTGCTTTCAAATGGGGAGCTCAAGGTGGAAGAGAGAAGAGAGTTGATCTGTCAAAANCAGGTGGGGCTGCAGAGCAGACGCCCCCGGAGCCGGGGAGCCGGCTGCCGTCCGGCAGTGTGAGCCCCTTGCCTCCAGCACAGTGTGTGGTGGAGGGCTGGGGCAGAAAGGACTTGGACCTCTCCCTGCCTTCACATGAGCAGCAAACACGCGCGGTCCAGGCCTCAGGCCCCATCACGTGCTGTGTCCCCCAAACCCACAGGGGAAGTCCGGCCCCCAAGACCTCGGGTGTGAGTTTGCCTGGAGGTGGAGCCTTGAGAGAGGTGATCAAGGGGTGAGTGGGCCGTGGTTCACCTTGATGGGGTCCTCGTAAGACAAGATGAGGACACTCACGCCAGGGGACGGCCGTGTGAGGACGCGGGGGAGGACCGTGGTCCACCTTGATGGGGTCCTCATAAGACGAGATGAGGACACGCACGCAAGGGGATGGCCGTGTGAGGACACGGGGGAGGACTGAGGTCCACCTTGATGGGGTCCTCATAAGACGAGATGAGGACACGCATGCAAGGANCGGCCGTGTGAGGACGCGGGGGAGGACCGTGGTCCACCTTGATGGGGTCCTCATAAGACGAGATGAGGACACGCACGCAAGGGGATGGCCGTGTGAGGACACGGGGGAGGACTGAGGTCCACCTTGATGGGGTCCTCATAAGACGAGATGAGGACACGCATGCAAGGAGATGGCCGGGTGAGGACGTGGGGGAGGACCGTGTCCATGTGGCAGACAGAGGCCCCAGTAAACCTTCCCACACCCCGACCTCGGGCTTCCAGCCTCCAGGACTAGAGACAGTCAGATTCTGTCATCTGAGCTACCCTATCTAGGGTTCCGACCGCCGAGCTAAGACAGGGCACATGAGCGCCAATGACCCACAGCAGCTGGACACTCACGTCTCCCGGGGTAGGAATACAGGTGCCGAATTTAAAGACCGGGAAGCTGGAACTGCCCACCCCCTCCTCCGACAGACTGGGTCTTGGGAAAGAGACGCGGCTTCCGGCGTGGGCCTCTGACTTCTGCCGCCTCTGACTTCTGCTGTCGGAGGGCACAGAAGTATTAACCTGAACTGAGGAGCCTGGTGGGGAGGAGACCGTGCCAGCACTTGCAGGCCCAGCAGTGAGGGGGCAAAGGAGGCGGCTCCGGGGAGCCCCGCCACGCCTGGCCGTGAGGGCCGAGTGGTCGGCCTCTCTGTGGACACAGCACGTCCTCTGCCCGTGTTGCCTGTCACCAAACACCCCGGCTCTGTCTGTAAGTGTCCTCCCTTCGAGAGGCAGCCTTAGTCACGGTTTGCAGTGTGGTAACCTTCCAGTTTCCAGGGGCTTACTTTACTGCCCTCAGTTTTATCATCTTCATCTGTGAAATGGGCTGAACCCAGGTCCTACATCATGGTCTCTCAGGACAGTGCTGCTGGTCATGCTCAGGGTGCTCACTCCCGTATTTTCCAGGAGTGAAGGGGATGCAAATATCCAGTCCAGGCCCAGACCTTCAACTTGAAGACGCAGCCACTCCGTCTACACGGCCCCGCACATGAGCTCCTCCAACTCCAGGCCCTGGGGACCCCCGCCTGCTCTCAGCACCACCCCAAAGCCGCACGCTGACAAGTCAGCCTCTGAAGACGAGCAAGGTCTAGAAACAGGCCTTCTGAAAGGGTAAATTCAAAGGTGACTCTAGCTTTCCAAAGGGTGGATGGGGGTGTGAAGAAGCCATGCCTGTCACGGGTGTAAACGACGACGCTGACCGCAGCTCCATGCAGCCCCTGGCCCGATGCCTCGTCTCCGGAGCACTGTCTTGAGCTGCATCAGACCTGGTCACGTTGCCTTGGAAACGCATCTTCAGAAGCCAGCCCGGTTCACCGCCGAGGGCGTTTCCTCCCCAGCTCCCTTCGTGGTGACGCTGGGCCCCCACCTCGCCCCAGGCCTGTGTGCTGTGTGGTCAGGCCCCGCCTCCAGGCCCCCCTCCTGGGCTCGCAACCCCCCCCAGAGCACCGCTATTTGTACCCAGGGCTACGGTGTCCCGCGTACTGGACGTCTCCCCGCGAAGCAGGCCCTTGTCTCCTCAGCTTCATTGGAGGAAAATTATTCCGATTTTGGCCCGAATTCTTCCTAGTTTACTTGTCACAGCTGCAGGTCCACAGGCCGGCGTCTCCGTGGGTTTGACCCTCACAGGAACTCACAGGGGTGCTACCACTGAGCCCGTGTTGCGGATGAGAAAGCAGAGGTCGGAGGGTTCGTCAGGGACTCGGGGCCAGGATATGGCCACGCCTCCTAGCTGCTGCCAGTTGTGGGGGCCTGGTGCCCTTGCTGCCAGCAAGACGTCCATCTCCAGGTCTAGCCCTGGGGCGGCAGCCCCGAGGCTGTGCTGGACCCCGTCGGGGGAGGTGGCTCTGGGGGCAGCAGGCTCCGCCAGGACTCCCCTCCCACTCCCTGCTCCCCGAGACCTCGCTACCTCTGGGCCTGCGCCAACACCCGCCTCCCTGGCCCACTTCTCTGGGTCTTGTCCCCCCCTGGGAGCCCTGGTGCAGCGGGAGGGCCGTCCCTGCCGCTGGGCTGGCTTGGCCTCCTCCGTCTTGGAGACTGCCCTGGTATGGTGGGCTGCCGTCAGTGGCTTCGTCGTCGGCACTGCAGCCTGTGACCGCGTGCACTTCTGCGAAGGCCTCGCGGGGCCGCCTGCCTCCTCTCGGGGGAGGGCTGACGGCTCCTCTCACTCCCAGGAGGACTGGTGTGTTGAGAGCTCTGTATGGCAGCTCCCAGCATGGGGCCTCGGAGCAGAACCCAACGACACGCCACGTGGATGGGGTGGCCGGGGTACGGGGTGAAGGCGCTCAGGGCCAAGGGCTTCCACCAGGTCGGCCTGTGCCGCCCTCCGCTACAGCGACCTGGCTCAGCCGCGGTCTGCTCCTCAGTCCTTCAGAGGTTCCGGGCTCTGCTGAGGGGCACGTCTGTCCTCTGCCTCCCAGCGGGTTTCCGGTTGGCTCCTGGGGTCTGCCTGGACTTTGGCACAGCCGCCCTCATGGCCTCCACAGCAGCAGCGAGTGGTTCCGGGGGCTGGCTGGCTGGCTGTGCCGGGAGCGGTCCTGACACCCGTGTCCCGGCGGCCTCGACGGGTCAGCAGGTCGGGAGGTCAGGTCCTGAGGTTCAGGTGCTCCGCAGCCCATGCAGACTCGAGGCCAGCGTCCACACACCACTGACAAGACCGCCCGGCCCGGGCAGGTGGCCCCGTGAGAAAGGGCCGCAGGGAGCCTAAGAGATGAGCCGCACCACCTGCCATCGTGGGTGAGACGGTGTGAAAAGGCCACGGGGACTCGCTTCTGCCCGTCTCCACGTCTCGGCGCCCCGTGAGGAGGACAATGACCACAGAGGGCTGAGAGGCCCCACTGCACCCAGGACAGGGGGCAGCGGCTCGGGCCGTGTGCAGTGGGGTCCTCATGGCCCCACTGGCCTCTCTCCACGGGGTTCGCTCCCCACTCTGAGTCGGGAAGAGCAGCTGGTGACCACCATTGAGACGAAGTCGGGTAACGAGAGGGAGCCTTGGGTCCACGGGCCGGCCCAGGGCACGCAGATGTCTATGTTGGATGGTGGTGGATGGGGGTCGCTGCCGTTGCCGGGGCTCGCCCCGCGTTATTGGGGCTGTGGGCGGCCGGAGGATGGTGGGTCAGCTCTGTAGGGTAAGGACTCACCCAGAGACTACCACCAGGCTCCCTCTCACACCTGCCGTCACACAGGGAACCGAGAGACCCAATTTTCTCTGGAAAACAATACTCTCGCCTCCCGTGTGGAGGTGAGATACATCAAGTTGCAACTTGAAGGTCTGGAAATATGGCAACATCACAACAGGACAAAGACTCTCAACACGCGCTCCCAGAGGGAACCTGCCAGACAAACACCCCTTGCTGACGTGTTGGCCCCAGGACTGACTCTCATTAGAAAACCAAACTTTCAGATAAATTTCCTTTTCTAAAAGGGACATGTTCTCTAAAAAATCAGCTCTAAAGTAATATAACCACAGAGAAGTTCCCTGGGGGCTTGGTCTATAAAGAATCCGCTTGCAATGCAGATGACCTGGGTTCCATCCCTGAGTGAGGAAGATCCCCTGGAGAAGCAAATGGCAACCCACTCCAGTATCCTTGCCTGGGGGATCCCCTGGACAGGGGAGCCTGGAGGCTGCCGTCCGCGGGGTCGCAGAGTCAGGCAATGGAGTGACTGAGCNTGCAATGCAGATGACCTGGGTTCCATCCCTGAGTGAGGAAGATCCCCTGGAGAAGCAAATGGCAACCCACTCCAGTATCCTTGCCTGGGGGATCCCCTGGACAGGGGAGCCTGGAGGCTGCCGTCCGCGGGGTCGCAGAGTCAGGCAATGGAGTGACTGAGCCACGATGGGCAGGAGAGGCTCTTCCTGGGTTGCTGGCTGTGGGCACAGCAGGGCAGCATGGCTGAGACCTGGGGGCGAGCTGTCTCCTCAGGGAACTGCAGACCCGGGCTCAGGATGCCCACGTCCACGCGGAGCCCTGGGAGCAGCGTGCCGCCCGAGCCCCGGGCCCTCCTCCCACGGGGGCAGGAGCAGAGCTGAGCTCCCGGACTTCAGCTTCCTCCTGTCCTGTGGTCTCAGCTGCGTCCGTCAGTCCGTGAGGCACCTATATCTCCTGCTGTGGGACTCACACATCCGGGAGTGAGGCCTCTGCCCACCGGGGTCACCGCGGGCAACCCCAGGCCCCACCTCTAGCTGCCCACTGAAGCTCTTTAGCGAACACGTGGTCTCCCAGCTGCCCTGGGGTGAACGTCTGTGTCCTCCACATTCCCTGGAATCCTGGCCCCCAAGGTGACAAGGTCAGAGGTGGGGCCTTTGCGCCAGGATCAGGGCCCTCACGAGACCCGAGAGCTCCCTGCCCCCTCCCCACAGAGAGGCTGCCATCTGAGAGCCAGGACGCGTGCTCCCACTGAGCCCCGCGTCTGCCGGCCTTGTCTCAGCCCCTGCCTCCAGACTGAGGGACTCGAGCGTCTGCTAAGCCGCCCGTCTATGCTGGTCTCCATGCCGGGGGGACCAAGACACAGCTTCCTGTGGGTGCACCCCAGGGTACGTGCTGTTAGCAGATAAACACCTAGGAAGTCCCCACGAAGAGCAAAAGTTTAACACAAGGGCGGCGTGTTGGACTCACCCCGCGGCGGGTCTCCAGATGCCAAGTATGGTGGACGGTCCACCCCGATCACGGGGTCCCAGCTGTTCTGAGGGCAGCAGCTCAGGCTTGCCCAGGCTCACCTGCAGCCTGCCCCCAGCAGGAGGGACTGTGGCCAGCGAGACGGTACTGACCAGGGAGAGACCCGGAGGGCGGGGGCCACGGCCGTCAGGACCTGTCCACATGGCGCGAGTGGCTGAGCTATGAGTGTGCGCCTCTCATAAAACCTGGACGGCAACAATGCATCAAGGACCACGTGCTCCAGGACGGGCGGGGGGCTTCCTATGGGGAGGCTTCTGTGCTGGGCGGGCAGCTGACCCTTCCCACGAGAAGCAGCACAGGTGGGGGGGACATTTATTCACTGAGACGTTGCTGCTCAGAAAGCCTGGCACACAGTCGGCATTCAACTGTGCGTATTCAGTTGGTGCTCACCTGTGTGCATTCCCAGGGCAAACCCCACAGCTGCTCATTGGGGCCAGTGTTCTGTGTAGAGTGGGGACAGTCCTCCCTTGGGGAGGCCTTGGGGGGAGGCTGGATGTCAGGGTGCCCTCCCCGCAGCACCTCGCCAGTGTGCAGGGCAGTTGGGGACCCTCCCCCAGCAACCCCACCTCTCCCAGCTGCTCCCCTGGTGGGCGGGGTGCAGGCTGGGCAATCGAGGACCTTCCCCCAGCAACCCCACCTCTCCCAGCAGCTTCCCCAGTGGGCGGGGCGCAGGCTGGGCAGTTGCCCCACCCTGTCCCTCCTGGCCACTCCCCTGGTGGGCAGGCTGTGGCTGGGCAGTCAGGGACAGCCCCCCAGCCTCTCCTGGCCACTCCACAAAGCAGGGCCCAGGGCCTTACCAGGACCATGTGGCCGGTGGAGATGTCCATGTTGGGCTGCACGGGCTCCTCTGACCAGGACGAGGTGCTGCTCCGCGCGGAGGGGCTGGGCATGGGCCCGTCGCTGAACTGGGAGGACACACTGCTGACGCGGGACGTGTGCGTGGCCTCGGGGCGCTCGGTCGTGCGCACCGCCATGCGCTGACGGCACAGCTCCTGGAAGACAGCGGGCCGGTCAGAGCCTCCCACCTGAGTGCTGGGGCGGCGGGGACAGGGCTCACCCGAGACCAGGCACAATCTACAGATACGCAGAGACACACGCAAGAAGAGACGGGCATCCTGACACAAACACAGTCACACTCACAGACACACACACAGAGACACACAGACACACACAGACACACACACAGACACACAGAGACATACACACAGAGACACAGANGTTCATCCTGAGACGGAAGGAACCAGAGAGCGCAGAAGACTCAAGGTTCCAGTGTGCGGAACGCTGGCGAGGCCCCGCCATGAGGCCCATCACAGACCCGGTCACCGTCCCTGTCACTGTCAGTGTGGGAGTGGAGGTGGTCCCATTACTATCACTGTCAGTGCGGGAGCGGGTGTTGGTGCAATGAAGACAGAACCGTTCTCTAAACCAGATCAGCTCTTGGTGGCCTGGCGAGTCAGAGACACTTCTCTGGAAGCAGGAGTTTTAGAGGTGGGGTGCCCCAGATCACCCCATGGCCTCCACATGAGTCACTGGTGATTAGGACTGACTTGGAGAGCTGGCCAAGCCCACACAGGTGCCTTCGGCCCCCCGGGACTGGCCTTGCAACTCAGGCCCAGCACTCGCCAGGCTGCTATTGAGAGTGGATTCTCCTTGTGGGTCTCTGTGTTTTAAATAACAGCTGCAGCAACAATCCAAGAAAAGCCGTCACCCCCCATCCGANGGCCAAGCCCACACAGGTGCCTTCGGCCCCCCGGGACTGGCCTTGCAACTCAGGCCCAGCACTCGCCAGGCTGCTATTGAGAGTGGATTCTCCTTGTGGGTCTCTGTGTTTTAAATAACAGCTGCAGCAACAATCCAAGAAAAGCCGTCACCCCCCATCCGAGAGCACCAGCACTGGCCACGGGGGCCCCAGGCTGCAAAGGAGGCCCCTCACCTGCCCAAAGCGGGGCTCCGGGCCACACAGGCCCACTGCCCGGGCGCCCACGCGGGGTCAGGCCTCTCTCACCTGCAGATAAAAGCGGGTGCAGCCACTACGGGGGGACGCTTGACCTCAAACCGACCACAGTCCAGCTTCTACGTGATAAATGATGAGGCGGGGCGACCTGAGAGGTGGTGGAGCCCGGGGTGGGGGGTGGTCAGGCAGAGGTGAGACATCTGGGGGCTGGAGCCACTGCTCCTGGGGGCCTGGGAGGGCCCAGCTTGGTGCCAGTGGATGGGCAGGGAGGAGGTGATATGCCCGGGGCCCAGCAGCCGCCTCGCCCTAGCTCCTGCAAGTCACCAGCGGAGGCGAGTTCCGAGGGCCCCAAGCAGACACTGGCCAACCCTGCTTCTGCAAAGTTGCCCCTCCGGACAGCATGCCAGGCCGCCCTGGCTGAGCACAGGCCCCCTGGAGCCCAGCGCCCTGCACCTGCTGCTCCAGACGCTGTGATGGGAACAGCGGCATCCCCCATGCTGATTCTCTCCTGGCTCCGGGAAGCGTCCATCCTCTCACATCCGGAGTTGCGATGCTGACGCTGAGTCCTGGGGGTGGCAGTCGCCGGCTGTGTGACCTTGAGCAAGCCGGTGAGCCTCTCTGCGCCCCCACCTCCTCCTCTGAAATGCGGACACTGGCAAAGCTCTCCAGAGGCCCGTGTGGAGACCAGGCTCCAGTGGAGCGTTCGGGAGCAGGCCTGAGCTCCTGGGTGGCTGTCAGCATTGTCAGGAACTTTCTTAGCAAGCCGCCCACCCGACACTGGACGCCGGGGGTCCTGGCGGGGGTGCAGCCAGGCCCCACCTTCTGTCTGGCAGGCCAGTGGAGCTGAGTGGTGACAAGGGGCCCCAAGGGGTCCAGACGGGAGCCCCATGGGCGGATGTGGAGGCAAGGAGGTGGGCAGTGAGGGCAAAAGGGCAGGAGGCCCACATGGCTGGAAGAACCCCCCAGGAGGGGGGCCACAGGTGGGGGAGGGGGCAGGCGTCCAGGAGCGCCGTGTCATCCCTTGGGGAGCAATGCTGGGCTCCCATCATACACCCTCGCTTGGCCCCCATTGAGGGACTTGGGTCCGGAAGCAAGAAGTGGGCAGTGAGGGTCAGGGCTGAGCTCCCTGGTCCCCCCAACCTGCAGCTCGGCTCCCCCGGGGGTCTGCCTGCTGCAGTCCTTGAGGCTGGGGTCCTTCCCTGGCTCTCTGGACCCGGGACGCGGGGATGAGCTGCGTCCGGCTAGAATTAGCAGGCTGTGGCACCATCAGCAGCTGTGGGGCTTGGCCACACTTGCTGCAGGACGACAGAGCTGAGCACCACGCTGCGCACACACCAGGCCTGCAAGCAGGCAAGTCCCACCCCTGCAGCGGCTCCTGACCTAACCCAAGAGGGCCAGGCCGGTCCATCCACAGCAAAAACAGGGCTCACCCCAAAGTGGTTCAGTCTGACCTGCCCCAGTCTGACGATGACCACACCCCCCTGGAGGGGACACGCGGGTCCCGGTGTCTGAGCAAAGGGCTCGAGTGAACCTTCGGTCCTGGCTCCTTCCACCCCGTACCGGGCAGAGTCCCTCACGGTCACTGCGGCCACCTCCCTGACTGGCGGCCACGTCACCCCCAACACGGTTGCAGGATGCTCTGGGGGAACCCAGAAAGGCAGATGGTCACAGAATGATGTGGAAATCTTGGGAGTCACTGGGCAGCCTTTTAAGTTAGTCCTTTACGTTGCTCATAGCTTATAAGTTAATAACAGAAATGCTATGTTTGTCCATGCTCTGAGCTGTTGCTTGAAAATTAAAAATTTCTAAGGAAAAAATGAGTCTTTTAGAACATTACTACCTGCCTTAGTAACGGTCTTGCCAGGGGACTAACTGGGTGGATTTTCATCACCCAGGTTTATGCTTTTGTGGGAAGGGCCCAGTCTGTGCTCTGTGGGTCTCGCAGCAAGGCTGCCTAGTGTGGTGTGTGGTGAGTTCACCAGGCTGCCCGCGCCTCGACCAGACGGGGACCCTGCAGACGGGGCCTCATTCTTCATTTAAAAGGACCACGTCTCCCTAAAAAGGCATCCACAGTTCACCAGCAACAGTGAAGGCATGAACCTGCTGACCCCTCAGGCAACAGCAGAGTGCACCAGCTGGGCTTAACCACTTATTTTAACTGTAACGTGCAGTTCACAACGTGAGTTCCCATTACATGGAGCTGCGACCAGTCTAATGCGCTTCCCTGAGTTCACTGCCTGCGTTTACGACCAGGAAGGGCCTTGCGGCATCGTCGCGGACATTCGCACCACTGAGTGATAAACACTGCAGTCGTCAAGACTACTCTCCTGTAAGTAACAGCCTGTGAAGGGGGTCAGAGTGCAGAGCTATGAGCTATGATCATCCAGGGAAGGCGGCCTGCTTGAGTGAAAGGAAACTGACCACACGGAATGAACTCCGCAGCCGGCTCTGAAAGCAACCCAGAGACAAGCCCGCTCACGTTCGGGACTTTTCCTTATTCATAACCCCGGCAGCCAGCAGACAGGGCAGAGTCCACACCGAGCACTGACCCCCCAGGGTGAGGTCACGGAACCCCAGAATGACAACTGTGGGACACAGCCCGTCGAGGTGCGAACATGCGTCTGTGCGTGTGTGTGCACGTGTGCGTGTACACGCACGTGTGTGCGTACACGCACGTGTGTGCCCGTGTGTGCATGTGTGTGCGTGCACGTGTGCATGAGTGCGTGTGTGTGCGCGTGTGTGTGCACATGTGCATGCGTGCGTGCATGTGTGCATGACTGCATGTGAGTGTGTGCATGAGTCCGTGTGCGTGTGTGTGCGTGTGTGCATGAGTGTGCATGCGTGTGCATGTGTGTGCGTGTGTGAATGAGTCCGTGTGTGTGTGTGTGCATGAGTGCATGTGTGTGGGTGTGTGCATGAGTCCGGGTGTGTGTGTGTGCATGAGTGCATGTGCGTGTGTGCGTGCGTGCGTGTGTCACTCGGTCGTGCCCAGCTCTTTGTGACCCCATGGACTGCAGCCTGCCAGGCTCCTCTGCCCGTGGGATTTCCCAGGCAGGAATACTGCAGTGGGCTCCGTCTTCTTCTCCAGGTGATCTTCCCGACCCAGGGAACTTGCATGTCCTGTGCTGGCGTTCTTCACCACTGAGCCACAGTGAAGCCCGCAGACTACAGCACAGCCTCCCTGAAATCACAGTCGCCTTCAACTTTGCAGACGTGGCCACATCCTGAGCACAGACAAGAGTCTGGCAAATAGCCTTTGCTCGGCTGGGCAGCATCTTTCAGCCCCTCCACTGAACAAAAAAATCTTTAAGGAGTTTAAGATCCAGACTAACTCTCTTTTGATTAAAAACGGACTCTGCTCATGACCTAGGACATGCTGCTCTCATAAGAATGATCCTGAGCATTTAGCACGACGCCCTTGAGTGGATACAGGCAATTATCATCCTCGGGTCCCAATTCACGTGACTCAGCAACCAAGAGCAATCCATTATGAAGAGAAAGATGGGCAGAATCAGCCACAGGTGCCTTTTGCTCGCAGACCTACACGTGGGGTCGACCAGCCTTCCATGGGTTCCCTTCAAATGGCTCTTGGCTCTGGGTGCTCCTCGCCCATCCCTGCAGAGTGGGCGCCAGCCCAGAGCTGGAGCCCCCAGGGCTGCACCCGCAGACGTGGGGCTCCCTTCCCCCTGAGCGCTCTCTGCAGCTGTGAATGGAGCCCTGGCTCAGGGATCACTCCCACTGGGAGTCTGGCCGGATCTGTTTCTCCTCACAGTGCCTGCGCTTTAGCAGGAGAGAAGACACCACATGTGAAGGGAAAGAAGTACTTTTCTGACAGCGAAGAGGAAACCACCTATTTGGGGCCGTGCTGCTGTGGTTGCCAGGACGCCGGTCTCTAGGGGGCTGATGCTTCTCTGTGCGGCTGTGTGTCTTCAGCTTCCGGACTCTCTCAGGTCTGGGGACAGCCACAGAGAGGCCAGATGCAGTGTCCCGAGCTCCTATCGGGGGGGGGGGTGGCACATGCAATCATGCAGGGAAGGGGCCCTTTGGCTGGCGAACCCACAGCAGCATCAGCAGCATCAATGGGGCCTCTCCTCTTGGGAAGCAGGGGTTCCTGAGCCATGAGCATCTCAGGAGCCAGCCCAGGGAGAAGATGGACCAAGCGGGGCAGAGAACTCAGCCCAAGACAGACCCCATCCTTGGGTCAAGGGGGTCGGGAGACAGAGATCTGCTGGAGACAGACCCTGTCCACACCAGGCATTTCAGTTCGAGGGTGTCCAGGCAACGAGTACCACCCAGAAGATCCGGGCCTGAGTCCTAGCTTGGCCGCTCAGCAGCTGCGAGGCTTTGCAGAAGCCGCCTGTGTCTGGACATCAGCCTCCTGACCTGTGGAGGTGGGGATGGTGGTAGCAGGGCTGGACAGGACCGCAGAGGGGGCATTCCAATGGCGAAAGGGCAAGTAGCTAACAGGGCTGGGGCACGAGGCGAGCGTGCAGCCCCTGTTCACGCCTTCCTTCTGCCGGACACGGGCTCCCTGACCAGCTTCCTGGGTCGTGCTTGGGTGTGCAGGAGCAGTCAGGACACCCCGCCAGGTCCTGCTCCGGGGACACTGCAACTGAAAGGTGGGCTTCCACGCGCACTGTCCCCCTGCCGGGGAGGGCACGGGCCACGTGGAACCCAGTTTGTCGACCGACCACTGTCTGCAGTGGGAAGGATCTCTCCCCTCCCTTCTTGGGGAAACCAGAATTCAGAAGTCTCTAAAGAGAAAGGAACAGCATTTTCAGTTCCCCTAAAATCCAGTACCCCATCACAGAACCATCAAACACGTGACACACATGTCCTGATACTTTACGTCTGAACGCGTCCTCGTTGGTCAAGAGACGTGAGACAGGACATGAGCTTCCCATCAAGCCAATGCGGGTCCCCCCTCCTGGGACCGTGCAGGGCGCCCCCTCAGTCCATCCAGCCCTGCCAGCCACCCAAGCGGGCAGGTCCAGAGAACAGTCAGTACAGCATCCGCTGAAGCTCTGAAGCCTCCCACTCCAGGGGTCCTCAGGGTGTGGGCGTGCGGGCGTGCGGGGGTGCGGGCGTGCAGGAGTGCGGG
>SJYA01000522.1:182523-194802 GCA_006410615.1 Neotragus moschatus | reverse complement strand
CATACACACGCCACGGTCAGCACACACACACGCCACGGTCAGCACACACACACGCCACGGTCAGCGCACACATGCCACGGTCAGCTCACACATGCCACGGTCAGGAAACACACACGCCACGGTCAGCACACACACACCATGGTCAGCACACACACACGCAGCGGTCAGCACACACACACGCCGCGGTCAGCACACACACACGCCACGGTCAGCACACACACACGCCACGGCCAGCACACACACATGCCACGGTCAGCACACACACACCATGGTCAGCACACACACACACCGCGGTCAGCACACACACACGCCACGGTCAGCACACACACGCGCCATGGTCAGGAAACATACATGCCACGGTTAGCACACACACACCATGGTCAGCACACACACACGCGCGGTCAGCACACACACACGCCGCGGTCAGCACACACACACGCCGCGGTCAGCACACACACACGCCGCGGTCAGGAAACACACACGCCACGGTCAGCACACACACGCCGCACGGCCCTCGCTCGAGGGTGGGGAGGGTCGCTGGCCCCATGGCCCTGGACCCTGTCCCCGCTCGACCACGCAGGGGACATGGCGCCTTGTGCGTCCTTCTGGCACACATCCGCCCGAGGGTCCACACTGAGGCTCCAGCACACCGCCCCGCCCTCCAGTGGGCTCTGCGCCTCTCCTGTGGCCCTATACAGGAGGTCCCCATTGGGCCAGCAACCCCTCGGTCACCTGGGCAGCGCGGTGCCCAGGCCTGGGGTGGATTTACAGCCGACGCCGTGTCTGCAGGCCACGACGCCGTGTCTGCAGGCCACGACGCCTGCCTCTCTGGTGGCTCCCTGGCGCCCCTCACCTCAGGGAGGAAGGTGGCACAGGGGCCGTCAGACCTGGGGCAAGGAAGCCTGCCCAGTGAGCGTCCCTGCTGCCTGCCTGTCCCGTGGCCAGTTCAGCCCTGCTGCCCGCCACCTGGGGCCCGGGACCAGTCATGCCCATCCCACACCTGCTTCCCGCACACGTACGACGGGCCTGCCGCCCGGAGGGACCCTACGGCACGGGCCAGGACTGGAGCGGGCTTTCGCAGCACGTGTACGGGCGCTGCTCATGGGGGCCGGAGGCTGGGGGCAGAGGCGGGGCTCTCGAAGGGTCTTCCAGGCCCTGGGCTCCTATGGCGCACTGCTCGGGCCTCAGGGAGGTGGAAGTGGGCGCCCATGCTAACAGAGAGGGGCAGGCAGATGCGAATACTCCACCCACCCCCGCCAGAATCAGCCAATTCAAGTGACGCACCCTCCCTCCCCACCTGCCCCACACTGTGCTGCCTGGACCTTCCTCTCGGGCACACTTTCTGCCCTCAGCTGTCACGGGACACCATGAGGCCTGGGAAAGCAGCCTGACCCCGAGCAGGCAGGTGAACCCCCTCCAGCCCCCCTGCCCCGGGCCCACCTGGGGCAAAGCCCAGATCCGCGGACACACTGCCAAGAGGAGAGCTGACCACAGACGCAACACGGGCTCCCGGCGGGGAAGGGGAGCTGCAGAGGCCAGGCCCCAGCGTCCTTCGTGTTAGACGTCCCGACTGTTCACTTCCCAGACACCTCACCGCGGGGTCTTCGGTGTTTAGTAAGTCTGATCTGACTCTCGCTGTCTGATCCGGGCAGCAGCTGCTATATCGGGAAGGCAGCATGTTTTCCGGGCATGCGTGGATGTCTCTTTGGGCGTCTTTCTAGACTCCAGCCTCCCCTAGAAGACGCTTCCCGATCTCAGGGGCTATTTCTGAGGGAACGTGTTGCACAAAACCAGGGAACGCGCGTGTGGTCGCTGGAAGCAGCACGTTAGAAAATTTAAGATTTATGAGAAAACCACGCTACCAGTTCAGGTCTTCCAGAGACACGTTCAGACCTGGAGTGGAGAGGTATCGGGGAAGGTCTGACTGAGTGTACAGGTCAGAGCTTGTCGGCCCTGAGCTGGGTCCCCTGACACGGAAAACACAGGCAAAAAGCAGGTCCCTCAAACGGGCCCCTTTGCTCTCACCACCCGGGAAGTGAGCATGTTTCCCTGGGGTAATCACAAGGCTTCAGGCAGGGAAGCTCAACTGACTCACGAGGGGGCCCAGGCCTGTCCGGGGGTCACCGGGCTGTGCCCTCAGCAGCCTGGCTGCTGCCCAGCAGCCCACAGCCCTGCCACATGACCAGAATATGGGAAGTTTCGAGGGAATTCTGCCTGCGGTGGTTGGTACTGACGGCCACTTCTGCAGAGGCAAAACCCAAAACCCTAGTCAGTCCTCAGGCCTGACTAGGTCATCATAGAAAGAAATGTTCTTTAATAGTATTTCAGGGCACCCTTCCAGTTTTGAAGCAGGATAGATCTTATTGGAATTTGCACATGGAATTATTTCAACCTGAGAATTTAAACATAAAGCCACGCCAAGCTGCTAAACAATACGCAGTGGACTGAAGTGGGAAGGGCTGGTTTAGAACCTGGATCAGGTAAACCCCAGGAGTTCCCTGCTTCCCACCTCGAGGGGGACGGTGTCTGCGTTGAGAGTGACATCAGGTGAGAAGAGGAGGCCCACTGAGGAGAAGGCCCCTGAGTCAAAGGCCAGGAGCAGAGCCAGCTTGGGGCCTCCCTCTCCCTGAGCCAGGCTCTCCTTGCCCCAGCGGGGAGGTCGGAGGGCCTCTGGGCTCCTGGGACCGCTGTCCATGGGCACCCCACCCTGCCCCCGCCCTCTCCTCTGGGTCTGGCTCCAAAGGCCCCAAATACCCTGGGGCCTGTGGGCACCGGGAGACAGACCATCAGAGGAGGCCTCCTCGCCGGAGATTCTGCGGAGCTGCGCCCTGGCAAGAGGAAGTGGGGCGGCTGCTGCTGGGAGACGATCAAAGCCTGGAAACAGAGCAGCGTTCAAAGAGACCTGGGGGAGGGGGGTGGCGGGGACATCTCTGATCATCCAGGGGCTTGTTTCTGCCCAGTCTTGCCCAATCCCCTTCCACGGAAGTAGGACACTGATGTGACAAGACTCACTGATGGGCTGTGACTTCGTCCCGCAGCCCTGGGGTTGCCCTCAGTGAGCGCGTGTGTGTAAGTACACGCTCGCGTATGCATGTAATGTGCATGTCGTGTGACGTGCCAGCTGCGGGGGGAACAGGAATAAAAGCAAAGAAATTGGCCTTTTAGACCAAAAATACAGATTTGATCGAAGTATCTTATGCTTATCTACTTAGAGAACAAAACTAACATTTACTAAAACAACGGAGAACGTTTAATTGCAGAATCCCATTAAAAAGCGACCTTTAAAGATGGATTTCAGTTCTTCTAAAAGTTAATACACCCAATTCTTTCAAGTCCAAGCAAATTAAACTTCAATAGATTACCTGGTGAAACTGATATCTTGTTATGTGTTAAAATATGAGTCCATTGAGAAAGATATGATTCTTCCAATAAGAAAAGCAAATGAAAACACCACACTCTCGCACATACGTGAGCGTCTTTAAAACGCTGACTCGTGTCTATAAAATAGTTCTATTTTAAGGGACAAGATAAAAAAATGTTTAAATGTATTTGCGCTGGAAGCTGATAATGCAAATTACTCGCTGTTTGGAAACAAGTTTTTTTTTTTTTAAACAAAAAACAACCCGCCGAGAACTCAGGGACACTCCGCGAGCCCACAGGAGCCCCGAACCCCAAACCATGGGTTACATACGACGAGCGGGCGAGGGCTGGCCCAGAGAACCAGGGAGGTACAGGGATGGATTTCAGCAGAGGAAGACCAGGGCTGCGTGAAGGGCTGCCCACCCAAGGGCCGCCCCGCTGGAAGAGGCCGAGGGCAGTGCCACTGCTCTGCATGGCCCCTCCGCTCGGGAAGGAGGCAGACGCCCGGGGGCACCAAGCCCGCCTGCAGACCACCAGCCTCAAGCCTCCACTGCCCGCCCCCCAAGGCCTCTCTCCTTTAAAGGCTGACCTCCTCCTACTCTGAGGTCAGTAAAGCTTACGACACTGCCACCTGCCACTCCCTCCTCCCCGGACATGCAGAGTGCTCAGCTGTCTTCTCCTTCAGAAACTTCATAAAATGAATGGGACATTCCCAGATGCCCCATGAAAGAAAGCTCCATATTAAGTCGTTCCGCCTTCCTTGTAACCCCGGGATGAGGGTTACCCGGACGGTACCCGTAAGCATAGGGAAGAATTAGCAAAGCGCGGAAGTCCAGCGATTTGAAAACGAAGCCAGCAAGACACTGTCTGAAAATGACTATTTGGGGTTTGAAATACTTTAAAAAACTTTTTCAGGCAGAGTTTTAAACTCGAAGGGGTCTCCACGGAAGTTACAGAAAACCCTGATGAGGTTTGGATACACGAATGGAGGAAAACCTGCCGTTTACAGATGCAGACTCCTTGGGGTGCAACCGCACCCCCGTCAGCCCTTCATACCTGACTCAGCGGACGCAGAGCTAAGGATCAGGACAGCCTCACCCCGTCTGCTGAGTGTGCTCTGCTAAAAACAAGCCCAAACAAGACGACGGCCCAGGGCCAGCATGTTCTGAGCAGTGAACAGTCCACTTTGGGGGTGCAAACCTCCACATGTAATCAAAGTAGCTCCCACAAGGGTGTTTTGTAGTACTCTCAAAACAAAGCCCACCAGAAAATCTTTACAATACTTTCATTTCCAAATTTTCCTAGACCCTATTTGTAAAGTTTTTTTCTGTGTTCTTTCCTTCTTCTTCTTCTTCTTCTTTTTTTTTATTAATCTGGATTGAAGGAAGGCACACATTTCATTTATTGTCTGGATTACAGATTCTTATTAAACAAACCAGAGCTCATTATAAAATCAATATCAACTTAACCACCATGCCCCCAGGAGGAACCACATAAAGGTCACTCCAAGAAATTCAAACAATTTTCCTGCTGGAAGGGCATGATTTTAATTGCAGATACTATTAATTAGAGCTGTCACTGGGATTTTTTTTTCCTGTTAATTATCACAAACTCGGCCCTAAGTATGCTTTTGCAACCTGCACTTTTGTCAGGAAGAGTCCCTTCCGCATGCAAGCCCAACCTTCCCATTCGATCAATATTTCATATTCGAATTTCAAAGCGGATCAAAGGATGCCATGCTTTCTAAAACCCTCCGCCTGAGTGATCTCCCGTCTCTCACACCCGGAACAGAACCGGTGTGATAATTTATTTATGTCCTGGCACAGGCCTGGCCCAGCAGACCTGGCTGCCTACACTGGCCTTGCTCAATAGAATTTCTGGATAAAGTCTTCCTAGTTGGTGTGACATTTTTCCCCAAGCTTCTCCTTCAAACGTGCTTTTTCTTTTGCTTTGAAGCAAAGCTAGCTCTGCTCTTGAAATGCCATCTCCCACACATCTGAAGTTGCTGTTTCTTTAACAAGAAAAGACTGCACCGACCAGGCTTCTGACCCCCTCCAGAAAACCAGAGGTTCTCTTCATTCAACAACACCAAGAGTTTTGAAAAGGGGAAGAAGGCTGTCTTCTGGTCTCTTTTAAGCAGAGTGATTTTATAAACTCATCCCAGTGCCTCATGCGAGATGGGGTCAGGGTGTCTCTCAGACAAGCTCCTGGGGGCGGGTGGCTCTGGAAAGAACTTGAGCAGCCTCCAACGGTGCGACTGTGGTGACAGAATGGCAGCGTTTATAGACGCGGCTGCAAAACAGGATGCGCTATTTACACGGCAGCCTCCATACCACAGTCGCGTGACCTGAGAAAGCAGACTCGCTCCAATCCAGTGGGAGAGAGCCATTTGCAAACCAGATGACTGAATTTTGAAGAAGANTCCAACGGTGCGACTGTGGTGACAGAATGGCAGCGTTTATAGACGCGGCTGCAAAACAGGATGCGCTATTTACACGGCAGCCTCCATACCACAGTCGCGTGACCTGAGAAAGCAGACTCGCTCCAATCCAGTGGGAGAGAGCCATTTGCAAACCAGATGACTGAATTTTGAAGAAGACGATTGAGTCAATTACTTGCCCAGGTGGAAAACACGCTTAGAGTTACATTATATTTTCTGTTAAAAGCAATCAAATGCCCTGACTGGCATACATTCCGGGCTTGCACGGCTGTTAAACCTGGAGGTGTGTTTTCCTTACAGAGCACCATCAGACCTGGAGTGTGTGCTCCAGAACCCCCAAACATCCTGTGAATTTTTTTCCTGTCCAATTTGGTCTGAACCTGCCTCCCCTCACTCTTATTGGTCCCCATTTGCTTCTAAGTATGTTGGGACTGTTCCTGTAACCCCCTCCCCTCACACATCCCCCCCGGCCCCCGCCCATGGCTCTCCTAAAGACGCCTTGGTTTGCTTTCCAGCCATCAGCCCGAGATTTCACATCATCCAAGACACAGCGAAGGTGGCAACAGACAGGGTCAGAGAGTCTTTTCATCCAAGACCCCAAGGAAGTCAGTGATTTCAGGGACATCTTCATACATCTATACAACCAATGTATCTTGCAACTCTTTTTTTTTTTTTTTTTTTTACTAGTGGCCAAACTAAGAAAGATAACAGATAATCCATAATTCATGTATCGTACATTCTGCACATTTCTAATTAGCAGCCTGCTCTCGCAGCTAACGTGAGACCACCCCAGAACAGCGTAAGATTAATTTAGAGCAGGAAAACCGGGGTTGCAAGGTATTTACGTGAATGCTAATGAGAAGTTTCAAACCGTTGTCACACAAGAGCCCAAACTACAAACAACTGCCGGGCACGGGGGAGGCCTGTTCTAAGGGTGGACGGAAAGGCCACGGCGCCGAGAAAAGCGTCTCTTTACCTGATAGGCACTGGTGGCGCCCGGGCCCGGGTCACCCGCCAGTCCGGAGAGCTTCTCCTTCAGCCTGTAGTGAGAGCTGTGTCTCAAGCAGTAGATGGCACCGGACGCCAGCAGGACCCCCACGATGGCCACGACGGAGACCAGGGTGAGCACCACGAACTTGGTGGAGTCCTCCGGTGCCGCCTGGCGAGGCAGAGGCTTGATTCTGCTTCTCTGCAAACAGGAGAGGGGGCAGGTGAGTACCCAGCTCCTTTCCAAAGACACCCCCCAAGTGTAAAGCTCTGGGCTGGCACCAGACCGACCCGAGGGCGTCCAGCAGTGCAGCCCCTCAGCCCGGCGGCCAGGGTCCTCTGGACACAGCGCGCCTGGGTCAGCAGGGCTTTCACCAGGAAGGTCAGCAGCAGCATCGCTCAACTCAGTGACAGCAAGTGTCTGGGACCTAACTCACTGCCTTAAGTAAAACAAAGCCTTTCTCCCTTCTCAACGGGTAAGAGGGGCATTTAGGGCCACCACCGAGGTATCTGGGGTGCAGAGGCCAGTTGGAGGGCAGGTAGAAGCCACAGCACAGGCGGGACCAGTGGCTGAGCTGCGAAGGCAGGCGACTACTCCTGGCTACACTGCAGGGGAGGCCAGTTCAGAAGCCCTTCTGCTCTCCTTCAGAGGCGCACCCCCCCCCCCCAGACCTCCGCCGGGGTGGGGGGGCGCTTGCACCCACGCAGACCCCCACATCATGCACTTGGGCACTTTTCCTTGAGAGCAGCTGCAAGACAGGGGCTGACGATGGTCCAGGAGTTCACTTCTCGATGGGTGAGAGGTAAGAAGCCCGTGTCCATTAGCTTCTCAGGCTTGGGGGGGGGGGGTCAGAGCACCCTTTCTGCACGTCTCAGTCTCCATGCGCCCAAAGCTGCACAGTGCTCGCCCTCATTAGCTTCGTTATGAGGAATATTAGCAACAATTAAAAAACGCCAGGGGGACGATGGACCGGCTCCGGCCAGCACGCTGTCCACAATTACCCGGGAAATGAATAGAGACGCGCCCGCCTCAGTGCGGGTCGCTTCGGGATGAGCACAATTAGCAAACTCCTTTCCACCACCTAATTTCGCGTGGTAACAAAATGGATTTTTCCCCATGAATGCCTGGCCGGCCTATTCATTATCTCCCTTCTATTAGTGCTTTTCTGCGCCGCGTTCGGCCTCCAGCTCCTCACTTCCTCCGGCTCCCAGTGTACACAGGGCCTCTTATGTCAGGCCGGGCCGTTTTTATCTTGTGATCATAAAGGCCACCAAAGCAATTATCGCCGGTCTTGACTGGAAAAGCTGGTCATTAATTAGCCTCCTTTGCCTTCCATGCGGCGGATTAGCTGATGCCAGGACTGGGTTAATGGAAAAGCGGGCGAAATGAGAAAAGACGCCGGATTTTCTTGCCTGCTTGCTCGGCTCCGAAGATGTGTATAAGAGACAGCGATTGAGTCAATTACTTGCCCAGGTGGAAAACACGCTTAGAGTTACATTATATTTTCTGTTAAAAGCAATCAAATGCCCTGACTGGCATACATTCCGGGCTTGCACGGCTGTTAAACCTGGAGGTGTGTTTTCCTTACAGAGCACCATCAGACNAGGGAGGGGTCGGGGGAGGGACGCGGGCGGCGGGCGGCGGGGAGAGCGGGCGCGGGACCCCGGCCGGGCCAGCCGGCCAGCCGGGCCCTCCGGGTGGGCCGAGCGCCGGGCGGGAGACCCTCCCCGCCCCTCCCCTCGCTCCTCCTCCGACCCACCCTGCTGCTTCCAGCACAGTCACCCCCGAGGCCGCTGGCTGCCTCCCCCGCTTCCCCTGCCCCGCGCCCAGAAACAGGGGTGTGGGGGAAGTCCCATCCGCGGTGCCGGACCCCCGGGCTGGCCCGAAGGGCCCCCGACACCCCTGCGCCTCCCACCCTGCGCGCAGTTCCTCGCCCGCGCGCGGTGCAGTGGTTGGCGCCCGTCGGGCCGCGCGCGGCCTGTTAACTGGGAGGCGCGCCCCACTCCACGCGCTCCGGCCTGGGACGCTCCTCCGAGAGGCCGGCGGGGCTTGGCCGCACGGGTTCCCGCTCCGCCGCTGCGCCCCTGCCCCGCAAGTGTCGACCCCTGCTCCCGGAGAGGCCCGGGTCCTCCACACCCGCGCAGTCTTCGCAAACCAGCCGGGACAACAACAAAGGAGGGGCGCGGCTGGCGGAGGGGGCGTCCCGCTGCCCCCCACCTCGGCCCTCCCGGCCATCGCGACATCCCCACCCCGCCCAGGCAGACGACAGGTAGTCCCCGCGCCCTACCTACGGGGTCCCGCCCACGTGCCTGACCGCGCCGCGGAACGGAGGCTTCCCGAAGCTTCTCGGCCCGCGACAGGACGCGCACAGGCGCGTGGTGACCAGCCTGGCTCCGAGGGGCGCGCGGCGCCTCGGTGGGTGGCCCACAACTCAGTGGGCACCGACGGGCGGTCGCAGCGCGCTAGGGACAGAGGCCTGCGCGGGGCTCCTCCCGGGCAGTGCACGCCTGGTGGCCGGGCATAAGGATCACAAACGCTGCCCGCTGGCCCCTCGGTTCCAGGCGGGAGGCCGTGAGCGCGCAGGAGCCCCGAGAGGAGGCCGGCCGCGGCCTACATGTTACCCTGGCCCAGGCCTGGGGCTGCAAGAGAGGTCCCGGCGGGGCGCGCACCGCCCCCCTCAGGCTCTTCCCGGGGAGGCCATGCGGCCTCAGTGTCCTTGATGCCAGAACCCGAGGTTGCCGTGACCAGCAGTGTGCTTGGCCTGGGAAGCGGAAAGGAGCCTGCCTGCTCAAGAATTGGCTCAGAGGTCAAAGAAGAGCGTCCAGGAGCGGGACTGAGGGTCCCTCCTCCTGGGCCCGCTGCCCAGTCCCTGCGGGGTCCCAGGTGCCTCCGAAGGGTGTAGGACTGGACCCACGCCCACGGAATCCCCTCTTCTACGCTCCTGCCCGGTTCCCCGCTTCCCCGGGCTGGAGCTGCCCCCCCCAGGAAATGGATGGCCGGGTGGACCGGGAGAAGTGTGGTGAGGCTGAGGATGGCGGGCAGGGCGGCCGCAGCAGGTGGGGGAGAGGAAGGATCTGACCCGGCTGCAGGGATGTGGGGCTCGGAGAGGCCGGAGACCCGGTTCCGACCCCTGTGCTGTGAGGCCGCAGGAGCTTAGCGGCTGGCTGGGCAGCCTGCCTCCCGCTGGTGCCGGGGCACCTCAGCCGGAATCTGACAAGTCCCGCTCCTGGCGGGCCCCTCAGTGACTCCATGGCTACAGAGTGCCGCCGGGAGGGTGCGGAGGCGGGGACTGTCGACTGCAAGTCCGGTCTTAGGAATCTTGGAAGAAACAAAAATTTATATTCATTGTTTTTTAAAGAGCATAAACTACCTCCTTGTCACAGTGATAGTGCTGAAATCATTTAGGATTATTTTATCTCCTTTCTTTTTTGTAGAGTTAAAAAAAAAATCTCAGGATCCCTGCTAACCAGGAGAGGTGAGAGAAGGACACGTGCTATCGCTTAAAGGCAGTCTGACCCTCCGTCCTTCCGGGAGTAACCGGCCCGGGTCCCCCTGCGGAGCATCGGCCACTACAGGTGCTTTCCCGCCATCCCGACCTGGGGCTGAGCCCTGCAGAGACTCCACTAATTAGAGGCATCTTGTCAGTCTTGACTTGGAATTGAAAGAAAATAATGTTTAAATATTTATGACTTTGACATTTACAGTCAGGCGTCTTTTAAAAGCGGACCGCCTCCTTCTGTACAGTGGCAGCTCGCTTCCCTCCCAGAAAGTTTAGAGCAGGAAGGAGGGGGGTTGGCAGAAGCAGTCCCCAGCAGCCTGGGCACACAAGGGGCGTGTCGTGTCGTGTACCCTAGGATGTAGGGGACACACACACAACTGGCACCCATTGCTGAGCTTCAGAAGTAGGAAAAGTGTGTTTTTAAAAATAGTTCAGGAAGAGTTGTCAACTTTGTATCAGGCTAGATGCATCGAGAGTAAACTGAAGTATGGTGGCTCATATTTTCCCCACTCAGCCATCCCCACCTGCACCTCCTTGAATTTATAATGTAAACTATTTCAGAAGCTGTGATTTGAAATACACATTTGTCCACAGAGGCAATCAGTGGAACTGCCCTTAGCACCCACAGACACTGTCCTGACCTAGTTAGACTATTTTGATCTGTGCTTACAAGTGAAGGTGCATGGGGCTTCCTTTATGTTATCATCTGAGCCATTTCTGGCAAAATATCTTCAGAACGTTTTTTTTTAGCAGTCCATGTGGTAATCTTAAAATAAAAGAGCGGAGAAAAAAGAACACTCTATACCCAAACTTGATTGAGAATTGAGGCAGCCACACAAATAGAAAACTTCATGGTAAAAATACTTGTTGACAGGTAAAAAATGTTAATATTTTTCTAAGACTGTGCTATGTAACCAGTTAGCAAGAGTAATTCATTACCTAAGTCATTGACTTTAGTTTTTAAAAACAGTTGTACCCAAAAACTTATGGGCACTGACATGTAGCAATTTCATTGATACTAAAGTTCTAATACTGTGGATATTTTTATTTGCATAATTTCTAAAGAATTTGATTTGCAAACCCAGCCTTATCTTGTGTTTCTCTGCACTTGTATGTTACTATAATGGTAAAGATATTTTTCTCTGTAAAATTTAGAAATTAATTTTAGGGACTACTAATGAGCTGCTAAAACAAGTCTGTCTTTGGTTTCCCAGATGAATCCTCTTAGAACTACTTGGGAATTTCACGCTAAATTTACTAAAATATATTTGCTAAGATACAGTAACTATCACCTTAAAGCTGATAAAAGAAATTTTTTTTAACATTTTTCAGGCCATGGGAATGACCAAACTTAAAAATATAGGGGGGGAGGTGTCTTAAAATATTTTAAAAGTATTTTTAAAAGCTGTTAACTGAACTATTTTTAATTTGGACTCTGCCACAGAATTCTAATAAATGAGAGAAGTCAGGCGGAAATAATCATGTATTAATTCTCTGCATTACAAAATCTTTTCACAAGCTATTATCAGAGCAAGAGGCACTGCGGTCTGAATTCAGGGTGGGAGAAATCCTTTGTGCAGCTGAAGGCTATTGTTCGTCTGTGCAGATGAAATTGTACTTGCAAATCTGCCATTCAAGTAGCCAAAAAAAAAAAAAAAAGCCTATAAGGGCAAAAGAAAACAATCTCCAAGAAACAATTATTGTTAAATATAAACTTTAATGAAAACAAAGCGGGGATACGCTGCTTTAATATCGGCCATTTGTGAGGTGTTCTTCAGACATAGGCATAAAAATAAATACATAAAAGGTGATGAATTGTCTATTTGCATCTTTAAGCACTCCTGGAAGATCAGTTTTGGGGAGACACTGTTTTCGGGTGTCAGGGAAGATTTACGACATTTATGTTTAAAGTGGGAAAAACACTCTCCTGTGAACTAATTTTTAGCGGAGATTCATAAGCACCAAATTGTCTGGGGTGGGGGCGGAGTGGGG
>SJYA01000522.1:115123-182391 GCA_006410615.1 Neotragus moschatus | reverse complement strand
GAGTGGGGTCCGGGGAGGGGGCATGGACCGCGGCGCTCCGCGAAGGGGCGGGCGCGCCTCGGCCGGGCCATCGCTCAGACTCCGCGGCAGGTTCACTGCACCCGAACTCGGCTCCACCAATCGACTTGGAGCGCGGCCGGTGCGCCCCGTCTGTCCGCGGCCGGCCTGGACCCGGACGCGCCCCCAGGGTCAGCGGTCCGCTGGCTCGCCCCTGCTCTCCAAGGAGCTTTCCCTGGGCAAGGACCCAGCCCTTCTCAGCACTGAACTTTCCGCTTCGTCTCCTTCGCGGAGCCTGAGAGGCCGCTGCCTGGAATCGCGCGGGTCAGGCCCCGGCTGCGGGGCCGCTCGGAGCGGGGTTCCCGGGGGCGCACGGCCGTTTTCGGCCCCTCCCCTTTCCACAGGCCCGGGCTTTCTCCCTCCTCCTTCCCAGTCCCTCCCCTCTTCCTATTTATGCGATCCGCACCGAGGTCAGAAAGATCAGACCGCAGCGCTGGACACAAAGGGTTCAGGGTTCCTGGGCGCCGCCGGTATTCACGGCACCGAGGGGTCCCCAGGCGGCCTCAGCTCGTTTTCCGGGGACAATGGGGGGCCTAACCTCCCCCGCCACAAAGCGCGCGGGCCGCGGAGCTCGGATAGATGCCCACCCCAGGGCCCCGGGAGGGGGAAGCCCGGCAGGCCCCCCGCCTCACCTCGTCATCCCTCTCGAGAAAGCCAAGCATGGGGCTCGTGGGGTGCGAGGGGGTGATAAAGAGACGGGCGTTCCGATGCCTCCTGCACACAGACCTCCACCTTCTCACACTTGCGGTTCGAGTTAAATTCAGAGAAGGTGGGTTTGCCCTGCAGCGCGCTTGACCCCAGGTGGGGAGGCTCCCCGGTGCGGGCCTGGGGCCGCTGTCTGCGCACTTCGCTTAGCCACCGGGCCTCAGGGCCGGAGCGCGCGGGGCCAAGGCCGGGGCAGGGCCGGCCTGTGACGCTGGGCAGTCGGCCGGAGCGCGGTGAGCGCTGCGGCCCAAGCGGCGGCGGCTCCTGGACCCTCACTCCCCGGCTGTGTGTTTGGGGGGGTGCCTGGGCAGAGGTGATGGTGACGACAGCCACAGCCGCCAACGTGGAGCAACCTCCGAGCACTGATAACGCCAAAGGGCGGGAGTCCATCTCCGGCTCAGAAAGGCCTCTTCGGCTGAGGTTCCCACCCCTAGGTCGGGATCTGCCCGACTGCTTCAAGAGAGGCTGCTGGAAAACCCGAAGCAAGTCTCAGTTCAGAACCACGCAGGGACTGCTGAAGGAAGGAAATCAAGTCCCTCATTCAAACAGCTCCGCGTCAGAAGTTTCTCTGGCAAGCGCTCTCCCGCCCCGCCGGGGAGGGGGCCGAGAAGGCGCAGGTTCCTTTCGGGGGAGGGGAGGTGGCCGCGCCGAGGCGTTTCTCCACCCGGCCGGGAGGTCCAGGGGCCCCTGCCCTCTCTCAGGCCGACCCTCGGGCCCACGCGCTCTCCTCTCTGGCTCTGGACGGCTCAGGGGCGCGCTCCGGCCCCAGTGAGGAGGGTGAAGAGCGCCCCCAAAATAGGCTGGGAGGAAAATGCCCCCACGCTGGCCCCTCCCACTCTGGCTGCGCATCAGGGCCTTCACCTCTTCCCACCACCCAGCCTGTCTGTGCCCCGCGCCCCCCGCTCTGCTGCGGGTCAAAACTGCCCGCAGGGGCTGGCGTTGCGAAGGGAGAGTCCGAGAGGCAGTGGCCACAGCCCGGCCCGGGGGGGGGGGGTGGGGGTCTTCACCAGTGCTGTGCGGCGGGACAGCGGCCACCCCCTCTCAGTCTTCACGCTCAGGACGAACTGCCACCAGCCGGGTCACCAGGGGATGCCCACCCCTGACCCACTCGGGGGATGACCTCAGACGCAGACCTCTTCAGCCAAACAGAGCCTTTGGCAGGCAGCCTGCTGCGAGTCAGAGCTAGCCCCTGGACTGGGCTCTCTCCAAAGCCCGGGTCGCCCACCCTACCCCTCCTTCCCCACCGCGTGCAGTCTTCATCCTTCCCCGGCTCGGGTTCCTCTCCGCGCCACCTACATGCCTGGCAGGTGCCTCCTTCAGTGGGACTCGCCGCTCCCTCCCGCCCCCGACCCAGCCCCTGTCCCTTCTCCGATGGCCCCACCAGTGCCCACGCCCCGGCCCGGCGTCCCTGGTTACCTGCAGCGGGGCGGGCTCGGGCGCCCAAGCCGGAGGAGAGGGGGACGTGTGCCCGGCCAAACGGCCTCGGGGTGCGGTGGCCGCGGGCAGCGGCGGCGCCATCACCACTGCCAGCCTTTTCCCGGCGCCGGAGCCACAGACAAGCGGGGCCATCCTGCTCCTGACCACAAACTTCTTGGGCAGCCGGCGGAGACAAAGGTGCCGCGCGCCGCAGCTCCCCCGGCCGCGGCGGCGGCGGCGGTACCAGCTCGGAGCCCGCGGGAGCCCGCCGCTCCGCTCGGTCGCTCAGCCGGGCTCTGTGGGCTCCGCCAGGGCCCGGGCCCGGGGCAAGGCGCTCGGGTTAGGGTGCGGCGAGGGCGGGCGCCTGGCTGGGCGCGGGACGGTCCCCGCAGGGCCCCCGGCCGCGCGCGCAGCTCCATCCAGCGCGGCCGCCGCGCCCCGCTTTATATCCGGCCCGGCGCGCACCCGGCCGGCGGCGGCGCGGCTCGCGGCCCAGCCACCGGTTGCTATAGCGATGTCCCCCCACCCCCCACATGTTGCTGACAGCAATTGGCTAAGGGGCCGCGGCTCCCCGCGCACCCTCTCCCGCCCGAGACGATGAATGGACATCGGCTTTGTCAGTCATTGGTACAACGCGGCAGCCCGGGCCCTCGCCTTTTCTTTCTTTTCAGCCTTTCTCCCTTTCATCGGCCGAGTCGCACTTCAGACTGGGCAAGTTCAGGGTGGCACCCGGGAGAGAGGGCACTCGGCAAGAAATGTCAACCTGCGCGGCTGTATTGTGACCTCTACTATGGGGGGGGGGAGGGGCGAGGGCGGGCGTCCAAACTCTAGGCAGGAGAAAATCTCAGGACAAATCCTTCTTCCGAGGTAGTTTGAACACTTTGGCCCTGGGGGCCTTCCACTCCCTTTCCGAATAGAAGCCGGCTCAGGACCACCTGCCAATCGGCGCGTAAATACCGCCCCGCCCCCACCCCCGACTCCCGCCTTCGCCTGGGCGGACGCAGGAACTACCGAGAACTTTTGCCATCGTTTGGTCCAGGCCAGCCGCGGGGCCGTCTGCCCAAGACGTCGGACCGAGATGACGGGGAAACGAAGGCGTCGAGCCGCCCAGGTCGCAGGCTCTGCCTGGCCCGCCGGCCGGCGGGAAGGGCAGAGCGGTCACAGGGCCCAGGGCGCGAGACAGCCAGGCCGGCGGCGCCTCAGGTCAAACGGGGAGCGGCCAGACCCGCTGCGCCCCGCGAGCGGCCTCTCCAGGGCTCCCCAGGCTCCTCTCCCACATTCTCCGCCTCCGCGCCGTGGACGCCTGGTCGCAGCCACAGGTCGGGGCCGCCCGGTGCGCGGAGCCCCCGCCGAGCAGCCGGGAGCGAGAGAAGAAACCCAACATCTGTGTGTACAATGCGCTCTCGGGCCCACAGCTGCAGGCACAGGGGGAAGAAAGGCAGGGAGGAGGGGGAGACCCTGTCACAGGCGATGACAGTCTGCGGAGGGCTCTTTCGTGTCTCCTTTTCTGGAGACCCCGGGTCCCTCCTCCCCGGACCCCTCTCCCGCCGCCTCCCCATTGTTCCCGCGCTCAGGACAGCTGGAGACGACGGCCCGCGCCAGCAGGGCGGCCCCTCCTCATCGACGCCCCTGCTGCCCGCTCCCCGCGGCCCGGCCGAAGCCCCTACTCCTCGGTGGCCAGCTCCGCCCCCAGCCCACCCCAGGCCCCTGGTGCGCTGCCCCCAGACTAGCCGCGCGCCGAGGCTCCCTCAGGGCCACAGAAATGCCTAAACCCTCCACCCGGGGCTCAGGCCACGAGGGCCTGCGAAGGGCTCGTCTCTGGCTAAAGTGTCCCAAGGACTCCTTCCTCTGACCTAAGCAGAGAACTACTTGTGTTTGGTGCTTCCTTGATGGCTTAGATGGTAAAAAATCTGCCCGCAGTGCAGGAGACCCGGCTTCGATCCCTGGGTCGGGAAGATCCCCTGGAGAACCGGAATAGCAACCCGCGCCAGTATTCTCGCCTGGAGAGTTTTGTGGGCAGAGGAGCCTGGTGGGCCTCAGTCCATGGGGTTGCAAAGCGTCGGACAGGACTGAGCGACTAACACTTGAGTGGCCGAGAGTGGAGCGCTTCAGCGAACCCGGGCTCGCTAGGCCTGGGAGGGCTCGAGCTCATGGGGGCTGGAGGTCTGCGGGCCGCTTCGCCCGGCTGCCAGAAGCGCGAGCGTAAACTCGGTTCTGGGGTGGGGGGCAAAGGAGAACCAGGCTCCTCTCCAGCTGCACACCCCAGCCCTAGACAGCCGGCAGGGCAGGAGGGGGCCACCCGAACCTCGTGTCCCCACGCGGGGGTAGAGGGCGCGGACCCCCTCCCGGCTGCCCTCCGCGGGGCCCGGGTGCCTCCTGGAAAGAGGAGGGGAAAGGGAGGAGGCGGGAGGGCCCCAGAGAGCCGGGGAGGCCTGCGGGAGGGGACCTGCGGCCCTCAGCCTGGCTGGGAACCGGCCTCTCCATAGCAACCATCTGTGCGCGCGCGCGCGCTCATGTCTGTGCGCGCGCTCGTTTGTGTGCGGGGGAGTGGGCTCGCGGGCCTCCCCGGCCCGGGTGTGGGGATCTCGAGCCCTGGGCGCGGGGGACAGGGAAGTTCTCTCCGGAACAGGGAGGGCGGCCTTTTCGGAGGTGCTCGGGACTCTGGGATCTGACGCGGCGGCAGGCACCGGCCGAGCAGGGGGGATGAGCCCGGGCCCCCGCACTGGGCCGTAGGGGCACCGAGGCGCCCGGCCCCGGCTGTTCGGCCGCCTGCTGCGGTCCCGGGGACCTGGGGCTTGACGGGCTGAGCGCGGGCGGTGGTCTTCACCTAGAATCAGCGCGGTGCGGCGCGGGGTGCGGCGGGGAGGGCGGAGGCCCTGCGGCCGCGGTAGCCGCGCCTGCCTCCCGGCCCGCGCGGGGTCCGCCGGGCGCACCTGCGGTCGGCGCTCGGGGCGGCCGGGCTCGCGTGGCCGGGAAGCGCACGGAGGGGACCCTGCCCGGGCCCCCAGCGACGCGCGAGGGGCTCGGCTGCACCCTTCCCGCCGGCGCCGCGGCGCACCCTTCTGGCTCTCCTCGCGCTCCACTCGATGGCCGGCCGGCCGGGAGCCACCACCAGGTGTGAGGACCCCCTCGGGCGGGCTGGGGCGTGGCCTGCGGGATGCCCGGTCCTGTGCCTGGGTCGCCAAGGTGGTGCGGCCTCCACGCGCCTCCCGGCCCTACGGCTGCGCGCTCAGGACCGGACCGCGTGGTCCAGAGCCCCTGGGGTGGGGTGGGGGTCAGAGGGTCGGCGACCCCAGAGGGGACGTGCAGCTCAGAGCCAGGTACTGTCCTGCTTTCCGCAGACACCACAGGCCATGTTAAATAAGTAAACAGTGCTTGATACATCCATTTTATTCTGCTAGTTCTCCCACTGTCCCAAAGGGTTTCAGTTCCGACATCAAAGCCGCACGTTCCGGGTTTCGTCTGAATTGAAAGCCATGTTTTTCTAGTGCTTTCAGAAAGGGTGGGAGGCGCCATGGAGGCACAGTTGGTTTGCTCGCGGTCACTTTAGCGTATAGTTAGAGGGGCCTTAAACCCTGAATGCAGGTTTTCATAAGCAGAAAAGTCTTTTCTCACCCCACACCACATGGTATGTTCTTTGTGGGGTCCTAACTTGCCAAGTTCCCCTACCCCTTCCTCTCCGACACCCCCCAACCCCACCCCAGGACAACCATGCCTGACTCCAACACTCCCTCTCAGAGCTTAAAGATAAACGGATTGCCTAGGGAATTCATTAAAGAAGGTATTTGTATTTTAGGTTCTGATCCTTTTCAGAAACTGATAAATTAATCCACCAGATTTTCATTCTATTTCCCTTTATTTTAAAATCCTTTCTTATATCCAGGGCAAGGAAAAATGTATCTATCTTTTAATTCTTGAAAATGCTTTAGTAGGAAAGTGTTTTGACAACAATGTAAGACTGGGTTCAGCTTATAACTTGGAGAATGTTAGGATTTTGGTTTTTGTCCTGAGAGCTTAGACTTCATTTAATAATAAATTCCAATTTACAATTTCAATGACATTTTCAGAGAAAGACTTTAAATGTGACGCAGAGTGTTCTTGAGAGGCATGTTGACTGAAATTATTTATATATGATGAGTGTATTATTCATATAAAAGTTAGGATTGTCTAGCTGATGAATAAAAAGAATAGTATATGTGAAATTCTACAAAGTATCTAAATGATATAAATAGTTTAAAATGACATGTTGATTTTGCTAAGACTTCTTTTAAAGTGAAGTTCACATTTGTTATGTGTAAAACGTAATGTTCTGTGTTAAAAATCTCATTTTCAATTTAGGGAACACCAAACTGTTATAGATCACATATTTAACTGATTAGAATAAAGTTCCAATGAACTAAATTATCAAAGAAAATTTATTTTAAAACAATGTAGAGAAAGACAATCATGGGAAACATTATTATACAGCAAAACAATACCTATTTCAGAAAATTTCAATATTATGATAAGATAGAAAATGGCAAAAACACCCTCTGAAATACTTGCCTGATTTCACAAAATCTGACTCAATTTTGTTAAAAATGTAGAATAATGGCACATGAATCATATTTAAAATACTTTTGATTTGTTAATCTATACATGACTGAATTATAAAAATTAAATTTGACCCTTTTGCATAATATTGTAGCTATGTATATGTTGTATTTTCATACGTATATAATGTGGAATAATGTAGCATTTTATATCAGTGAATGAACTTTGGAAAGCAGGGTGCTTTAACTGGCCAGCCTCCTAGTGAGGCTAGCTGGCACAGATAGTTTTCTAAAAAGGGTGTTCGTGCAGGTCAGTACAGACGACTCAAAGCTGAACTGCGTTCATTGTAAATGGCAGTATTTTCAAGGGCAGCATTTGGAAGAGCTTTAGGCACTGATGACAAGTCCTTCCTCGTGGAGACAGAGGACAAGTCCCTTGCGTGTCTGAGCACAGTTCTCACCAGCCTCCCTTGCATAGCAGAGAAGGACCATCACATTTACAAACAGGGGCGATTCTTTAGCAACTGTAACACATTGCTGCAGAACCTTTAAAACTGAGAGGGATGGAAAATAATAAAATTATTGGTTCTGATATTTTACTTTATTTCAAGAAAAATGTAAATTCTTTACTCAAAGAAAGTCTTTTGTTTTTTTAAAAATTACCAACAAAATTCAGCTTCTATTATTAATTCTCATTTGGCTCATGTTCAGAGCTTCCCTGGGGCTCAGTGGTAAAGAAACTGCCTGCCAATGCAGGAGACTTGGGCTTGATCCCTGGGTCGGGAAGATCCCCTGGAGGAGAAAACGGAAACCCACTGCAGTGTTCTTGCCTGAAGACTCCCATGGACAGGGGAGCCTGGCAGGCTACAGTCCACGGGGTCGCAAAGAGTCAGATATGACTGCGTGCGCACGCACACACGCACGCACACACACACGCAGACTGATCTAGAATTTTTTAAATACAAAAATAGGAACTCTATTATGAATCAGTTGCAATTCCCTCCAGTGGCTTAACATGCTGACACAAAAGCATCGTATTAAAACCAAAAAACGAATTTCAGAGAGAATCTGTGCTTGAAGGATGATTAACAAATATGTAGGAATTTTAGACTTCGTCACACCTTGAAATTACAGTTCCTGTAAGGACAGGAAAAGTTTCAAAACCTGACTATTGTTATCATTAGTCTGTCCATTAAAAGTAGCATTCTGAAGAACTTCCTAGGGACAGAGGTTTACAAACAGCAGTCTCCCTACAGGCTGATTTGGTTTTTATTCCCTAGATGCTAGCCTAGAAGATACATTATTTTCAATTGGCCTCTTTGTAAAGGTCTTTATTATTTACAAAACAATGCTGTAAAATACACATTTAATAACTGATGTCCAGTATAGTAAATATACCATATGTTCATGCTAAATTTTATTCTTCACAAAACTGACCTGAAACTCTGTAAAGTGCAGCAAATACTGGCAAGAAAGACTCATTACCGTTGACCGAGCACCTGACTCTTTTGAGAATACGTGCATCAGGCCGTTAGGTTCAGATGAAGCACAGACCTGCTGTGAAGACTGTGTGGCTTCTCGCTCCTTTGAGGCTGGAAGCGCCTCCACACGCTTTGTCATACATGTCACACGGACATTACGTATGCACGCCCATTACTGTTGTTTGGAAATAGTTTTATTTTTTCCCTGAAATTGCTTTGGAATTAAAAGAACAGTAATTCACGTCAATGTTTATTTCATAAGTATCTGTTTCAGCTCCCTACTGTCCGCATATACTTTTTTTGGGAAAACACGGATGGGTGCATGGAGATGGTGCTTTTGTGTGATCACGTCAACTGTAAAACCATCACAGCCGGAGAGCGGGCTTAGTACCTGGGGTCCGCAGAAGAGGACTCAGTATAAAGTGGTCTTTTCTGGTTTTTCGTGACAAGCAGGTGTACAGGTGTTGAGATCTAACGGGCACAGAGCTCCTGGAAGCAGCCAGCGGCGCGTCACTCTTGACGCCACAGGAGCAGTCCCGGAGGACTCGGGGTCAGCTGTCACTCTGAGAAACCCAGAAACGGCCCTTCGGGATTCTGAACAAATCCACCGGAGCTGCCAAGCAGCCGCGTGAACGAAGAGCAGTGGAGTCTTCTCTGTGGGTGCAGCGCGAGGCACGTCCGCACTTAGCGAGTCGGGGACACAGCCAGCCAGCGTGCAGCCGCGTGCTCCGCACACCGGGCGCTCTGGTGGACCGAGACGCCCACCGCACGTGTGCACGTACGTAGGAGCCCCCAAGACCTTTCGATTCAAACCCTTTGGGAAATTACACACTTCCTTCGACCTTTCTCTGTCACATTTGAAATTCCCGTTCAGAATTACCTGGGGATGTGCTCAAACGAAACTCGGAATCTGGTTTTATGTTTTCTATACATTTTGGATTTCTCATTCCCCCAAGACACTATTATTTACCCTGATCGTGGTCTAGTTCACCATCCTTATTGCCAAATGGCTTCTTGAGTATTTAAAAAAAATAAAGCTTTAAAGAAAGATTACTTTCGACCGTTAAGAATACTTTTTAAAAGGCCATTTACATGGGCAGTGCCCAAATGTGGTGTGCTGGGGCAGGAGCCTTCCCGGGTGAGGCCCCTGTGGGCTCAGTATGGTCAGAGCAGATGCGGGTCCTTCTCTTCCGGTGGGTTTCTTGGTTTCCATAACAACGGCCTCCCTGTCCTCAACATCCTTCTGAGGGTGAGGCTTGAGGCTTTCATGAGAAAAGCCTCCATCCCCCTGCGGTCAGGCGTGTCCCTTCCTGCAGACCATGGCAGGCTCTGACCTCCTACTGTGGTCCCCGCCGGAGCCAGCAGAGGTCGGCCGCGTCCCGTGTCCGCAGGGCACTGCCCTCGGCTCTCAGGGTCCACCCCTCCATCTGACCCCTTCCCTTCTCGCTGTGATCTGTGCCAGCTCATCCTTAGGTTGTGGGACCCTCTCCTCCCATCGTCCAAGCTACAGGCACACATACCTCCTCACCAGGTCACACCCCACCTACAACGTGCACCAGCCCTCTCACATGTACACCCTCTCACATACATGTGCACACGTCACCTGCCATGTGAAAATGCATCCCCTCATACCCTCCGTAATATTGGTGCTGTCGAGTGGAGCAACCGTTCCCTACTGAGCATCACGACGGGGCCAGGCTCCTCTGAAGTTCTCACCTGGTGTCCAGCTAAATAGCTGCGGTTACTTTCCAATCAGACTTCCTGCTTGGGATTAAGGTGCCTGCTGAGAAACTCCTGTTCTGCTCACATTACTGGGGGGCCCAGGGGCCACCCAGACTTCTCAGGTGGTGCTAGGGGTAGAGAATCCACCTGCCAATGCAGGAGACTTAAGAGACCCAGGTTCAAGCCCTGGGTTGGCAAGACAACCCTTAAGTCAAACAGATAAAGACAGTCATGGAGACACCTGGTGGGAAACTGCAGATCTCCCCCACTTCTGGAGCCCGATCTCCCTTCTTTGGGCTGTCCCGGTAACTCAGTTGGTAAAGAATCCACCTGCAGTGCGGAAGACCCAGGTTTGATCCCTAGGTCAGGAAGATCCTCTGAAGAAGGGAATGGCAACCCATTCCAGTATTCTCGCCTGGAGAACCCTATGGACAGAGGCGCCTGGAGGCGTCCATGGGGTCGAAGAAAGTCAGACATGACTGAGCTGACTTAGCACAGCCACACAGGGGCAACCCAGTGAGGTGGTTTAGAGAGAGGACTCCCACCGGACTGCTGCCACTTCCTGACTCTGGCCTGGGTGAGGAGCTCCGGTTCTTGGTGCCTCTGGAAACGGAGATGAGGGGGATGGCCCAGTGGGCGTGCTGGAAGGGTCACAACAGAGGGCTGGCCTCGGAGCAGGGTGGAGGTCCGTGCCGGGGGCTCCTGCTGCCCGTCGTTAGCGTTTTCTCTGCCTGTGGGCGCCACCATCATTTCCACTGAGGCACATGGAGGTCCTGCCTGCAGACAGACGCTGACGCTGTGGTTTAAGGGAAGCTCAGCAACAGAAGTCCAAAGAGGAAGAGTCCGCGACAGAGGCAGGAGGCCCCGCCCGTCCGAGAGCGGGCCCCCAGGTCCGCCCCCGCTCCCTGCACCCCCGGGCCTGCAGCTTCTCCCCGGGGCCATCAGAGGGAGGGCGGGGGTCTCCGGCCGGTCCACTTGCTCCTCCTGTGAGAGCACGTGGAGGCAGACCCTGGAGGCTCACGCCTGGAGATGAGTGCGTCTACAGAGTGGTCATTGCGCTCGTCACATTCAGACCAGAATACCTGCCACCTAAGGACAGCCCTCTCCTGCTGGGACTGCTGGGACGACGCTTGTGAGCCCCAAGCTCTGTGCCGACGTGCCAGACTGTGGGAGTCACTCAAGGCACCTTCCCTAAAACCAGTGACGATCCTGCGGTGTTGGAACCGTTACTGCCTCCGTTACCCAGATGAGGACAGGGAAGGGCAACTCGGCCTCATGCCTCAAGGAAGTGCTGCGGGCACGATCCAGGGGAGGGCTTGGGCGCTGGCGCTTCTCGGGGTCACCTGTGGCTGGAGGCGGGACCTTGAGCAGGAATTCGGGTCTGCCCAGGCCTGGGGCCGGGCTGCAGGCCCAGGGCAGGTCATGGCAGGAGCACGTCTGACCCACCCTACTGGGGCCCCTGCAGTGGCAGAGATGATGGTTAACAGCCGTGGTTGAGCAGAATCCCTGAGGCACCCAGCCCCTCTGTGTCGGTGAAGGCCGCAGGGGTCTTCCTTCCAACATCATCCGACCCAGCGCTCCTCACGTGACTTCAGGACCAGAGTGCCCTGAGCGATCTGGTGCTTCTGGTTGTCATCCTCAAAGGAAAATCCTGGTTGTTATCCGATTTCAGCAAACAGCACGGAAATCGTGGGGCTTTGACAGTCCCGAGCACTCTGACATTCATGCTGTAGACACCAAGGGGAAAGCCGGGTGACCGGTCCTAGGGCTCTGCGGCCGGGTGGGACCGCGGTCGTCCACGGACGCTCGTCCCCGAGAGCCAGGCCTTCCTCCCCGGGGCAATGCTCTGTCATCGCCGTGGCTCCCCTTCTGCTCACGCCTCCTTTCTGCATTGTACCGGACTCCCTGCTCTCCCCCTTGAGAAGGCCGTCTAGGTGCTGAGCGCCCTGTCCACGCTCGCCGAGTCCCTCCTGCCTGCCCATGAGGGTCAGCAGGATGGCTCATCAGGGCTGGCCCTCGGGCCCCGGCAGGAGCTCCCAGCGGGGCCCGGACAGTCGCTGTTTCTGCTTCAAGTCCTTGGGGGGCCTCGCCCACGAGGCCTCGGCAGCATGGCCGGAAGTGAGCGCCGTGCCTGTATAAGCTCTAAAGCCATGTCCGACTTGACGCTTCACGTTAGCCGTGAACGTGCCTCGTGGTGGGGAATTCTCTCTGTGGGACTGAGAGGTTCATAAACCAACGAATGCAATGTAATCACCCAGAGGTACATAAAATCTTTATCCTTTCTCCCAGACATACTATGGGTCACAGGCACAATTTAATAACAAATCAAGTGGGGCTCAATAAAAACTATCACGAAGAGCTGGAAACATTCTTCCGTTAATTTTCTCTGCTGAGCCTGGCTCTTGCACAGGGTCCTGAGCAGAGATTAACCATCAGCAGAGAGTGGGCACCGCTTTGGGGGTGATGAGAGGCTGCCTGGGGCCAACGCTGAGTGAGCCCGGGAGGGTCCCTGCAGCCCCCCGTCCTCCGACGGAGGGAGGCCACGGGCCCCAGGGAGACGCTGCCCGGGGCAGAGTGCCGCTGCAGACGGAGCCAGGCCTGTCTGTGGGGCTGCCCGATGTGGCCCGGGGCTCCGTGTGGGAGAAGTGGGCACACGTCTGTACAAATCACGGGTTCTGCACAGACGCTCCTAACCCTCAGGTCTGGGAGGAGCTGCTGAATTTCATCTCCCAGAAGATGACAGCGATGACTTTGACCTGACTATTGTTTTAGCGCCTCCCTTCTTCAAGGAACTGAAAGCGCGTGCGAGGCGCGGAAGGCAAGTGTGCTGTGTGTGAAAACCCTCGCACAGACTTGACCGCTGGATTTCCTAGGTCTAGGAGGCAGAGGGGCAGGAGGCCTGGACCCTCCAGAGAGGCCATCTCTCGCCCAGCGTCCAGCCTCTGCCTCCTCGGGGGTCTCATCCACGGCGGGGCAGCTGTAAGGATACGGAGCTTAGGAGTTCACAACCTGCCCCTGGAGCTAAGCGGCACGTCCTCTGTTCAGATGCCCCCGACTGCTCGGGCTCCAGAGGTCCCAGGCAGCAGAAGAGGGGCGGGCCCCTGATTCGGTGGGCCTCCTGGGAGCTCCTGGGAGCTTGAACTCCTGGGAGTTCAAGCAGGGGCCACGGAGACCCAGGAGAGAAAACCACGCAGCGTGAACAGAAAGACGCCCGGTGGGGCCCACTCACCAGGAGGCGAGGCTACGGGCCAGGGCTCAAGGCGACCTCTCCAGCGGGGAGTCCAGGCTGAACCCCTGGGAAGAGGAGGCTGGGTGAGGAGCCCTCCCTCCGACCTCCCCAGACATCAGTTCTAGCCGTGCTTTCTGGAACGTTCAGAACAAACGTAACCCCCGTCTCTCCCTGTCTGGTTTTTCAAATGTGAAGACGTGGTTATGTGCTCATCAAAACTTCAGTTCAGTTCAGTCATGTCCGACTCTTTGTGACCCCATGAACTGCAGCACGCCAGGCCTCCCTGTCCATCACCAACTCCCGGAGTTCACTCAGACTCAGGTCCATCGAGTCAGTGATGCCATCCAGCCATCACATCCTCGGTTGTCCCCTTCTCCTCCTGCCCCCAGTCCCTCCCAGCATCAGAGTCTTTTCCAATGAGTCAACTTACTTTTCCCAAAAATTCTGATGCCAGATTATGAGCACCCGAATTAAGGCAGTGGTGGCTCAGAGGTTAAAGCGTCTGCCTGCAAGGCGGGAGACCTGGGTTCAACCCCTGGGTCAGGAAGATCCCCTGGAGAAGGAAATGGCAACCCACTCCAGTATCTTGCCTGGAGACTCTCATGGATGGAGGAGCCTGGTAGGTTACAGTCCACTGGGTCACAAAGAGCTGGACATGACTGAGAGACTTCACTTCACTTTAAGGCAGTGGCAAAAGGGACAGTGAGGAAGAGGAGAAACAGATTTAGGCACCCAATAGACCTGTTATAGAAATGACTTGTAAGAGGCGAGACGTTTCCGCCTCCCGGTTTGAGAGAGACACTGGTGAAAGAGACGAGCTGTGCGGCCTCTGCACTCGCCGGAGGACTCTTGCTTACTCCTCCCGGGCTCGCAGGTGGTGGGCGTGTCCCTGCCGGCACAGCCACGCCCCTAGGAGGCTTCCTTCCTTTTCTAGACTCCAGCGTCCTCCTCCGGTCCCTCTCTAGCCGCTGGCCAAACCATGAGGAGACCTTCGGGGTCCATCACAGGACGACACGCTCATTTCTTTGGGGCTTCCCTGATGGCTCAGATGGTAAAGGATCCGCCTGCAGTGTGGAAGGCCTAAGTTCGATCCCTGGGTGGGGAAGATCCCCTGGAGGAGGGAATGGCTACCCACTGCAGTATTCTGGCCTGGAGAATCCCATGGACAGAGAGGAGCCTGGTGGGCTATGGTCCATGGAGTCTAAAAAAGTCGGATACGACTGACACACACACACAAACACAGCAGTTGGAAGGTTTCTTCCTCCATGAGAGGTGGGTCATGGAGCCTGGGAGGTGTAGGGTCTAGGGGGCCCGAGAGGAGGGGAAGACAGACTGGGCATAAGACACACACAAACACACGAGGAGGAGGCCTCGCGATGAGCATGGAGTCCAGCCCTGGGAGGAGCCCACGTCAGGCCCGGTCAGGCCCAGATCCTGGGCCTCCAGCAGACACGCCCGAGCCGCTGGGAAGTCAGGTTCCCAGCAAAGAGGAGCCGGCCGCTGACCCCTCTAGGGGAACCCAGACCTGCCCTGCGGCTGAACTTNAGAGTGCCGCTGCAGACGGAGCCAGGCCTGTCTGTGGGGCTGCCCGATGTGGCCCGGGGCTCCGTGTGGGAGAAGTGGGCACACGTCTGTACAAATCACGGGTTCTGCACAGACGCTCCTAACCCTCAGGTCTGGGAGGAGCTGCTGAATTTCATCTCCCAGAAGATGACAGCGATGACTTTGACCTGACTATTGTTTTAGCGCCTCCCTTCTTCAAGGAACTGAAAGCGCGTGCGAGGCGCGGAAGGCAAGTGTGCTGTGTGTGAAAACCCTCGCACAGACTTGACCGCTGGATTTCCTAGGTCTAGGAGGCAGAGGGGCAGGAGGCCTGGACCCTCCAGAGAGGCCATCTCTCGCCCAGCGTCCAGCCTCTGCCTCCTCGGGGGTCTCATCCACGGCGGGGCAGCTGTAAGGATACGGAGCTTAGGAGTTCACAACCTGCCCCTGGAGCTAAGCGGCACGTCCTCTGTTCAGATGCCCCCGACTGCTCGGGCTCCAGAGGTCCCAGGCAGCAGAAGAGGGGCGGGCCCCTGATTCGGTGGGCCTCCTGGGAGCTCCTGGGAGCTTGAACTCCTGGGAGTTCAAGCAGGGGCCACGGAGACCCAGGAGAGAAAACCACGCAGCGTGAACAGAAAGACGCCCGGTGGGGCCCACTCACCAGGAGGCGAGGCTACGGGCCAGGGCTCAAGGCGACCTCTCCAGCGGGGAGTCCAGGCTGAACCCCTGGGAAGAGGAGGCTGGGTGAGGAGCCCTCCCTCCGACCTCCCCAGACATCAGTTCTAGCCGTGCTTTCTGGAACGTTCAGAACAAACGTAACCCCCGTCTCTCCCTGTCTGGTTTTTCAAATGTGAAGACGTGGTTATGTGCTCATCAAAACTTCAGTTCAGTTCAGTCATGTCCGACTCTTTGTGACCCCATGAACTGCAGCACGCCAGGCCTCCCTGTCCATCACCAACTCCCGGAGTTCACTCAGACTCAGGTCCATCGAGTCAGTGATGCCATCCAGCCATCACATCCTCGGTTGTCCCCTTCTCCTCCTGCCCCCAGTCCCTCCCAGCATCAGAGTCTTTTCCAATGAGTCAACTTACTTTTCCCAAAAATTCTGATGCCAGATTATGAGCACCCGAATTAAGGCAGTGGTGGCTCAGAGGTTAAAGCGTCTGCCTGCAAGGCGGGAGACCTGGGTTCAACCCCTGGGTCAGGAAGATCCCCTGGAGAAGGAAATGGCAACCCACTCCAGTATCTTGCCTGGAGACTCTCATGGATGGAGGAGCCTGGTAGGTTACAGTCCACTGGGTCACAAAGAGCTGGACATGACTGAGAGACTTCACTTCACTTTAAGGCAGTGGCAAAAGGGACAGTGAGGAAGAGGAGAAACAGATTTAGGCACCCAATAGACCTGTTATAGAAATGACTTGTAAGAGGCGAGACGTTTCCGCCTCCCGGTTTGAGAGAGACACTGGTGAAAGAGACGAGCTGTGCGGCCTCTGCACTCGCCGGAGGACTCTTGCTTACTCCTCCCGGGCTCGCAGGTGGTGGGCGTGTCCCTGCCGGCACAGCCACGCCCCTAGGAGGCTTCCTTCCTTTTCTAGACTCCAGCGTCCTCCTCCGGTCCCTCTCTAGCCGCTGGCCAAACCATGAGGAGACCTTCGGGGTCCATCACAGGACGACACGCTCATTTCTTTGGGGCTTCCCTGATGGCTCAGATGGTAAAGGATCCGCCTGCAGTGTGGAAGGCCTAAGTTCGATCCCTGGGTGGGGAAGATCCCCTGGAGGAGGGAATGGCTACCCACTGCAGTATTCTGGCCTGGAGAATCCCATGGACAGAGAGGAGCCTGGTGGGCTATGGTCCATGGAGTCTAAAAAAGTCGGATACGACTGACACACACACACAAACACAGCAGTTGGAAGGTTTCTTCCTCCATGAGAGGTGGGTCATGGAGCCTGGGAGGTGTAGGGTCTAGGGGGCCCGAGAGGAGGGGAAGACAGACTGGGCATAAGACACACACAAACACACGAGGAGGAGGCCTCGCGATGAGCATGGAGTCCAGCCCTGGGAGGAGCCCACGTCAGGCCCGGTCAGGCCCAGATCCTGGGCCTCCAGCAGACACGCCCGAGCCGCTGGGAAGTCAGGTTCCCAGCAAAGAGGAGCCGGCCGCTGACCCCTCTAGGGGAACCCAGACCTGCCCTGCGGCTGAACTTAGCCTGGGGGGCAGGGAGGAGGCCCATTTCTGGGCGGGGGGAGGGAGGGGCTCCCATTTCCAGCAGCATGATGGAGCTGGAGAGGTGGGTCTCAAGGCGAAGCCTGCTTCGGAGCAGTGAGGCGGTCTGTCCACGGCCCCCAGAAGGCAGAGCCGAGGTGCTCTGCGCTGCTCTGCCTGCCGGCGAGTCCAAGCTCTGCGCTGACATTTCCTCAGCGTCTCAGGTGTCTTGGGCACACTCAGCAGTGGCAGCGCTGAGCACTTTCCGTTTGTCTCTGTCCAGTGAAAGGCGGCTGCCCGCTGTGTGCACCCCGGTGAGGCCACATCACAGGCAGGCCTGGGGTCCCAACACGGCCTGGCTTGACCCCCAGGTCCCTGAGTCCCTTCATGTGGATCCTGGCGCTGGACTTCCCCGGGCAGGCTGGGTCCTCTCAAGCTGGCGCAGGCAGAGCTGTGGGTCATGTGTGCACACATGTGACCGCGTGTGTGATTCACACACCTCCGTCCAGGGCCGTGGCATCTGCTGCACGCGGGGGCAGTTTTGGTTGCACAGCGGGAGGGGAGGTGCCCCCGGCTCGCTGGAGAGAGGGGGTCTCCACCTCAGGTTCCAGCGTGAGGCCGACTCCCACTCATCTTCGTTCCTACTGCCTTCCTGGCCCGGGTCATTCACACCTTTAATAAACCCAACGGGACATCTTTATCAGGCTTCCCAGGTGGCGCAGTGGTAAGGAGCCTGCCTGCCAGTGCAGGGGACGTAAGAGATGTGGGTTTGATCCCTGAGTCGGGAAGATTCCCTGGAGGAGGGCAGGGCAGCCCACTCCAGTCTTCTTGCCTGGAGAATCCCATGGACAGAGGAGTCTGGCGGGCGGGCTACAGTCCATGCAGCCGCAGAGTCGGACACGCCTGAGCGGCAGAGTGTGCACGCTTGCAGAGAGGTCCTTCAGCTAGGCTCCTGACAAAGCTGCTGGACGGAGCTCAGGCCACACCTGGCACGGCCCTCCCCAGGGGGCCCCTCTCGCGTGCCCAGCCTTCCTCGTGGGTTGTTCACCCCACAGCCTGTGAGAAGAGGTTGGTTTACTCAGCAAGACGTTTATCTGAAGGTGCTTTCATTCTGCTTCCCTAGGTTTGCTTTTGAAGATTCTGTTTAAAAGAAATCGCTGGAATCTATGTTCTTGGTCAACAGCAGTTCCTTGACTCCCCAGAGAGACACCTTCAAGGAAGATCCCCCGAAGTGCCGGGAGCCACCTGTTTGCGGTAGGTCCAGGATTTTACAAGAGCAAGGTGGGCACCTTGGCCAGGGTTCCCTGAACCTGCCCTGAGCCCTCAGTGACCAGTCACCCGATTCTGCCACCCGCCAGCCCCGCTCCCTGCGGCCCTGTCACGGCCGACTCGGGGCCTGACTCAGCTTCCTCTGATCCCCGAGTCGGGCCTCGCTCAGCGAGATGCGGACCAGGACGGAAAGGGTGAGGCCCCCAGGCCATGGGGGCTCCGCCTCATGAAGGAGCTGCCAGGACGGACAGGGTGAGGCTCCCAGGCCGTGGGGGCTCCACCCCTTGAAGGAGCTGCCATGCACCCATCACTGCGAAGACGAATCGTCACCCCCCGCTACCAGCGTGGTGACTGTGTCTTAGCGAGAAGATTCCATGAGTGATTGTGACCAACTTAGACAGCATATTAACAAGCAGAGACATTACTTTGCCAGCAAAGGTCCATCTAGTCAAGGCTATGGTTTTTCCAGTGGTCATGTATGGATGTGAAGGTTGGACTATAAAGAAAGCTGGCCTCTGAAGAACTGATATTTTGAACTGTGGTGCTGGAGAAGACTCTTGAGAGTCCCTTGGACTGCAAGGAGATCCAACCAGTCCATCCTAAAGGAGATCAGTCCTGGGTGTTCATTGGAAGGACTGATACTGAAGCTGAAACTCCAATACTTTGGCCACCTGATGCAAAAAGCTGACTCATGTGAAAATACCCTGATGCTGGGAAAGATTGAGGGCAGGAAGAGAAGGGGACGACAAAGGATGAGATGGTTGGATGTCATCACCAACTTGATGGACATGAGTTTGGGTGGACTCCGGGAGCTGATGATGGGCAGGGAGGCCCGGCGTGCTGCAGCCCCTGGGGTCTCGGAGTTGGACACGCCTGAGCGACCGGGCTGAACTGAACTGGAAGCTGTGCCGTCTGCTCCCGGCGCCCCGCCCATGCCTCATTCTTGACCAGCAGGTGGTGGCTGGTCTTAGGTGAACTCAGTTGCCCCTGTCGTTTCACGAGGGACACATAACGCTGTGAAAAATTAAGAATTCAGTCCACGAGGCCGCAAAGAGTTGGACACGACTGAACTGAACTGACTAAGCACTACCGCCTACAGTGTTCAAACCAGTTTCTTCCTCAGAAAATCAACATGCTGACGCCTCAGGAAAGCCAGCGTTGGCTGTCATGGGGTCAGGTGGTTGAGGGGTGGGAACACATGAAACCCACGTCCCGTGGGAACACGCCACCCAGCCCGGGAAACACCACAGCTCCAGCTTCCAAATGCGCCTCCGGGGCCGTTGGTGTTGCCTTCGTTCTGACGAGTGAGCCTGCTCCCGGGAGTCTCTGCCAAGAGCCGTCTCCCGCAGGTTGGGAGACACACCTGGAGACGCCAGCGGTGGGGTGGCGGGCCCGCGGGGACGTGGACGCCTGTGGGCGCTTGGGCGGGTCAGGGCCGGGGCTGGTGACGACAGGGGTGGGGTGGCAGGCCCGCGGGGACGTGGACGCCTGTGGGCGCTCGGGCGGGTCAGGGCCGGGGCTGGTGACGACAGGGGTGGGGTGGCAGGCCCGCGGGGACGTGGACGCCTGTGGGCGCTCGGGCGGGTCAGGGCCGGGGCTGGTGACGACGGGTGGGATGGCGGGCCCGCGGGGGTGCTGCCTTGGGGATGTGGACGCCTGTGGGTGCTGGGGCGGGTCAGGGCTGGAGCCTAGTAAGGACAGGGCGCACGGCCCAGCACCCAGATGGGCCTCGAGGCCCCCGGGACACGAGTCCTCCTCTTCCAGTGCCCCAGACAGGCCGAGGAGGGATCAGGATGGGAGAAGGGATGGGGCGGGGGCCCAGGATTCGGGGATGTGCAGCCTTCTTCTCGTTGGTTCTGGGCTCTGCTGACCCTGGCTGTGGCCTGGACGCTGACCCACCCTTCCTCTTGGCCCTCCTGACTTTCAGCCACTCCAGGAACCATCAACCCAGGACACTGACAACAGAGACTCTCAGGAAACCCGCCAGGAGCTGGAACTGCCGAGGGGAGTGTGGGCCTGGAGGACATGCCATCTTGGGTGGGGGGCCCTACCCTCCTAGCGGCTCCTGGACCAAGGGGACCGTGTGTAGGGACCTCTGTGGGTGAAGCTGCGAGTGACACACGGTGACACACAGAGGCTTTGAGGATTCTGGGGTCTAGTCTCGGATTAGCTAAGGTTTTTTCCTTCAACCCAAACCTATCTGAGACCCCAACTGTCCGCAAGACGAGGGACAAAGACCACAACCTCAGGACCCAGAAGAGGCTGAACAGTCCAGTAGAGGTGGAGCCCACGGGTTGGGGTGACCATCAGAGACCCCAAGTGGGTACCCTGGGATCCCTCACGAGAAAGCACTTGGTGGAGGAGGCGTGGGCCACCCCGCCCAGCTCTGAATACCACTCACCCACCCGCCGGGAGCCCAGGTCTTCCTTGGCGTCAGTAGAAATGACGTGCGTGTGCGAGTGCACGCATAGATGTGTATTTGTGTGTGCACGTGTGCGTGTGTGTCTGTGTGTGTGGGAGAACAGCCATCAGGGTCCCCGCCCATCTGCGGTGCTGAGCTGCTCCTGGGGAGACACCTGCTTGGGCACAGCCCCACCCCTGTCCCGGCCTCGGGGGACACGGGGCAGGGGTGGTCTGTCCCAGGTCCTCAGCCATGAGTGTCCGTGGGGACTGGCACCTCGCCCTCTCAGCTCAGCCCTGGAGGACCTGCTCACTCCACGTGCTCAGAGCAGCCTGGCCTTCCTGCGGGCGCTGCCCCGGCCCCTCACCCTCACCCGTATCTCTCGTGTGATGCCGGCAAGGAGCCCCCTGGAGCCAAAGCGGGCAGAGGAGAACCAGGGGCTCCGACCCCCGTGTGGCTCCAAGGAGTTGGTGCGACGCATCCCTCGGCGACCAAGACACACACGCCAGGCCCTTCCAGCTCCCCATCCTCGCTCGCCTCCCCACACCCACGCCCGCCTCTGGCGCGAGGCCTCCCTGCCTGACACTTGGGGGGTGACCGCTCTTTCTTAACACCTAATAAACGACCTCTGCCATGGCTCCCGAGCCGTCACGCAGAGGGAGCCGGCAGCAAAGAGGAAACAAACCTGCAATAAACATGGGGTGTGGGACGAACGGTAAAGATCAGAATGGTTTGAGTGAACACATCGAACATTTTCAACTGTCAGCTATAGGGTTTCCAACTATCAGCTCATTAGAAAAGGAGGCTAGTTTTACAAACAACTTGGCCTCTCTGCCTTCACATGCGCTGCAGACAGCGGGGCTGAGAACTCGCCTCCTGTGCTGACCTCCCTGAGCAGGGGACAGGCCGGCCGGAAACCGCACAGTCACTCAAGGCGCTGTGTAGGGCGCAAGCTTTCCCGGCGCCTCAGGGCCTCCTCCGGGGCTCTGTTGTTCCATCCTGGGCACCTCCCCGGCAGCACAACACCTCTGCAATCCTCAGGGACGGTGAGATGCAGTCTGTCCCGACTCAGTGTGGTCAGCAGTCCCTGACGTGTGCTCTCCATGCCCACCCAGCTCTCCGACTTCCACCTCCAGGCAGGCACCCTCCTTCTTCTGCTGGCTCTGAGCCCGGGTGGAGCTCCCTGGGCCTCCTGTGGGATGTCCTGACTCTCAGGGTCCTCAGAAGAGGTCCCCAGTGTGCTTATGTGGTTCCTTTCTGATGGCCGTCCACCTCTCCACCCACCCGCTTGGTTTTGCAGCCCAGTCCAAGCCCCAAATCCTTTCTGATGGAGGTGTCCCTCAAGCAGGACCCCCCTCCACCGAGTGGACCCCTGTAGATCTGGGTCCTGGGTCCCCTGGGGTCATGGGAGTGCTCTGACTCCTTGCCCACTGGCTCCAGGCAGTCTAGGCCAGATCTCTGTAGGCCTGTGTCCCTCAGTCTCCACTCCAGCCTGAGGGTCAGGCCCTCTGGGGGACCTCAGAGCCTCTTTTAGGTTTGGGGATGGTGTGCCTCACCAGTGGAGTGGAAGGAAAACGCTGGCCCCTTCCTCCCTGGGCCCCAGAAAGGGGCTTCCCTGTCTCCTGCAGCTGCCATGCCCCGACCACCCCCTGCAAGCCCCAGGGCGCCGAACTGCCCCGGCCCTGGACGTGGGCTCAGGGCTCCCTTCCCGTGTTCTTCTCAGTGTTGGGGAGAGTCAGGGAAATGAAGTGGAACCCAGAGCACACGGATGGCCTGGGGGCTTCAGGGATGAGCCTCCCCCAGGACAGCAGGGTGAGACCACAGGGCAGCCCGCACACAGAGGAAGCTGACCGTCTGCGTGGGACCAGGGCCGGCAGGGCTCCCGGAGGGTTAGTGAGGCATCTTCAGAATGAGAATTCAGGACGCTCATCCACTATTCAGGCTTATTCTCTATTTTTGTCCCTCTCTGTCATGCTGGACAGCGGTGGGGCTGCCGGCACGAACCTCTCCTCCAGTCTGAGAGGCGAGCGCGCCGAGCCGTGAGTGTGTGCTGACCCGGGAGGCAGCCTCCTCCCAGCTCCTCTGCTGACGGCTCTTCGGGTGTCGGTGGCGTGGGCAGGGAGCTGGGGAGCCTGCTCCAGAGCCTCCTCTCCCGAGGAATTCTTCTTCAACCTCTTGCCTCCTGGAATCTCCCATGCATCCCCCGACGTCTCAGAGGCCTCGCCAATCTACCAACTGGGCCAAGAGCTATGTTAGACCCAGTGCTAAGGAGGTCACATGCCAGCCAGTCAACCCACTGGTGTCTGTTCACCAAGTGTTTCTGTGTCCTTGTGAGTCCAACGCGCTCCATAGAGGCGCGGGGCTGTGAACACGAGAGACGCGGTTTCTTTTTAAGGGGAGCAGGCAGGCAGCCGTCCACATGAATGGCTGCGGCAGGGGGAACACATGGGCAGTGCTGTAACAGGTGGACTGGGCTCCTGGGGCTTAGAGGCGAGGACGGTGCCCAGGCTCAGACTCAATCCCAGGACTGCTTCCTCACCAGCCCCTCACTGCCGCGGGGGCCTTTCCTGTCAAGACCTGCTCCAGACGCCACCATCCAGTGGGCCACGCACTTCACCTTCCTGCGTCCTTGGCTACCTCCCAGCTGGGTCTCCTTGGTCCAGAGTGAGGGTCGGGGTGTGGGGAGGGCAGGGCTGGTGAGCGGCTGGCAGCTCCTCTTTCCGCCCGTCTAACAATGCACAAATATCAGTGTGTACGAGTGAAGGTCGGTCTCGTGGGGAAGCACATGGCACCCCAGGCAGAGTCAGGGCTCAGCTCTGTAGCCTCCAGAACAAGAAATGCTGGCGACCCAGCCCCCAGGTTATGGACTGAGTCTGTCCCCCTGGACGCGTCTGGCGAGATCCCCACCTCTGTGAAGGGGTTTGGAGGTGGTGCCTTTGGGAGGCGATGGGGTCAGTGCCCTGAAAGAGGAGACCCCTGAGAGTTCCCTCACTCTTCCCCACCGGAGGACACGGTGAGAAGACAGCCGGCTATGAACCAGGAAGCCGGGCCCGGTCAGACATCAATCTGCTAGCAACTAGGTCTCAGACTTCCGGCCTCCAGAACTGTGAGAAATGAATGTTTGATGTTTAAACCACACAGTCTGTTTTGTTGTTGTTGTCACAGCAACCTGGGTGGACCAAGACCTACCAGCACCTTAGAATGTGGCCTTTCTGGAAGCGAGATTGTTGCAAATGTACTCAGTTAGGGTCAGGTCAAAGGGTGGCCCTAGTCCAATACGACTGCTGTTCTTACAAGAAGGTGCACTCTTTGAAGACAGACACAGTGTTGACGGGGGCAGAGGACGGAGGGGAGCACCGAGGATGGTCGGGGCACCTAAAACCGGAGGGATGAGGAAGGAGCCTGCTGAACAGACACGGCTCCAACGGAGACACACAGATAGCCCACGGGATGCTCACCACCGCCAGTCACCAGGGAAAGGCAGGTCAACGCACCCCGAGGTAGCGCCTCTGCCTGTCAGAATGGCTGCTATCCTAATGATAAGAGGTAGCAAGTGCCGGCGAGGATGTGGAGAAAGGGGAGCCTCCTGCACTGCTGTGGGGACGTAAGGAGGCACAGCCTCTGTGGAGGACAGGATAGATTCCTTAAGGGTCGAGAAATAGGGCCACCTATGAGCCAGCAATTCCACTCCTGGGTACACATCCGAGCAAAACGAAAAAACTAACTTGAAAAGATACACACACCCCTGGGCTTCCCTGAGGGCTCAGCGGGAAAAAAAGTGCCTGCAGCACAGGAGGGGCACGTTCCACCTCTGGGCCGGGAAGCCCCTGGAGGAGGCATTAGGACTCGCTCCGGTCTTGCCTGGAGAATCCCATGGACAGAGGAATCCAGAGGACTATGGTCCATAGGGTCACAAGTCAGGCACGACTGAAGGAACCGAGTGCACGCGCACACACACATGCACACACGCGCACGCACATGCACACATGCATGCACACATGCACACGCACACACACGCACACACACACGCACACACACACATGCACGCACACACACATGCACACAACACGCACACACGCACACGCGCATGCATGTGTGCGCACACACACATGCACACACACACGCAGTGCACACACGCACACACATGTGCACACAGCACACACGCACACACGTGTGCACACAGCGCACACACATGCATACACGCACACACGCACACATGCACCCACACACAACACACACATGCAAACACCTGTGCACACAGCACACGCACATGCATGCATGCATGCACACACAAGCACACATGCACACAACGTGCATGCAGGTGCACACATGCACGCACACACATGTGTGCACATGCATGCACACACCTGTGCACACAGCACACGCACATGCATGCATACACATGCATACACACGCACACATGTGTGCACGCAGACACACGCACACACACATGCACACACGTGCACACACGCACATGCATGCACACACACGCACACACACAGGCACACGCACACACACGCGCGCGTGCACACATGCATGCACATGCACACACGTGCACACACACACGTACACACACACACACGCACTGTATGTTCACTGCAGCAGTATTCACCGTAGCCAGGATATGGAGGCGACCGAAGTGTCCGGCCGCAGAGGAGCGGGTCCAGAAGATGCGTATATGCATACACAGTGGAATACTACTCAGCCGTAAAAAAGAGACAACGCCATTTGCAACAACACAGACTGACTTTGAGGGCATTATTGGAAGCGAAGAAGGTCAGAGACAGGTACCATGGGATCGCTTTTACGTGCAGAATCTAAAAAAAACCCTCAGAGAAACAGAGTATGGAGGCTGTTGAGGATGGGGGTGGGGAGTGGCAGCTGCCTGTCGATAGAGACAAATTTGAGTCACCAGATGATTACGTTCTGAGAACTAACATACAGCATGGTAACGTCAATAACACTGTATTAAAAACCTGAAATTTGCCAAGAGAGTAGAACACATGGTAAGTGTTCTCACCATGAAGACAAACAGCCCCAGATGGCCATCTCCTAGAGCTTTCAGAGCGAGCCTGGCCCGGCTGACACCTGCGCTGCAAAACGCCCCTAGGACCACGAGAGACGCAGGCTCTGCTTTTGTTTAGGTCACCCGGTCTGTGCACTTTGTTACAGGATCTCTGGGAAACAGGCAGAGAAGGAAACCTCTGCAGCTCGTGGCCGTTTGCTGAGCGATTTTGTGATGCACACAACCAGCTGAAAATCCACAGTCAGAGTCAGCTGGAATTCCTAAAGGGACATTAGTGCTGGGCTTCCTAAGTGAAAATGGTTTACTTAGTTATTTAAAATCTAAACCTCTAATGTGAAACTCCCCTCTCACCCCAAGAAGCATTCTTGGTTTGAAAAGCCAAAGAAGAAAATTAAGTAAGAAAAGATGACCAAAGCCAGGAACTATTCTGTTGGACATTTTTCAGAACATCAGTTCCCGTGACTCACGGTGCACAAGCCCAGTGTGACGCTCAGGGGCAAGATGCTGGGTCAGAGAACATGGGTGAAGGTGGCCGAGACTCACCTTCACAGGGAGACGTGCCAGAACCCCCCACCTCCCGAGGCCCGCAGGGCACAGCCATCCGCTGGGGGCTGGGTCCCACCTGGGCGCCACCCCCCCTGGGGTCGCTTCCCAGGCGAGGACAAGCTTTCTGGAGCAGATGCCTGGGACCGCGGCCAGCTGCACTGTCCTGAGGCTGGGCCGGCCCCGGCGGCTCTGGTGTCTCTGGAGAGGCCGGCTCGTGCTGGGGGCTTGTTTCACAGGCCCCACCCCACCTGTCAGGGCCCCCCATGGGTTGGTCTCCACCGGCCACAGCCCCCGGACGAGCATCTCGGGCCCCATGGCCACAGGGAGGTCTCTAGGGGCCCTCACCCCCATCAGGTCCACACACATGTAGAACAGCTGAGCCCTAAGACCAGAGGGAGACCCTGGGCAGGAGGCCCCCCACTACAGGGTCAGCCTCGTCCCCAGCTTCACTCCCACCGTGGAGGGCGTTGTCCTGGATGCAAGCTCATCGGCCCCGGAGGACCTGCCTGTGGCCACTCCTCCTGGATCACACGAGCGCATACCAACCCCCTTCTTCCCGAAGTCCAGCCAGGTTCAGCTCAGGGAGGCCGTGAGGTGAGGGGCTCTGGGCACCAGGGCTCCGCTCTGCCTGTCCTTGGGGGGCCGCCAGCGCGGGGTCTTCAAGGAGGCTGAGATGGGTGGCGTCTGCGGCCTCTGAGCTCAGAGTGACCCCCGGCTGGGCCCTCAGCAGCGTCACCAGGGGCGTCTGGGGAGCTAGTGGGCAGAGCCCCCCGGCCGCTGGCATCCAGGGGCTCAGGACACGGCCGTGGGAAGAGATGGGTCAGACTGGACGAGATGTGGGAGCAGAGACATGGGTGCTGGCTCTGCGGAAGGGGGTGCAGGGGGACCTCTGGAGGCTGAGAGGGGACCCCGGGGGCTGAGAGGGGATCCCGGGGGCTGAGAGGGGACCCCGGGGGCTAGGAGGGGACCCCGGGGGCTAGGAGGGGACCCCGGGGGCTGAGAGGGGATGCTGGGGGCTGAGAGGGGACCCCAGGGGCTAGGAGGGGACCCGAGGGGCTGAGAGGGGACCCCGGGGGCTGAGAGGGGATGCTGGGGGCTGAGAGGGGACCCCGGGGGCTAGGAGGGGACTCGAGGGGCTGAGGGGGGACCCCGGGGGCTGAGAGGGGACCCCGGGGGCTGAGATTGGACCCGGGGGCTGAGAGGGGATGCTGGTGGCAGGTCTGCCCCATAGCTGGTTGTGCGGGTTACTGGGTCTGGGCTTTTTGCAGGATGTACACCTTCAACCCTGTGAGGGGGCCTTTGGGGTCGGCTGCTTCTGCTGGGGTCCCCCCGGGAGTCCATGGGCTTGTCCCACGAGGAGAGGCAGGAACAGGCACTGGGCAGGGGCTGCTCCTGTGCGGGGCCAGTGCTCGGGAAGCAGTCGCAACCATGCACGCCATCCACATCCCATCCATCAGCCGCATCGCCCGACACGGGGAGTCACACTGTCTACACTGCAGGGAGCGCTGCCTCGAGCTGCTCTTTATGCAGACGGTCCCTGAGTCATGGTTAACGGGGGAGGAGTTCAAGAGGGAGTGGGCAGGGCTCAGGAACCCTCCCTGACGGAAGACTCACTGGATCCAGCTGGGGAGGGGGCGCCGCGTGGTGCCTAGACTGGGCCCCCGTTAGCGGGCAGACCCCGGGCTCTGTCCCTGACCGCCAGCGCCTGAGCAGCCCGAGCTCTGCCTCTAGCTCTGGCCTCGGTCTCCCCTGGAGTCCTAGGCTGGGCCCCACGGGCTCAGGTGCCCTGCCCAGCCCCCCTTGGTCTGTGGCATGAGTCCCAGACGGCACCCCGGCTCTGCCCTCCTAAACTGCGTCCACCCCGCCACTCACGGGCCCAAACCCTCCATCCCTCTGGCGCTGCTGCCCGGCCCTCCGGCGCCGGCCCCAGCAGACGCCACCCTGACCGGGGCATCCTGGCTCAGACAGCCCATCTCAGCCTTGGCCACTGCAGCAGCATGGGAAGTCCACGTGGTACGTGCTCTAAGCCTTCAGCTTGCTGCTGGGGGGCCTGCAGCGCTGGCCGGGGGCGGGCCCTGGTGAGTTGCCAGCTGTGGGCGGCCAGCTCCCGAGGGCCCCCTCCGGTCCATACCCCGCACTCCAGAGTCAGGGTCAGAGCTGAGGCTCCTGGGCAGGGTGTCAAACCTGGAAAGAATTCAGACCACTCACAGCTGAAATGTGCTTATTTAGAAAGGCTTGCTTACCAATAGTGGCCTGAGACTTCATTTTAAAAACTGAAGTTATAAAAATAAACCATTTTTAATTGAAAAAGAATGTTCAAATGTCAGGTCATTAAGCATTTTCTTTTGTCTCTTATTGTCATAACACCTATTTAAATTTTAACTTTTTACATTTATGTATTTGGTTCCCAAACTAAGCCTGATATATTATTGTTAAGTTTGCTTTCACAAATTATGCATTTTTACATAATTGATTTAAAGCCAATTTAAAAGTATGTAGCATGTGTTAAGCAGGGTAGTCGAAATTTATCTTTATATATATATTATCAATATTTAAAGGCTAATAGTAAATAAATTTTATAATTAAAAGATGCTTACTCCTTGGAAGAAAAGTTGTGACCAACCTAGATAGCATATTCAAAAGCAGAAACATTACTTTGCCGACTAAGGTCCGTCTAGTCAAGGCTATGGTTTTTCCAGTGGTCATGTATGGATGTGAGAGTTGGACTGTGAAGAAGGCTGAGCACCGAAGAATTGATGCTTTTGAACTGTGGTGTTGGAGAAGACTCTTGAGAGTGCCTTGGACTGCAAGGAGATCCGACCAGTCCATTCTGAAGGAGATCAGCCCTGGGGTTTCTTTGGAAGGAATGATGCTAAAGCTGAAGCTCCAGTACTTTGGCCACCTCATGTGAGGTGTTGACTCATTGGAAAAGACTCTGATGCTGGGAGGGATTGGGGGCAGGAGGAGAAGGGGATGACCGAGGATGAGATGGCTGGATGGCATCACTGACTGGATGGGCGTGAGTCTGAGTGAACTCCGGGAGTTGGTGATGGACAGGGAGGCCTGGTGCGCTGCAATTCATGGGGTCGCAGAGAGTCGGACATGACCGAGCGACTCAACTGAACTGAAATGAACTAAGACATCAACCTGAACTGTAACAAACTCTGTTACATAAAAAGTTGCCTCTTTTCTCATATATTATACAGAAACAAACTGCCTTTTAAAAAATCTTTTTTTTTTTTTTTTTTTTTTAGGATTCCAAAGAAAAGGTTTCATTGCTGTTTAGTCACTGACTGACGTCTGACTCTTTGCGACCTCATGGGCTGTAGCCTGCCAGTCTCCTCTGTCCATGCGATTTCCCAGGCAATAATACTGGCGTGGGTTGCCATTTCCTTCTCCAGGAGATCTTCCTGACCTAGGGATCGAACTGAGTCTGCTGCATTGCAGTCAGATTCTTTACCACTGAGCCACCAGGAAAGCCCGATTAGAGTCACGATTTCGAAGAAAATAAGGCTTTATTGCCGTTTCTGTTGTTCAGTCGCTCCGCCATGTCCAGCTCTTTGTGACCCCATGGACTGTAGTCTGCCAGGCTCTTTGGTCCATGGGGTTTTCCCGGCAACAGTACTGGAGTAGGTTGCCATTTCCTTCTCCATTAAAATCCTTTGAGGGGAAAAATAGTCTTCTCCAGAAGTTGTGTTGGAAAGCTGGACACCTACACGCAGAAGAACCCGGCTGGACCCTCATGTTGAACCAGATACGAATGTTAACTAAGGTAAGAGGAAAAAGTATAAACAGAGGCAAACCTGAGGCAGAGTCTTCATGACCCTGGATTTCCTGCATATGACACCAAAAACCGAGGCAACCAAGGATAAAAACAGATAATCTGACTTCATCAAACAAAACTTTAGTGCATCAGAGAACACCCTTACAGAAGTGAAGACACCCCAGGGACTGGGCGAACGTAACTGCAAGTCACGCATCCACCAGGGCTGAGTATCCAGAATGAATACAACAACTAATGAATACTACAACTCCACCACAAGGTAAAATAAACAAGCGCATTCCAGAGTAGACAGAGCCGAGGAGGCCTTTCTCCAGAGAGACACACGGATGGTCAATAAGCTCATGCGCGGATGCTCGAGGCCAGTGACCCTCAGGAAAACGCAACCCCAAGCCAGAAGGAGACGCCGCCCCCCGTTAGAGTGGCTCCTAGCAAGCAAAACAAACGGTGGTAAAATGCAGGGAGGGTGCGCAGAAATTAGAATCTCCATGCACTCCTGGTCGAAATGCAAACTGGTGCAACCACGGTGGAAACAGTTTGGTGAGTCTCCAGAAAGCCAAACATGGAATCACCGTGTTTGTGTCTCAGTCGCTCAGTTGTGCCTGACTTTGCAGCCCCGTGGACTGTGGCCCGCCAGGCTCCTCTGTACATGGGATTCTCCAGGCAAGAATACTGGAGTGGGAAGCCATTCCCTTCTCCAGGGGGCCTTCCCGACTCAGGGATCGAAACCAAGTCTCCTGTACTGCAGGCAAATTCTTTACCGTCTGAGCCGCCAGGGAAGCCCTGGAATTACCATATGTTCCAGCGATTCCATCCTCACCATATACCATGTACAACTGAAATCAAGGGCCCAGACAGACCCAAGGACCCGTGTTCACAGCAACGGGAAGATGGAAGCAGGTCCAGGGGCCATCTACAGGGGATGAGTACATACAGACCATGGGATGTGTGCTGTTATTGCAGTTCAGTCATTGAGTCGTGTCTGACTATATTTGACTCCATGGACTGCAGCTCACCAGGCTTCCCTGTCCTTCACATCCATTGAGTCAGTGACGCCATCCAATCATCTCATCCTCTGCTGCCCTCGTCTCCTCTTGCCTTCAATCTTTCCCAGCATCAGGGTCTTTTCCAATGAGTCAGCTCCATGGAATACTACTGAGTCTTAATGTTGATGTGTGGCAAAACCAATACCATATTGTAAAGTTAAAAAAAAAAAAAAAGAAGGAGATTCTGTAGCCTGCCAACCATGGATGAACGTTGAGGACATTATGCTCAGTGAAATGAGCCCATCACAGAAGGACAAATATTGAACGATTCTACTCATAGAGGAGCTTTGGAAGTCCAGCAAAGCCCTGGGTCAGGCCCCACACCCTCGGGGCTGCATCCTGGGTCTCTGGGAGTGGCTGTGCCTGCAGGGCCTCTGCCCAGCTGAGCTCCGGCCAGTCCTGCCCTGTGGGCCTCACTGTCTACGCCTGAGCCTCACATTGGCTCTTGTGAGGTGCCCAGGACCCTGCGGGTGCCCAGGGAGTGAACCGTGGTGAACTCCTGTGACGCGCGGGTGGCCGGGGCCCCTGGGGCCCAGGCCGGGATGGGCTGAGCCAACCTCCCTAAGGAGTGAGGGTGTGTGCAATGACCTTGTGACGACGCCAAGGTCGGGCCAGGCGTGTCTGAGAGCCAGGCGGCTCTTATGTTGTCAGGGTCCTCAAGCCCCAGGGAGGGAGCTTAGACAGGTCTCTGCTGAAAAGAGACAGGGCTGCCATTTTCTGGAGCTGTGATGCTGGCCTCTGGCCCATCTTCCCCGCGTCCTGGCGGGGCCAGCAGGGGACGGAGGCAGCACAGTGCTGTCCATTAAATGTGCCACAAACGCGTCTCTCGGTTCAGCAGCCGAAAGGGCTTTAAAGTTCGAGGCTAACTCAAATTGGATTTTAGAAACACAGAATCTTAAACATTTGTACCAAACTAAGGGATTACACTCTTATCTTATCCTCAGAGAAGCCTTTGAAGAAGTGTTCGGGGGGAGGGAGCTCAAATTTTAAACTGGGCCTCAAAATGTGCTGGCCTGTGGCCCCCCCAGGCGGGCTGCCTGTTATCCAAAGGTAAAAAGTCCGACACTGTTGAAAAGAGGATTTGCATAAATTGCTTTCACCTGCTTCTCATCTGCAGTTAATGAAATACGAACAAAGGGGGATGAATTCCCAAAGCCCGGGCCCCCAGCCCAGAGACCTCCTTCCCATGGAGCCGGGGGCAGTGGTGTCTGGGCCTCTGCTCTGCCCCGGGGACCTCCTCAGGAGGTGAGCTCGGCCTGGCGGGGGGCCCCGTTGGCGGGGGCTGGGTACCCAGCACGGTCACCACTGGGGTCCGGACCCTAACGCGGGTGCCACCCCCAGAGACTGCCCCAGTGCACGGGTGTAGAGCCTGGGTGGTCCCCAGCCTTGGAGAGCCAGGCAGCCAACGCTGGGAAATGAAAATAAACAAGGAGGAGGAGACTTCAAAGGTGGGAGGCCAGTAATCACCCGGATTCTCGAGTCTTTCGGAGTAGAAACTTCACTAAATATAACATTTGCTGTTGTTGATCAGTTGCTCAGTCACTCTTTGCGACCCCCTGGACCCAGCATGCCAGACTTCCCCATCCTTCACCATCTCCCGGAGCTTGCTCAAACTCATGTCCATGGAGGCAGTGATGCCATCCAACCATCTCATCCTCTGTCATCCCCTTCTCCTCCTGCCCTCAATCTTTCCCAGCATCAGGGTCTTTTCTAATGAGTTTTACGTAGAATGGGTTCCTAATTTACCTGTACTACCAAAATGACTTAAAAGTAGTATAAAAAGTCATGGTTCCAACTTCAGCTATATAATAGAGTACTGTATTTTTCGACTTCCCCTCTGTCCATCTTTGAACTTCCAGGCATTGCAGGAAGAAACTGAAGGTGCTAGGCTGCTGGTGCAGACCCGTTTAGGTGCCTGCTGGATCCACGGCTGCAGAGTGCACCCAGCCCAGGGCTCGGTGGCTGGACGCCCACCTGGACTTGTGCTCCGCCTTGAGCTCCATCGTGCACTGGAATTCCTAGAAAACGCCTCTCTGAAGAAAGGTTTCCACTGCTGAAACTCGTGTGAACACTGCTGTCAGCTTAAAGGGCAGGTGTGGGAGATAGGACAGCAGATGTGACCTTGTCACCCAGGCCCCCAGGGACCACGATGGGCGACGGTGGACGTGGCACCTTCGGCCCGTGGGCTACAACGGCGGGGTGGGGCCCAGGGGGGCTAGGTGCCCCCTGAGCTCAGCTGGCCTCGTGGGGCCCGGGGGGCCCTGGGGGATGGGCCAGAAGGGCTGAGGGCTCAGGGGTCCCAGCTCCCTCCTCTCTGTCTCCATCTCTCCCCCGTTGTCTTTCAGGCTATTTTCACAGGAGAAGCCAGAGAGGCCCCGGGGAGCAGTGAGCGCTCAGTGCACAGCACCCCTGCCAGGCAGGGGCAGTGCCCCACAGGCCTGAGTCCTTGTCTACAGCCTCCTCCGGCCTGAGTCCCGCCCTGCACCCCTGCCTGCCAGCCACGATCGGGGGCTGTGGCCCCCGCGGAGGCCTCGCTCCGGGCCCCGGTCACCCATGTCGTCACTGCAGCAGGGCTGACCGATTCTCACAGACCCAGCTCAGGATAGCTCCCGTGAACTGTGATGATGGCCGCGGACGGCGAGCTGAACTGGCTGCGGACGGCGAGCTGAACTGGCCGCATGCAGCGAGTGTGACCCGGCCAGGTTAAGCCTGGCCGAAGCTAGGCCGTGTCCTGGGGACAGCGAGGCCACGAGCCGGGAACACTGAAGACACCTCCCCCGCCCACAGTGATCCCCTTCCTGGGGCTTCAGCCCCTCACCACCTTCTCTGAGACGCCACGGTCACTCAGGTTGAAGGGTGCACCCCTGTGGGGTGGGGACGTGATCAGGGTCTCTGAGTCCGAGTGGGAGTGCTCAACCCCACCTGGAAACCAGCGCTGCCCAGAGGGGGATGCCCGCCTGCCACGCCCAGATCAGACCCCCAGGCTTGTCCTCACTGTGAGCCGTGCAGCTGCCGGGCGGCACCTGGCACGGAACAGAAGCTCGGGAAGACCCCCTGGGGAGCAGCAAGTCAGCTCCTTGGGCACAGGGGCGCTGCCACTCAGCTCGGTGTCTCGGGCACTCAGCGTGGCATGCCGAGGGTATATGGGGAGCGCCCAGTAAACGTTTGTTCCAGGAAAACAAGCACAGTCCTTAATGAGGGGCCACAGCTGGTGACTGTGCGCTGCAGGGAGAGCCCCTTTGCAGCGACTCAGCTCCTCGGGCTTGCAGCAAAGAGGGAGGCAGGGAGGACACTTCAGCACCCTCCAGGCCCAGGGATGCAAGTGTTTTAGCAGCATCCGACCGCTGAACCGTGACTCAGCCAGCACGGCCTGAGGGAACGGCTCTCTGTTCTCAGCTGCACCATCCCCCCGCCCCCACCATCACCAGGCCTACACCTGGGCCACGACCACGCTCACGAAGCTTGGCAGTGACACGGTGGAACGTCATGACTGCCGGGAACCACCAGGGCCACCCACATGTCACGGATTGAGATGCAGGAGGTGGGGTCGGCCAGGGCGAGGCGAAGCCACGCCGGGCCCCCAGGGCTCTGACCACCGGCGGCCGCTCCGGCCGCTCTCAGGAGACATGCCTGTGAGACCCGGGGTCGGCCACGGACAGCCACTGTGGGGGCTGCTGTCCCCCAATCAGCGGTGGTCCTGACAGTCTGTGGGCGGGCCCGCTGTGTCTCAGGTGAGTCTCAGGTGAGTCCGCCTCACTGGGCTGGGATGGAGCTGTGTGCACAGCAGTGGCCTGGGGCATGGGGGCCGCTGGTGGCCGCTGAGCTGTGACAGGCACCTGGACTGCAGCACTTTTTAGGGGCCTCAGTGGAACGTGCATTTCCATATTACAGACCTTCTCACCAATCTCGCTCACCCGCACACCTGGATGGGCTGCTTCGACCAAACAGACGAGCTGGACAAGCCTTGAGTGGGTTTGGCGGAGACCCCCCAGAGCTGCGGCTACTGGGCAGCCGAGTCGGCGGTAAGGGCATCCCTTTGGCCGTTCTGTGGGGGGCAGGCAGGCTCTTCGTGCCGCCGGTCCAGGGCGTCCGAGAAGTTGGAGTCGGAGTGGATCCACCTCTGTGGGCGACCTGCCTCCCACCTGGGTCCCTCCCACCCAAGCAGGAGTCCCAGGCACGGGGCCTGTGGAGTGGCTCTGAGAAGAAGTTTGAACCCGCCCCTCGGAAGTGAGCTCAAAGCGCAGGGACAGCGGGTGCTCAAATGCAAAGGAACGCACCCCTGGATCCCAGACATCCAGCCTCAGGACTGGGAGACGGCCTGCGCTTGTGGTAGTCAGTACTTGGCAGCCCGGGCTGACTCAGACCCAGGGTGCGAGGCCTTGGGCAGCCCTGGGAAGGCAGGGCCTGTCTCCGGGTGAAATGGGCATCCAGCATCTCCCCGGGGCACCACAGCTTGGCCCCGCAGCACCTCCTGTTTCCTGCTTTCACGCAGAGCATGCCGTTCACCTGGGTTCTGGGCAGCTGACGCCACTTTGAGAGACAAAGATCTAAGAGGACACAGTTCTTCCCTGGCCAGGCTGGACACATACTGGCTTTGGAGCCGAGGAGCAGCTCTGCCCTCCGCAGACAGCCTGCTCCGTGCTGGCGGGGTGTGTGCGTGTGTGTGCGTGTGTGTGTGACATTTCTAAATTCGCTCCAGCTTTGGCTGCCCTTTCCAGAGGCGCCAGAGCCCCTGGGGGACTCGTGTCCTCTCGAGGGGGAGCCCAGCGGATGCCCACAGGCACGTGGAGCCACACGTGTGGCCGGGGCCTGGGTCCAGATGTGTGCAAACCACTCTCGTTACAGGGTAGCTACACAGGTACCTCATGCAGCCTTGGCATACTCTGAAACGGCCCGCGGTTTCACCGTGGCCTGTCTGCCCTTCGCCAGATGCCAGGCAAGGCTTTTCCCAACTGCAGCTGGGCCAGGGTCCCCGCGGGATCAGCCTGTGAACTGGTGGCCGCAGCTCCTGCACTCAGCACTCACGCCCCGGCACCTGCCCATGGAGGATGCTCTGGCCCCCAAGCCCTGTCCCCGAGAGGCTCTGGCTCCAGTGGCCCTGGGCCGTCAGCTCCTGTGAAGCAGGAGCCCCACGCGGTGGTCCCAGGGCCCCTGGCCCGCACCCAGGGTCGGTGCTCCCATTCTGGCTCCGTGGTCCCGGGTCAGAGCTGGCGGGAAGGAGCCAGTGCTTCCCAGCGAGGCCGGTGTGCTCGTCTTTGGGCGCAGTGTCCTGGCTGAAGGGCTGCCCGCAGTCTGCAGGACAGAACACATGGGCCCCACGTCGCCTGCTGCAAAGTCTGAAGAGAGCCACTCATGACTCAGACGCCGTGTGTTACAGCACATCCACCCCCACCGACGGGGGGCAGCCGCGTCCGAGGCTAGTGAGGCGGAGGCTCCCGGTGGCTGGGGCGCAGGCGGACACGCCGGCCAGAGGATTGGCTCCGCCAGCACTATCCTCCCCGGGCCACCGGGCCTGCTCACGGGGTCTCTGGGCGGCGGCTGCAGAGGCCTCGTCTCTGCCTTTCCTCCCCAAGGCCCCAAAAGGCCTCCCTGCTCTGGACTGCCGTTTAGAGCTTGCACTTTGTCCTGAGTGCTTTCATTGTTAAACAATATTAAGCCCTCCTGGGAGCTTCCCAGGGGGCACTAGTGGCAAAGAACCTGCCTAACAATGAAGGAGACCCGGGTTCCATCCCTGTGTGGAGAAGACGCCCTGGAGTAGGGCATGGCAACCCACTCCTGTATTCTTCCTGGGGAATCCCAAGGACCAGGAGCCTTTGGGGCTACAGTCCTTGGGTCAAGAGGCAGGTAGAAGATGAGAGGGTTAGACGGCATCACCCACTCAGTGGACACGAGTTTGAGCAAACTCTGGGAGCTGGTGATGAGCGCGGAAGCCTGGCACATTGCAGTCCACGGGGCCACAAAGAGTCAGACACGACTTAGTGACTGAACAGCAACAAGCCCTCTCGGAACTCGATTTCTTTAAAATATCCATTTATTGATTGTTTGTTGGATTGATTAGGATAAGTCTGTCACATGCAGCTAGCCAGGAACCAGTGACCCACACGTCACTCATGGACAGCCCCTGCACGGCCCTGGGGGGCAGACGCCACGCGGTCACCGCCTGCGGCCCCTCAGGTGGGAAGGGACCACCTGGAGCCGGAGGGGGTGGGGCTGCAGGTTTGCTCGGAGGCAGCGCAGACGCAGGGCTGGGGGGCCTGGACGTTCCGTGGTCTGGAGGCCTGCAAGGCCCCCGGGGGCACGGCCTCTCCTGAGTCCAACCCAAGTTGGCAGGCAGAGTGGGCTGGGCGGGCTTGTTCCCGCGGCCGCCGTCCCCTCCCCGCAGGCAGCCCCAGCGCCCACGTGGTCATTTAAAGTGGAGTCACCTGGTAGCGAGCTTTAAGAGTCAGGGTCATCATCACAGGGAGGAGAGCTGGCTCCTGCTCCCAGACCCCGTTTCACGGCTTTGTGCTGCCATTTTAGCGACATGAAGGGGAAGAGGGGCCAGACCTTTAGATGTTCCCGAGCCAAAGCAGGCCGGCCCAGCCGCTGGCCACCAGCCCCAGCCGACTGCGGCTGGAGGACGGTCACTTAGTTAGGAGCAGACAAAACTGTGCCCTTCAGCCGTTGGAGCACAAGATATCTCTCATTGGCGCCTCCAACTAAGAGAGTCCTCCTTGCAGGGAGCGCCGAGCTCTTTGCACGCCAGTGTTTACTTCTTGTCCCCAGGTCCCTGTGACATGGGGGAGTGTCTCCCTTTATAGAGCATGGTGGAGAAGAAGCCGTGAAGCCCAGTGAGGGGTGCTGTGGTCACAGGGGACCTGCGATCCTGGGGTCAGCCTGGCCCCCCTCCCCTCCCCCGCCAGAATCGCAGAGGCTGGGATGCCGCCTGCGGTGGCCCCAGGGGCAGCCCCAGGGATGTCACAGCGTGGGGCCGGGGTCGGCCCAGGGGCGGTCACGGCCTGTGCAGGCAGTCAGGCCTCACCTCCTGGCCTGTCTGAGTTCCTGCCTCCCGAGCCCTGGAGGCCTCTGGGGATGGGTCCATGCCGAGTCCTTCATCCAGGGAGGGTGGTCCTCATGTCTCCCCAGCAGGCCTGCACCTTGCCCTCCTCTCTCCGTAGAGGTGGAGACCCAGTGGCTGGCAGCCTCGAGGCACATTCAAGGCTGTGACGGCCCCTCCACGTCCCACCGTCGCCGCAGCAGGCTCAGTGCACACCCTGGGCCTCAAGCCGGCCCGGCCTCTGCTCCGCGTGCCCACCCACACGGCCGCCGCCGAGTCTGACGGCGAACAGCGAGGAGGCTCACTCCAGCCTCTCTGCCGGCCCTCCCCCAGAGGCACGGCCGGCCTCTGTGCGCTGAGCTCTGTCGCTGGAGGGCAGGGGGCAGCTCAGAGGTGCGGACACGGGGTCTGGGCGCGGTCACACACACGGGCTAGCTCTGCACCCGGCTCTGGGGCGGTGTCCATGGGGGAGGGGTGCCCGCCGGCGGAGTCCAGCCAGAGACCGCAGGGCTCCCAGCGACGTCCTCCTCCGCTGGAGCAGGCTGGAGCTGGGTCTCTGCGCCCACCCGCACGCACGCCCACACCTCGCCCAGCTGGGACTTCCCGCCGACCTCTTACCTAGGTGCCTGTTCAGACGCGGGTATCACGCGCGCTGCTATGCTGGCCCGCGGCGCCGCCCCCTTCCAGGGACACTCCAGCCCCAACCTGCTAGTTTCACCCCGCTCTACACAGACGCGTGCTTCTGTCCATGGTGAGCCGCCCTGTGGCCCTCCTGGGAGCAGGTCCACCGCAGCGGGCACACGCCCTCACTAACATCTTCGCCGAGAGCAGGTTCTCTGGGCGCACGAGACACAGACTCAGCCACAGGCGAGCCCCGCACGGCCATCGGGGCCACCCCTCCAGCCAGGGTGCCACCCACAACACGGTGGGGATCTCAGCCCAGCACCCTGCCCCGTGGCCACCGGGGGGGTGGTTAGGTATGCCTGGGGAGAATGGAAGGTGCCAGTCAACCTCAGTCTCCCCAGCGTTCCATTCTGCTGACGAGGCTCTGTCTCCAGAGAGGCTGATGGAGGCCCATGCCCCCCGCCCCCCGGGGCACGGGAGGGGACAGTCCACACTGCTCTGCTTCCATCGCCCGCCCTTCTCACACTGAGAAGAAATGACTGTTTCCTGGTCGGCCGGCTGAGTTTCCAGCAAGGCCCCGCTACGGATGCTACGGAGATGCTAACCTGCCTTGCTGCACCCGCAGGACCGTGAGCTCCGGCCACACTGTGTGTCCACGTGGCCCTGGAGGACCATCGATCGGCAGGTCAGGCAGCGGCTCCACTGGGCCGTTTTCTGTGCCGCGACTCGACTGCTGAGAGAGCTGGCATCTGGCACTTTATTTTCTGTCTCTGTTTTGTGCAGAGTCTTTAATTCAACACGTGTTTGCTGCACAGCTGCTGCGTGTTACTGACTGTGGTGAAGGGACAAGCGCCCATGTGTGCCCGGGAGACGGAGGGTCCAGGCGGAGGGGCAGACAGAGGGTGAGGTGACGGAGGGTGGGGCGGGGCGTCCCCTGGCGTGGCGGCTCACGAACCCCCCAGCACGGGGATTCCTAGACGCTGAGTTGAATTACAGAGTTTAGAATTCAGAGAAATGGAAGGCATTGGGACAATCACCTAAATGCAGGTGGCTGGGACCCCCGGTCTGGCGTTTCACTGCACCGACCCCCACTCTTAGAGTCCAGGCCCTGGGAGGGGGCTATGGCAGCAGTAGGGCCCACCCCAGGGATAGCGAACGGCTCTCTGGAAACACGCCCGGAATCCCATTTAGTATTAAAATGTTACAAGGCCTCTGTTTAAAACAACCTGTGAGACTGCAGCCACCTGAGTTAGGAGGTGAAGCTGGTCTGCTTTTGAACCTTAGGAAATACCGACGTCTGCTCTCTGCACGCTCTGATGTGTGAAGCTCCTGAGCACGTGGTTCAGGAGAGAGGAGGTGCGGCAGCCAGCAGGCCGGCCTGGCCTGCAGGGACCTGGGGGGCAGGGTCCTGGGATGAGCCTGGCTGAGCCCCACCCCCACTCAGGCCATGTCATCCCTGCGGGGACTCCCCATGTGTCTGGTCCCAAGAACACACTGTGAGCCACGCCGCCCCCAGGCTCTTGTCCAGGCAATCCTGGGCCTGCCTCAGGAGCCCAGCTCCCAGGTGCAGACACCTCACAGCTGCTGACCACTGTTTCTTCGAGCCCTGAGCGTTTCTCCCACTGCCCACCCAGCAAGGGGAGGGCGAGGGGCCAAGAGGAAGCAAGGGTAGGCCCTGGGCCCTGTCCTCTCTCCGGCAATGATTAGAGTGTCTCCAGTTCTTTTGAAAACAGGTCTTGGCAGCCAAACAAACGTCTCTGGCCTCTAGCGTGTGCCCTCCCAGGATCCGTGGCTGAGACCCTCCCCACTTGCTAAGAGAGGCCTACGTAACTGCCAGGGTGTGGGGGTGGGCTTCTCAGTCAGCGTAGAAGCAGCCAGGATGCCGGGACCCTGAGATGAGCAGACGGAGCAGAAGCGGATCTGCAGAGACTCTGCCGGTGGCCTGGGCGTGGGCTCTGGGGGTGCAGGCGTCGGCTCGTCCTGCAGGGCAGGAGCGCCCTGGACCTCAGTGTCTGCATGGAGAGGGTTACTGGGCCAGAGCTCCTTGCAGACATGACTCACCCGCGAGCGCCCTCCCCCTCCTGTGCCACTCCGGCTGCGGCCGTCTGATCGTGAAGGTGCGAGGGGGACGGCCTTCCAAACGCCCACTAATGGCCCGGGGGTTACACACAGGGGGGCCATCTGGGGAATTGATTTCTTTCTCGGTTACAAATTGCAAATGGAGACATCTTGCCAGGCGAAGGGAAGCCCGGGGGCGCGGGGACGTGGGGGCGGGGGGGGCCACGTCCAGAGTAGAGAGACTGCCGAATGTGGTGTACACGCCTGACACAGTGAGGCCGGGTCAGCGAGGAGAGCGGCGGAGAGAAAGGAATCCATCCCAGGAGCAGCCCGCCTTCAGCAGTGGGCTTTACTCCTGAATGAGAGCTCTGTGCATTTAAATTAAATGTCAGATATAATTTCGCAGGGAGGCATCACCGGCCGCGGGCGAGCGCGGGCCGACAGCTCTCCTGAGTGGTTAATTGCTGCGCCTCCTCTCGCCCCCTCTCTGAGACCTCGGGTGGGGGCGAGCTTTCCGTCTCCTTTCAGGGGAGGGTCTCTGCCAAGGTGCAGAGGGGCTGCAGCCACTGGACCAGGTGAGGCTGGATCTGGAGGGCCCTGCCCTCCTTCTGTCCCACCGCCCTGGGGGATGTGGCCGTCAAGGAGGGTGAAGCTGAGTCTCACGGTAATGACCCTCTGTTCTCTGTACCCCCCCCAAAGAAAAACGAGGGGACCCTTTCCTGTGAGGAAGATGCCCCTGTAACAGCTTTCTGCCCCTGAAGGAGGCAGGAGGAGGGGGAGGGAGAGAGAATCAAAATGAGCAGGGGGGAGGGGCTGGGAGTCCAGGTGAAGGGAGCAGCCCCCCAGTGCCTCTGCTTCTTGGCGTGGACGGCCTCAGCCTGGGCAGCCACGGGGCCTGAACCTGCCTTAGAGAATGTGGCCTGGGAGGTTTCCTGACCCTCGAGGGTCAGAGGTGCTGGGACCACATCCAACTTCCAGGGCCTGAGCCTCGGAGCCTGGGTCCCTGCACAACTTCCATGAAGCACCTGCTATGTGAGGCCACCTCATTTCTGGGGCAGACACCCCAAATGACGGGTCCAGAGGGACAAGGAGAGGCTGGGTGACCCCAGCAAGGGGGCGGTGCTGGAGGGACCCTGGGCCCTGCTCCAGCACCTCGGGGGCTCCGGAGAATCTAACCCTGCAGCCCAGCCATTCCGGCCCATCCAGGCCCGGCCGGGGAGAGGGCTGGCTGTCACTCAGGCCTGATCATTGTGGAGGAAGTCCAGTTGGGGACATGGTCCCAGACGGCTTCCGAGGGGTCGGCGGGGTTGGAAACAGAGGCGACCCCGGGCAGGGTGCTGGCTGCAGTGTGGTTCTCTGGTTCCAGGAGGAGACGGGCCGGTCAGGGCAAGGCTGACCCTAACCCTGCGGAGGCCCAGCCAGGCCAGCAGGGACACCTGGGCCCTAGGGACACCAGGCTCCCTGAGGCACTACCACAGGAGCTGCAGCCACAACCTTCAAGTAAGCTGGTGCTGCCTGGACCCTCATGATAAAAGCCCTGCAGATGCGTCTTCAAGGCCCTTTGCTCAGGGACGCTTCCGCAGATGACCATGGAGCATTGCTCACTGCACAGCTGTTTCTCTGCCTGTGTCCCCCCGGGCCATCAGCACACGGCCCCGGAAGACACCCCCGCAGACGTGGCCAGGACCCCAGCTCACCCAGTTCCACCAGAAGTCAGGTGGATGCCACTCCTGGGCACGTGCTCTGCCCTCCCCAGCCGCCCCATCCCTGCCTCAGGAGTGTCCACCTCTCGGCTGCCCCTCCGGCTTCACTGCTTTCCACTTGCTGACGTGGACGTTCACCTCTGCTCACCCCCAGTTCACACCATCGGCTCCTTGGAGGCTGGGAATGGCCCCAGCCAGCGGTCAGGCCTTGACTGGGCCCCTGCACTCACATGTCCACTGGGGCCGAGCACTTGCTCCAGCCAGTTGGGCCCCCACCCGAGGGCTCATCACCAGTTAACCCCAACCCTCATAAAGTCCTGTCCTGCAGGCCCCACGCTCGCCACGTCTGTGAGTGGATACTGGGTGAGGGGATGATGGTCATGCCCTGAGGAGTCGACATCTGGGGGTCAGGCAGACAGGGAGGACCATACAGGCGGCCGACACTCCCTAGGCAGGGAGAGCGGACCCTGGTGGGCAGCCTGTTCTGCAGCCCCCCGAGCTCAGGCCTGTCCGGACACGCTGCTGCTGTCTGCCTGAGGATCCCCGCCTGGGTTGTGGGAGGGGGAAACAGCCGCACAACATCGACCATGCAGAGAAAAGCTGGAGCAAACACTGGGGTTGCACTGAAATTAAGGTCTGTGGTGGAAAGGCTGTGGCATGGTCTGCTTCGGTGCAAATAAGCTCTAATATGAAGTTTTACTTTAAATTACTCTGTGGAAAACACAAACATGGAAACTTTAGATTAAGCAAGCTGGAAAGACACCCAGGAAATGGATACCTTCTAAATGTTGAGAAAACCAGAGACACTGTAATTTAAAGCATGGGCTTCTAATGAGTTTTGTTACTTTTAAATGGTCACATGGTACTAGGGTGCCCATGAGGCTTCCAGAGGATCTTTCTTTCAGAAGTTCACCAAACTCGACAGCTTGGTATCTATGTCTTTGGGTTTGTGGGTGAGTTTTCTACAGTTGAATCATCTCCATTTGGCATAAAAATGGGACGATTTTCTATTGTCAAATGTTCTTCCCACGGTGCTGTCCTGGACCCCAGGACAGTACAGGCGTGAACATCATGGGCAGAAAGCCGAGTGGCACTTGGTGGCTGACTGTTCTGACAGTTTACGGGCAGGATTTGTGCAACCACAGAATAGTTTTAAGCAAAATACACACGTGAAAAGTGGCGTGAAATGTAGTGGCAGGACAGGTCTCAATTACAAAGTAGTGTGTGTGTGTGTGCATGTATGTGAGCTGCGTGTGTGCATGTATGTGGGCTATGTGTGTGCGCATGTATGTGAGCTGTGTGTGCACGTATGTGAGCTGTGTGTGCACGTATGTGAGCTATGTGTGTGCACACGTATGAGAGCTGTGTGTGCGCACGTATGTGAGCTGTGCGCGCGCACACATATGTGAGCTATGTGTGTGTGCACGCACGTGAGCTGTGTGTGTGCACGCACGTGAGCTGTGTGTGTGTGCGCACGCAAGTGAGCTGTGTGTGTGCACGCATGTGAGCTGTGTGTGCACGCATGTGAGCTATATGTGTGTGCATGCATGTGAGCTATGTGTGTGTGCACGTATGTGAGCTATGTGTGTGTGCACGCATGTGAGCTGTGTGTGCACGTATGTGAGCTATGTGTGTGTGCACATAAGTGCATGTATACATGCCTGTGTGTATATATATATATATATACACACACACGTGTTTCTGTCTGTATATGTGTGTGTGTATGTGTTGTTTGTGTATGTGTGTCTCTGTGTATGTGTGGGCATGTGTGTGAGTGTATGTGGTTTTTTGGGTGTGTGTATGTGTGTTGTGTGTTTGTGTGCATGTACACGCATGTGTGTACACACGTGTATATGCACTGCGTGTTTATATATGTATATACATGTGTGCATATATGTGGGTTTTTGTCTATGTGTGTCTCTGTGTGTGTACATGTGTGCATGTGTTGTGTGTTTGTGTGCATGTATATGCACGTGTGTTTCTATATGTGTGTATGTGTGTGCACATATATGTGGGTTTTGTGTATGTGTGTCTCTGTGTATGTGTGTGCGTGTATGTGCTTTTGTGGGTGTGTATCTCTCTGTGTGTCTGTGTGTGTGCGCGTGTATATGCATGTGCGTATACGTGTGTGTGTGCACGTGTGTGTTTATATATGTGTGTGCGTATATGTGGGTTTTTGTGTATGTGTGTCTCTGTGTGTGCATGTGTTGTGTGTTTGTGTGTGGGCATGTGCACGTGCATGCATGTGTGCATACATGTGGGTATACGCATGTGCACGTGTGCTTGTATATGTGGTTTCGGGTGTATGTGTATCTCTGTGTGTGTATGTGTGTGTGTGCATGTATGTGTGTGCATGTGTGGAGGTGGAATTCCCTGGAAAAGTGGTATTCCCAGAAATGAGTTTCTGTCGACGGGTACAAGGTTGGCCTCGGTGGCTGGCTGGGCTCTGGCTGGGGTCTCGGATCTGTCCCGTTTGTGGGGCAGGCAGGAACAGTGAGAACGTCACTGTCGCGTGAGGACTGCAAAACCCCCTCAGCAATGAAGCCAGAGAGCCCGGGGAGCAGTGAGCACAGCTGGCCCTGCTCGGTTTACAGCAGGCTCGGAGAGGGGTCAGGAGAAGGGAGGGAGACCAGCCTGCTCCTAATGGATGAGAACCCGCTCAAGAGAAAGGAGAAATAGCTTTTCCACTCCATTATTCTCCTGCCAATGCGGAATGGATTGAGCCGCCAGTCGATAATCCGGAAGGAGGAGGCAGCCTCTGAGAGGCCTGGGAGCCTGCGTGGGCGACGCTGCTCCAAGGCTGTCAGATGGTCCAGGGCGGGACAGGGCAGGGCCCCAGCAGGCAGGGGGGCCGCGGGTTCCCGGCGGGAAATGGGGAGACGCCAGTGGAGTGCAGGCAAGAGACCCCAAGGGCAGCTGGATGCAAGCTCCCCCTGCCTTGGGCCGTGTCGGCACCCACGGCAGAAGCGGCCTTGCTACGAGGGTGCCCACTCCTGCCAGGCCCCAGGCAGGAGCGCTTGGTGCCCCCAGTGACCGCTGGCATCAATGAGGGTCAGGCCGGCAGGGGACAGGCTGAACTCCCCACAGGCTCCAGGCCAACCGGCAACCGGGAGCAGGCCGGGCAGACACGGAGCTGTGGCCTCTGGGTGCCGGCTGGCTGCGGGGCCCATCCTGCTTCAGGGCAGGTGTCCTCCACGCCTTAGTAAGCCAGTCTCATCTGTCCACTAGTTAGTGGTAGAGAACCCGCCTGCCAATGCGAGGGATGTAAGAGGTGCGGGTTCCATCCCTGGGACGGGAAGTTCCCCTGGAGGAGGAAATGGCAACAGCATTCCAGCATTCTCGCCTGGGGAATCCCATGAAGGAGCCTGGTGGACTCCGGGTCCAGGGGGTCACAAGGAGTCGGATGCGATTGAGCAGCTGAGCCTGCCTTTGTCCACTGAGGAAAGTCCAGAAGCCGGGCATCTCACTCACTCATTAGATGGTTTTCTAAATACATGCTTGCTGGTGTGTGTGTGTGTGTGTAAAGAACCCCCCTCTTCTCTATATTATGTTATATACAAAAAAATCGGGACATGAGTTTGAACAAGCTCCAGGACTTGGTGATGGACAGGGAAGCCTGGGGTGCTGCAGTCCAAGGGGCGCAGAGAGTTGGACACGACTGAACGACTGAACTGAACTGAAAAAAAAAAAACTAAACTTGCAAAACATATTTTGAGGAACAGTTGACCAAAGACCCCTCTGCTCTAAGAACAGACTGCTGCAGAGACCCTCAAAGAGAGGACACGGACAGGCAGCCTTGCCCCCTCATCAGCCCGCTGAGCCCTGCCTCTCCAGGACTCCTGCCTCACTGTCCCTGACCTCCAGTCAGTGGGGGAGGAGGCCAGGGCCGCCCCAGCCTCCCGCGGTTCTCGCTGGCCGCCTGCCCTGTGGACCCACAGGGGCTCGAGACCCCCAGCCACAGCAGCTGCCCGCCCCGCCTGGCCCCTGACGGCCACTCAGCGTTTCTGCTCTGGCCGGCAGCCCTGAGCTTCCTGCTTCCTGCCAGGCTCCCCTGACTCACAGAGAGAGTTCCTGGTGGAGAAAGTGAAGGAAGGAATTGTTCTGGAATTTCTGCACTTAGAATTCACGTCGCACATTCAAAGTTACCCAAGTCACACCTGGACTGACTTTGGCATCCCCCTTGGGTCTGAGAAAACCCGGCAGCTGGAAGCCTTTGAGAACCTCTGGACTCAACAGGGGTCTCGGGCTGGGTGTGGACAGTACGTAGGTGCTCCCTGCTGCACTTCGGCGCGGCCTGCACTCTCCTGTCCGCCTCTCAGAGGCCGGGGTGGCGCCTGTTCTGGGTGAATCCAGGTCAGAGCAGACTGGCTTCTGCCGCCGTCTCACTCATTCGTGGACACATTCAGCTCTTGGTGGAGACCCAATCCCAGCCCTTCAAGAAAGCAGCCCAGACACAACAGACACCCAAGCCGGGCCGCGCCTGCCCGACGCAGGGAGCAGACTTGTGATGCTGGTGACAATCACAGCACAGCCCTGGGCGCTGGGGGCCTTCCCGCACAGGGTGCCCCTGCCTGGCCCACACGGGTCGGTGTCTGCACGGAATGGAGTCTGCACGGCCTGAGGGTGGCCTTAGCAGCTGCGATCCCTGGGCCTCACACCCTGCTCAACACACACGGCCCCAGACTTCCCGAACGCCCAGGATGCAGATGGAGTCACCGCAAGGCTGGCTCTGGACTGACCACCATCCGGCCCCGGGCAGACTCGAGATGCAGCTGCGGAGGGGAAGAACGAAGGGCTGGCCTGCCTCAGACCCTGGCTGGCCTCCCCCCACGGCCGCTCTGGCGGGCAGTCTGGCCCCAGGGCGTCCTGGTATACCAGCTTTTTATCAAGGCGTCTGGAACCGGGGGAAAAACTTAAGAGCCAAAGTGAGGGGTGAGGGCCGGGAAGTGGACAGAAGGGACGGGGCAGAGCCCCTCTGAAGTGGGGACCCCACGCTGTGCTGCTGCTCTGGGGCCAGCCCTCCTTGGGGCCCAGGGGCACAGGGCACAGTGGATGGGGTGCCAGGGGTGGAGCTGGAGGGGCCCACCCCTCCTCATCCGCCTCTCCCTCCTGTTTCCCAACAGGAGGGCACCCGCCATGGGCACAGAGCCACCGTGACACCTGGAGCTGGGCTCTCAAGGCTGGAGAGGAGGTAGCCAGGGGCCAGTCCTTGTAGCGCTGACCCCGGAGTGCACGGGTCGGCTGGGCTGGCGGCCTGGGTGGCAGCCCTTCCCGTGGCCCCAGGCCTCCCTGCAGGACTGGCAGGCTGCCCTGAGTGCAGGCAGTGGCCCCCGTGGCCTGGCCCTCGGACCAGCGCCTGCCCCTCCGCAAAGGCGCTGTGCCACAGATCAAAGTCCACTTCAGGGCTGAGCGCTTCACTGGCTGATTCCTCCCTCATTAGGCATTAATTTCTCACTTGGATGGCGCTGGCTGGTGGCGTGTCCTCTCCTGACACATGGAGCCGCGCAGGGCGGGGAGGTGGGGAGACCCCGGGGGACAGACAGACTGGCGTCGGGACACACTGCCCGCCGGGGAGGGGCTTGGGCCTGGCAGCCATCCCGTGCGGGTGTTCGCGTCTCCTTGGGGCAGAACAGAGGCGCTGGGTAGTGGGGGGCCGTGGGGGGCCGGGGCAGGCTGCACCCCATCTCCCTGCTCTGCCGGGGGTCTCTCTCCCCGGCTACTCGCCGGGGGCTGATTTCACTTGGCGCAGCCCGGGTCACACCTGCATCTCGACTCGGAGAAACCACAACTCCTGCCGTCCCACCCGAGCTGCGGCCCCCACCCCCGCGCTCCTTCACACTCAGCGGGCCTCCCAGGTGCCCTGAGCCCGGCCGGCCTGAGTCACCACCCCGAGAAGAGGCTGTGTGTTCGCCCACCAGGAAGGTGCGATTAAAAAACAAAACCCCTGGAAATGGGTGTCCGCGGGGACGTGGAGGAAGAGCCCTTGTGCCTCTGGGTGGGCAGGGAAAGTGGAGCAGCCACCGGGGAGAACGCTGAGGAGGGTCCTCAGACAGCTCAGGTCAGAGCTGTGTGCGACCCAGCAACGCCCTGCAGGCATTTATCCAGGAGAACCGAAAGGTTCACAGCGGCTCGGAGGTCTGTGAGCACCCATGTCCTTAGCAGTGTTATTCCCAAGAAGGAGGCTGAGACGATCCCAACGTCTGTTGATGGATGGATAAACAGAACGTGGTCCAGCCGCGATCCAGCCTTCCAAGGAAGGAAACTCTGACACAGCTGCCCTGTGGGTGAACCCTGGGGGTGTCATGCTGAGTAGGGGGGGCCGGGCACCAAAGGATGAGACCCGTGTGACCCCACGGCTGCGAGCGGCCCCGGAGGAGCCAGCCTCACAGATGGGAGAGCAGAGCGGGGACCCAACCAGGGCAGAGGCCGGGGAGGCCGCACTTCCCGGGGACAGAGTTACACCCTGGGAGGCAGGACTGTGGGGATGGATGTGGATGGACGTCCACCACACGTGGATGGGGGGGCGGGGGGCTGTGAGGTCTGACTCCCGCGCACCCCAGGTGCCCAGTCCTGATCCAGCCCCCTTCCCTCCTGGCACGGAGCCCTCATGTGGAGCTGCCTGACACCCAGCGGGCCCTTGCCCACTGTTCTCTAATGAGACATGAGGACGCTCCCTCTGGTCCACGTTGGAGGGCTTTGGGAGGCATCAGAGGACAGCCAGACACCCGTCAGAGGAACAGACCCGCCGCATCTGAGATCATGGCTGGGCCAGCCTCGCGGGAGCCAGAACAACCAGGAGTGGCACCAGGGTGCCCAGCTGGCCCAGCCCTGGGGTCTCCCAGTGTTGTGCGTGGGGAGGCTGGTCTGGCGGCCCTGGGCCCCTGCCCTCCCCAGGGCTCAGGCTGCCCCTGGGCTTCCCTGCTCTCAGAACAGGGTCTGGACAGCCCCCTCCTCGCCGAGGAGTGGACACAGGCCCCCAGGGTTCCCTCAGCCACGGAGGAGAAGGTGGGCTATTGTGAACCAGCGTGGGAGGGGGAGGCTGTCCACAAGCTCCCAGGCTCGGAAAGTCCCCCCCAGGCTGTGGGCCTGCAGTCCAGGCAGCCGGGCAGCACCCCGGAGAGGCAGCACCACTGGGCACAGACGGGTTACTTAGCCTCTGTGTACCCTTCCGTCGGTCCTTCCGCCCATCCATCCCGTCAGCAAACATCCACCGCACATATAAGAGCAGAACAAAGCCCGTGCTCAGGGGAGCGTCTGGTCCGGGGACTTGCTGTCCCTGGGAACTTGAGTGCCAGGCTCGGTCCTGAGGGTACCCTGGGCACCTGGGGCCCCTCGCTGAGACCCTGCTTTGCTCCCACTCCACTCCACGGGCAGGCGGAGCTGAGCCTGCGTGCTCGGGGGTCAGTGACGCACGGCGATCTGCCGCTGGGGGCCGCTCCCAACACCCTCGGGCTCCCCAGCCTCCTCCGTCTCTCCAGCAAGGGCCCTCCCTGGCCACCACAGTGTGCAGCAGTTGATCTGGCCGCCGACTCGCCTCTCAATCTGCTCGGGCTCCGCAGCATGTGAGCCCCTCCCCCGGGCTCTCGGGGCTCCCCCGAGCGGCAGCCCCGACCTGAGGGCAGAGCTGTGGTTCTGGGGGATGAGGTGAAGCGCCGGGCGATGTGGGTGGTGAGAGCCCCGCCTCCCTGGGAGACGAGGCGCTTCAGGTCCAGGGGGCACCCCCCTTGTCTACAGGACAGGGACGCGGGGCTCCGCCCGCTCGGCTGTTCCCAGGCCAGCAGCCCGAGGCGGCGCAGCAAGCATCCCCACCGTCAGCTTACCTGTGGCTGCCACACGCGCGCCCTCTGACCTCACATCCACCACAGGGACACCGAGGGCAGGGCAAGCAGGGAGCGGCCCCGCCCTCTTCCTGGAGCTCTCTTTGTGGTCATCAGCCTGACTGTCCATGGCACCCAGGCCAGACATGCAGCCCTGGGGTCAACGGCGGGTCTCACATGTTTATAAACATGGCTGGGAAGCGACCAGCGCTCAGGCCAGGCGCAGCGAGGGCCACAGGAGGAGAAGAGGAGGACCCGAGGGGGCTCGGCTGGGCATCCAGGACTCGAGGGCGCTGTGACGGGAGTGTGGCCTCCCTCCAGCCTCGCCGCTGAAGGTGAGCTGTGCACGGAGAGGAGCTTCCCAGGGTCACATACGCCGGCTGGGCATCACGCCCCCAGACACTCCCACAGCAGACGCCACACCAGCCGCTCCTCCCAGGGGGTCAGTGGCATGTTTTTGTGCCCTCTGAGCCCATCCAGGAGGCCCGGCAGTGCAGGGCAGGAAGCGACCCCTGCCTGGGGCAGAGCATGGCCAGCTGGTTGGTGGGGGTGAGGATGGAGGGTGGCATCGCTGCCCCGGCCTGCAGCAGTCCAGCCGGAAGGCTGACGTCGGGGGAGAAGCAGTTTAATAAAAAAAAAAAGTCACCCCACAGGAAAAGTAATTTGAAAATAATACTGATTTCCTTAAAAATTTTTTCAAAACATTAATTTATCTTGGCCTCCTGGGTTCTGCTGAGGGGAGCAGTTTTCGCTTTAAGCACTCTGCCTCTTCTTTCGTAAACAATGGAAAGTAATTAGAGGCGTTTTCTGAGGCCAAGGCCCCGATGGGAGGGTCTGAGAAGAAGGCAGGCTCCGGGGTGGAGGGTGCTCAGCGCCTCCCCCGGGTCCGGAGGCCGTGGGTGCAGTGGTCGCTGCTGGCTGGACTGCCCGGCCCGCTCCCCTATGCCCTGCGAGCGGAGACAGCCGCAGCCATCCTCACGGCGACGCCTGGCGAGCCCCGCGCGGCATCCACTCGCGGGGGCCGCTCAGTGCCCTCATTACGCCGCCCTACCCGTGCCGGGCCGCGGCGCGCGCCGCTGATTTATTCCCACAGCCGCTTTTCACATCCTGGCATGGTGTCTGGGCTCTCAGCCTGGCTGATTTCACAGTTTAATTACTGCTAATCTGAGGGGGGCGTGCTAACGAGCCGCCTGCGGCCCGCGGCCCCTGCCCCCGTGCGCCCTGAGCGCTCAGCCTCCAGGTGGACAACCACGGAGGCTGCGGAGCCAGGCGCTCTGGTCACCCGGAGCGAGCAGCACATGCCTGGGGGCTGCACCCCGCAGGCGGCAGGGGGTACCTGCCCGACCCCGGGCTTCGAGGACTTGGGCTGGCCGCGTCCTGGGGTCCCTGGGGTCCTGGTGCTCACCCCAGCACTCCATACGGGCCTCAGATTCCGACCAGCAGAGTGGAGCTGAGAGCGGCCTCCACGTGGGACCCCCCCCACCCCGGATCTCCCAGTGGCCCCAATGCCAGCGCCTCCCGACTCTTACCTCCCGGGGGCCTGCCGACCAGATCCTAAACACGGAGCCCCCCGACAACCCAGCCGCCCCGCGGGGACCCCCACGGCTCTCCTTCCGCCCCAGACTGTTCTTCCCACGTCCCACCCGATTGCGCTGCCCGGCCCTCCAGCTTAAGCTTTCCGAGGTTGACCGCCGCTTATAGGTGCAGACCCCGAGTCCTCCGCACGCCCTGCAGAGTCCACACTGGGCCTGCGAGCACCCTTGTGGCTCCGTGCCCCATGGTGCCGGGCCGTGCTCCCAGACCTGCATCAAGTAGGGCTTGTGTCCCTCCGCCAGGCCTGTGCCATCTCCCCGCTCCGCGCCCCTGCCCCACCCCCGCTTATGCCCTGCTCTCCACGCGTCTAGGCGTGGGCACCTGGTCCCACAGTGAAGGCTGTCCGCTCCGCTAGATGCTGAGCTGGGACCAGGCCATCGTCACCCACGTGGCGTCAACACGCAGTAAATATTTGTTGGATGAGTAAGCAGAAAGTATGCTCTGCACACGGCATTCATTTCACCTACGCATAACAGAATATTAAAGGTATAGTGTATATCTGCGCTTCCCTCGCGGCTCAGTTGGTAAAGAATCCGCCTGCAATGCAGGAGACCCTGGTTCGATTCCTGGGTGGGGAGGGTCGTCTAGCGAAGGGATAGGCTACCCACTCCAGTATTCTTGGGCTTCTCTTGTGGCTCTGCTGGTAAAGAATCCACCTGCAACATGGGAAACCTGGGTTGGGAAGATCCCCTGGAGAAGGGAAAGGCTCTCCACTCCAGTACTGTGGCCTGGAGAATTCCGTGGACTATAGTCCACGGGGTCAAAAAGAGTCAGACGTGGTTGAATGATTCTGACTTCACTAAAATGTGTATCTGATATAACAACATTTTATACTTTTATTTATCTATTTGTGCACTAAAATTTATTTATATATCTCCTTATTCCACAAAAGACAAAAATACATACAATAAAGTGGAAAATATGTGAATAAAAACACTTTGGCGGTCCAGCGTTTTAGACTCCGCACTTTTGAAGCAAGGGGCCTGGGTGCCATCCCTGATGAGTGGGATCCAGTCCCTACTTGCTGCAGCTCAGAGTTCAGGCGCCTCAAGTAGGATCCTGTGCAGCCAAATACATGTTAAATTATTATTTATATTGTTAATTATATTAAATATTAAAAAAAGAAATCACGTCCAGGGCAAACACTGACAGAAACAAGAAAAGAGCAAATCCTGGTGTGAGGCTGGGTATCAGGCCTGCAGGCGGCACGCCCGCTGTGAGCCACGGACTCATTCCCTGAGTTTCTCAGAGGCCAGAGCGAAACCAGAGAGAGTCAGCCCTGTGCTCTGCAGCGTCTGCAAGGACACCCCGCCCCCCGCCCCACCGCCAGGCGAGGTAGTTCTATGGCCGAGGCCCCCCTCACCGCCAGGCGAGGTGGTTCAATGGCCGAGGTGTCGCTGGGGGCGCAGGCAGGCTCTGCAGGTCGATTCTGAAGGTCCCTCACAAAAAGCCAAGGAGCTGAGGCGCCAGGACGGCTTGGCGGGGGCTCGCGTGCTGGCCCGGGATCCGGCCAGAGCCTGGCTCCCCTCGGGGCTCCCCAGCGAAGACACTGCTGCCACGGATCTGGGGGGTGGGTGCAGCCGCCCAGGAGCGAGGCCTCTCGTAGCTTCCCCCACGAGGTGCGCATCCGACAGGAAACCCTGGTGCCCGCACTTGCGCTCTGTAATCCAGCCATTTAATTTCCGCGACGCATCGGAGTGGAGCTCAGCTCCAGAGCAGGGGTCATGGACACAGAGCGTAACTGGCTCAAACGCTTCTGTCACAGAGCCCATGATGCCATCCTGCTTCATGGCCCTGCTTCATGACGACGCTAAGTATCCCTATCAGGGCCGGCGGAGAAGGCACTGGCACCCACTCCAGTGCTCTTGTCTGGAGAACCCCAGGGACGGGGGAGCCTGGTGGGCTGCCGTCTCTGGGGTCACACAGAGTCAGACACGACTGAAGCGACTTAGCAGCAGCAGCAACAGGGCCCAGAAACGAACCGCGTTTTCAATGAGGCACTATTGTGCGGGAGGCCAGAGCGGCCTTCTTGTCTTCACGCTTCATGCGGGGTTCCCCTGGCCACCAGGCTGGTTGCGTTCTCTTCCCTTCAGGGGTCTGTGCGCCTTCCCAGGCACTGGCTCCCGGGGCGAGGGTGCTCCAGGAACGCTCTGCAGCCGTGGGGGTGGGGGGCAGAGAGGGCGGACACAAGAGAGCCCCCTATGTTCTCCCAGACACTCGTACCCTGAGCTGCTCCTCAGGGCACAGGTGCTGGGCCACCTCAGTCTGGGCACAGCCGCAGGCACTCGCTGGGGGACAAAGGCAGTCCGAACCTTGACACCCAACCTGGCAGAGAGGCCTCTGTGTCCCTCTGCAGCCCTGCACCCACGGGGCCAGCAGACGCAGCAGCAGTGATACCCCAGCGTCTGGCCTCTCTGTCTAGGCTCGAGGCCTGTCCCCTGGGACCCTCTCCTCCATTCTAGGGGGAAGCCCAGGCCCCTGGGAAGGACCTAAGACCAGTGAACCGCGGCCTGGTATTGCTCCTGCTGACCGCCAGCCCCCATCTGCCAGCTGTGTGACCACACCATCTTGGGAGTGACCCCTCCATCCCTGGTTGAGGGCAAGGAGGAGGGTGGGGTGGGGGCACGGAGGGGGTGTCCCCGTAGGGCCAGGTGTTCACAGCAGGGAACACAGGTTGTGGGTCCTGGGCTGGGCTGGGTGGCCCGCTGTCCCTCCCACAGGTCCCTGGCCGGCACACCGGCCCCCCAGGCTGTACTTCCCCGTGGCACTCTGCTCCTGGGCACGGCCTGAGGTCACTGAGCTGTGTGTCCTGGATCGTTTGAGTGGTTCCAGGTTATAACCTGTCACAGCTGCTGCCCTCCATGGCCTGCCCCTCGGAGGCGAGGTGACGCCTCGATGAACTCCCGAGGTGCAGGGGCCAGGGCACCCAGGGCGGGAGGGTGGCGAGGCTGGGGGCCAAGACTGTTGCCATGGATGGGTGGCTTCCTGGTTCCCTGCCCTCGACAGGGCGGCCGAGCTGTGGACTGAAGGGGACCCAAGGCCAGGACATGACCAAGAGGAAGGCTCCCCAGAGGCCAGGCTGGGCGCCCTCTGCTCCAGCCAGAGGGTGGCAATGCCTCCTTGTGTTTGAGCAGAATTCTCACGGACCCGACGGCTGGGGAGGCTGAGGCCAGATTCTCTCTGCAGTCCCGAGCCCCCAGACCCGCCCCCCGGGACAGCCATCAGGACTCGCCCCTGTGTGGCTCTCGGAGGGGATGCCTCTTCCACTGGCTGGAGCATGGGCCACGTGAGGCCTCTGGTCCTCCCACAGGGCCCGTCCGCCACGGCTGCCAGGGCCTGGGTCACCTTCGCCTGCAGGAAGCAGCTGCGGGGGGAATGTCAGTGCTACTTCCCTGGGGTGAGACCAAAGGTCAGAGTGGGTCCCGGGGACGCAGGGCCTGGTGTCCCGAGAGTCTGCTGGGCCAAGCCTCGGACCTGGGCTCCCAGCTGTTGGGTGGGGCGGCCACTGCCCGCCACCCCACCCCTCTCCTGCCGCTGTGGTCCTTAACAAAGGTTTGCTCTCTTCCTTAGCCAACAGCTAGGTTTCCAATTCCAGGCCTAGTCTGCAATGCAGGGCTTCCCTCACAGCTCTGTCGGTAAAGAATCTGCCTGCAATGCAGGAGACTGGGTTCGATTCCCGGGTCGGGAAGATCCTCTGGAAAAGGAAATGGCTACCTACTCCAGGGTTCTTGCCTGGAGATCCCATGGACAGAAGAGCCTGGCGGGCTGCAGTCCACGGGGTCGCAGAGTCAGACACGACTGAGCAACTAAACCACCAGCGCCAGGTCTCCAATCCCAGGTCTAGTCTGCAACGAAGCCTGCTCTTCAGACCAGACTTGTCTACAATGAAGAGAGGCTGGTGCTCTTGGCGGGTGTTTTCTGGGCCTGGCCCCCTCTCTGCATAGCTGAGGCCCCTCTCATTCTGGGCTCCCCCGTGGGATTCCCATCTCCTGTCCCAAGCCAGCCCTTTCCGCCCAAGGCCCTGCCGTCTCAGTCAGGACACTGTCCCCATGGCCTCAGGCGGGAGGCGCTGTGGTCAGCGGAGCCTGCTTGTAGGGCTTCGAGAGGACTGACTGAGAGGGCTTTTCTGTCGGGTCAGCAGGTCAGGGCAGTGTGACGCTCACCGCGGGAGACCCTCCCCACAGTTAAACTGCGTGCTCACAAAAACTCCCCACAGAAGAAGGCAGACGGAAGTGGGGACAGCGGTCGGGGAGGGTCACTGTTTCGGAGCACGAGCCCTGCTTTGGCACAGTCTGCCCAGAGTCGAGGCTCTCTCTGAAGTGCTCTGGGAAGTGGCCCCCTGGCGCGCCGTGACCAGCCTGCTGGTCCGCACTGCCCGGGAGGGAGCCCTGGAGGCCGGGCCGCCTGGTCTGTCCGGCACAGCCCCGTCCCCGGCACACCCTCCATGGAGGCGGGGGCAAGGGGGGCGATAAAACGCCACGTCTCTGAGCCCCCCGGGACCCGGCCCTGAGCGGGGCCCCTCCACACACAGGGTCCTGCACCAGGGCAGCCCTGTGGCCCAGAATTCTGGGTCTCCCGGCATCAGCTCCCTTTACTGAAATGAGACAGAGGCAGCCTGCCTCCCGGGATCTGAGTGTGGGTCAGCAGGCAGGAGGCTGGCTGCACCCCCAACTGCTGCACCCCCAAATCGCCCCCCACGGCTCTGCCCTGGTCCAGGTGCTTTTCCAGCGTCACCGAGGACGCCCGCCAAGCCAGCACCCCTGCCCTCCGCACACTGCGGGCCGGAGGGGACTGATCACAAGCAAGGGGGTGGGGGCTCGTCTTATTACCACTTCTCCAAGCCCACGAGGGAGCCTCCAGGACTGTTGGCGGAGCAGCTCCTGTGGGGGGGCAGCCTGGGCTTGGGGGCCACACAGCGACTTGTCTTCCTGGGCATCCCCCACCCCGAGAGCGCCAGCCCCCCACGTGGAGCTGGAGACAGACCCGTGTGTAGTGGTGGCAGGTGGAGGTCTCAGAGCTGAGTGGGCAGCGGGGTGGGAGACCCCGCCAGGTCAGGGTCACAGGTGAGCAGGCCTCCGCGTAGTTTGGCTTGAGCTTTATTTCAGCCAAAGCTCATTCCCTTCACTTTTCACCACAGAGCATCCTTCCCCCTCTAGGTCAGTCGAGCAGCTGCCGCTTAGCAACCACCCCTGAGCATCTCAGCGGCAGCTCCCGCCTGTCTCCCCTCCCTCAGGATCGGGACTGACCTGGTCCACGCCTAGAGCACGTAAGCTTGCAGTTTGCTCCGCCCGAGCCTCCAGCACTGTGTGAGCGCAGAGGCCTCCACCAGCTGAGTCCTGACCTCTTGCTGGTGCCTGGAGGGATGGAGGGCCTGGGGATGGTTTTGCTGGAAGAGCCTAAACAGAGGCAGCGCTTTCCCAGGAAGGGGCAACCGGGAGGGCAGGAGACGGGACACGGGATGACCCACCCAAGGGCTCAGCATGTGGACCGGCGCTCAGCAGCTGGCCAGGCACTTCCTGGGACCTTGGGCACTCACTGGGACCTTGGGCTCTCGGGCTCCGCAACCCGGGTGGCGGGACTGACTGTCGAGAAGCTTCCCACGCGCGTCCTGGTCCTGCAATGGGCAGGTGCGTCCCTCGGGGTCTGCACACACACTCCCGGGCTGAGCGCTGAGCCCGGCCCAACATGGTCCTGGCAGCCCGCCCTCGGGGGAAAGGTGGCCCACCCCAGCCACTGGGATCTGAACACAAGGAAGGGAGAGCTGAACACGGCTCTAAAAATCAGCTCTTTCTTTCTGATTGAAAAAGAAGAACTGAAAAATACAGGAAGATATAAGGAAAATAAACTGCGATCACTGGATATTTTTGTGTATTTCTAGTTTTTTTTTTCCTTCTTTTTACACACACACACGTCACCCCGAATGGAGGGGGACCACTTCAGGGATGTTTGTGAAGACTGCTAGTGGTCATTTGGAGGCGTCACTCTCCTGCTTCTAGAACTTTCTATGAGCTTCCTGAGCTGGTCCTTCTTGTCCTGTGGAAAGGAAGCTGGAAGGGGCCCAGGACCCCACCCCACCTCTGCCCCCAGCCCCAGGGCACTTAGCCAAGTCTCCACACACTGCCCTGTGAGAACAGTCGCTACGGTTTGCCTGTGTTTCCTTATCACCAAAAACGTTCAAGAGAAAGTGGAGAGAGCGGCTGTGTGGTGGGACTTTGAGGGCGCTCTCAAGCCCAGGGCGGAAGCAGGGGGGGGGCGCACAGCTCCCTGGGGATCCGACAGTCTGCTCCTTGGACGCGAGAGGAAGTTCGAAGGCCACCTCCCTCCGGGCACCCAGAGGATCCGCCATCTGCCTTCTTCCAAGAGCAAACAGATACACGGGTCCTCTTTGGAGACCGTGTGTCACAGACACATGGGGATCATGGGGTTTCCTTCTCAGGGCTCCCAGGGAAGTCACACCGCAAACAGACACTTTGGGGCAGTGAGGCCAGGTGCCCAGCTGGCCCTGTCCTCCAGGAAGCCTGGCAGGTGCCTCCCTCAGTGACCAGGCCACGGGCCACACCGCTGGACTGAAAACAGCATCCTGACCTGCATTCCCGCCCGGCGAGTGGCGAGTCTGTCTCTTCCCGGGACGTGACTGCCCGGGCTTTGCACCCAGTGTGGGCGCAGCCTCACGCACAAGGGACGGCAATCTCTGATAATCTGGACGCGACACCCAGAAGCACACCTCGGAACATACGTGGAAATAGGCTTATTGTTCTTTACTTTCCCTTTAACCGTGGATGTAAAGGAAACACAGCGAAACGTCTACCTGAAAGGCAGTCCTTTTCAACCACCGAGGAAAACGCTTTGATCAATAATATTGATACACGGCTGATGGCAGTGTTAAAGCACCTTTAGACGAATCAGCGCAACGCAACATGCCCACATTCAAAGCAAATCAGAGTAAAAACCAGCTCAGACAAGAACCCCAAAGGAACTACGTCAGAACAGGAGCTTAAACTGAACAGAGCAGACTCTGGTGGAAACCGGAGCGTCCAGGGGTGGCCGTGTCCTGAGGACCCTATGGAGCATGCAGCCCAAGGATGGTGCTCAGGACTTGGGCTGGAAGGGGCTCAGATGCCCCCGGAGCCAGCGCTCAGGCCTGCATCCTGGGCTGGAACATGGGCTCAGACGCTCCCCCGGAGCCAGCGCTCAGGCCTGCACCCTTCTACCGCCACCTGTCTCTAAACCATCATCACAAAAGCAACCAGTGGACCAGCTTCCATTCAGCCTGCTCCACACAACTCCCACCTCGCCAGAAACAGACAGAATTGCTCTCACAAAGCACCGGCTCAAGCGACGCTCAAGGAAAACCTCCACCGGCCTCACCGGGGCCTCGGACGAGCCCTCCCGGGGGTCTGGGGCCCCTCAAGCAAATGGCACTTGAGTTGGACACTTTTCCCAGTCACCAGATGCAAGCCTGAATATGACCATGGGTCCAACTTGAGTAGGACACCTCTCGAGTTTAGGTGGCAACGCTATGTCGAAAATGCCAGAATACTGTTATCAGGGGACTGGTGATGCAGGAAGTCGAGCCCTGGGCCCTGGCACCTGCTGACCAGGGTCTGCGGGGCATTCGGTGGGTCTGTGCCCCTCGGGGGCAGCCTTAGTGTCCTCACAGAGCACCGGTCCTCATTGGACCACCCCGGGGGACCGGCCCTTGGGAGCCTGCAGGCTGCCCGAATAACCCTCCTCACGGCCCTGCCACGTGCCCTGGCACGTCCCCCTCTCACCAGGCAGGGGGACCACCCCAGTGAGGACCCGCCTTCACTGCCATAGGCCGGGGTGGGGTGGGCAGGAGACTGTCCCGGGGGTCTGCTCCCCCAGGCCCGGGGGGTGGGGCTGGTGGGCGGGAGACTGTCTGGAAGCCTGCTCCTCCAACAGCCCTCACATGCTCCCAGCTCTGCTCCTGGGTCTCAGGGTCCAAAGACGAGCCCTCGACGCTGAACAGGAGGAGCTGGGGGTCAGGAAGCGGGCCAGGCATATGTCCTGACCGCAGGGCACCATGAGCGGTCCTGACGCGCAGTGTTTCCTGAGTCGCAGCAGACGACGGCCTCAGCCCCACCGTCCGAGCCACCGGGCTGCCTGGATGCACGTCTGAGATGGACCAGCCTGTGGGCCGTTAGCCTGCGGCTCTAGTTCTCTGTGGCTGCTAGAATTGAGCAGTGTGTCTCTTAAGCGAGGCTCCGGAAGGTCAGCGGTACGCCCCCTGACGTGGTCTCTCTGACCCCCCCCCAGTGAAGGGCCTGGGGGAGGGAGCAGGAGCGTGTGCCCCGGTGATGGGGAGCCCAGCTCCGGTCACTCTGGCTCCACCCGGCGCGGCGGCCGCGGGTGCTGAGTCAGGGGCTGGGCTCTGCATCTGCTTCCTGAGCTTTGCAGTGAGAGGAGAGGCGTGGGGCAGACGGAGCAGACCGATCTGGGTTCCCTGGTCCCAGAAATTCTCCTCAGGCAAACGCTATTAATAGTCACCGCGCCTCTTGCCTGCTGAGAAGAGACGGAGGCCGGGTGATCAGTGAAGAGCAGCTTTGCTGAAATTATTATTAATTAAAATGATCGATATCACGCCTAATGGCAGCTTTCAAGGGACAAAGTTGTTCTTTGGCTGCCGTGTGCATCCAGTGGCTCACGATGCCCGCGGGAAGCGGGGTTTGTGGGCTCACTGGTGAGCTGCTGAGCACAGGACGCACCCTGGGTGCATCTGGAGCCTGGACTGGGAGAGATGGCGTGAATCAGGAGGAAGTGGAAACAGCCACAGCATGTGATCTGCGGGGACGCGGTCACCCACGCGAGGGTCTGCCGGGGCCGCCCCGTCCAGGGCTGTCATCTGCTGTCTTCACAGATGCAGCAAAGACCAGCTACACACTCGTGTGTGTGCAAGGCCCCCCTGCTCCAGGGTCCCTCCCAGAGGAAGACCAGCATGTGCCCTCGAAGATGATCTGGACAATGATGACCACACGACTTCCCCTCAGCATCCAGCACACAAGTGTCCAGTGCAGAGCAAGGAACCAGGAGAGTGGAGGACAGAGGCTTGTCTCCTGTCCTTAAAGAGAAGAGGCATCCGTTTGGGGGACTGGCCGACTCCAGCCCTGAGGGTCGGCTCTGTGCCAAGCGCTGTCCGCCTGCAATGGGGCCGCGGGAGCGTGTGGTTCCCTAAACAGGTTGCTATGACGAGCTGCGACGGGAGCTCCCAACAGGACCCGGGAAACCCTCCCAGCACCCTCCACGCGAAGGATGGCCACGTGCCTCCAAGCTGGGTGTTTCAACTCTGAATACCTCACCGTGTTCATTTAACAGGGTAGTCTTCTGAGCAGGAACTGCACTCATTCAGATTTCGGAATCCACCAGGTCCACACTGGAGCCAACTGGCCCCACCCGTGATGAGTCAGTGTCCTCAGTGAGATTACAGGACAAGCCGGACGGCTTCGCGGCCCGACGCTCACACTGTGCGTGCGGCCGTGGCTCACACTGCGGCTCGATGCTCACATTGCGTGTGCGGCAGTGGCTCAGACCGCGGCTCCCACCCCGCTTCCCACCTGGACCAGCTTTCCTGCGGTTCCCGGATGATGCCGGGAGGTTCCGCTTTTGGACGATGGTCGTTGGGATCTGTTGACATCTGGGCCTGACTCCAGGCCCAGAGCAAGAAGGGGAGGCGAGGAAAGAAGCGTCTCCTGGAGGGGCTGCGGCAGGTGTGAGGTCAGGCAGCTGGGGCGGCTGCTCCGTCGCTCTCTGGGCCCCCCGCCTGGCCAGCACCCCACTCATGATGGCGCCCGCCCCTCCCCCGCCACGGCTAGTGCCTGCCCCAGCCCCCGGGCCAGAACGGCCCTGAGGCTCGTTATTAAAAGGGAACATCGCCCTGGGGTGATGGCTACCCTGAGGGCTGGAGGGGCCGCGGGTTTCACTGGGAACTGCCATCAGCTCCCCGGAGGGGCTGCGGTGGCTGCCGCGTCCTGCCTGCTGTCTGCTGTCCACTGCGTGGGGCTGGGGGAGGCGGTGTCACTCCTGGACACCTGGCCCCTGACGTGTGGGCTGCCCCGTCCAGCAGCCCGCCGGGGTCCCTGCTGGTGCCGCTGGGTCCTTTCATGAATTTCGAGGTGCTAGCAGGGCGCTCAGGCTCGCAGGGAGCAGCCGTCGGGCTGAGCTGCAGGCGTGTCCGTCCCGCCCTCCCTGCCCCGGGCGCATCCTCGGCGTGTGGGGGCCCTTCCCGAGCAGAGGTGGAGCCTCAGTGCCTCCGTGGGGGAGTCCCGCCTCTGGAGGAGAAGAGAAGCCTCCACACTGTCGTGGACGAGAGGCGTCCTGAGGCTGGCTCGGTGCGAGGCTGGCTCGGCAAGAGGCCAGCTTCCTGGGAGGTGAGGATGGAGCAGCCCCCCGGGGTCCGAGGTTGGGGTGGGGCAGGTCCAGACGTGTGAGAACCCTCTCCTTCCTCGGAGGCTAAGAGATACATGCCCAGGTGCCCGCTGGGTTTTTTTTTTTTTTTAAATAGGACAATATAACTTTAAAAGGAAGCTCTACCAGTGTGGGAGAGCTCTGGGGACAGCGGTGACCCCAGGTGGGAGCTGCTTCTCTGGGAGCCAAACTCTGCACCCAGAGGCAGGTGCGGGCCAGGATCCAGCACCCCACTGCCCGAAGAGGGGGAGCGGGGACGTGAGTGGCTTAGGCAGCAGGTCACAGGGCGCGGTCTGGGCTCGGGGCAGGGCCGCGTCCAGCTCGAGACCCTGTGGTCAGTGGGTGCGGCCCCCGGTGCGCACCTCCCTCCCTCAGGCCCAGCTCCAGCCTGTGAGGCCATGACCATCGCCCCAGGAGGGCCTGACGGGCGAGGCCGGGTGAGACGGCAGGGCACAACCCACGGCCCAGAGACACCAGCACATGGGGGCTGGCGTGGGGGGCGCTGATGTGCGGGGACGCTGGCGTGGGGGCCCTGTTGGGCTGATGCTGGCACCCTCAGAGCACAGCCAGGCGCAGGGGAACACCTTTCTGGAACAGCCCTGGTTCCGAGTTGTTAGAGCGACTCTGTACACACAACCCCGGTCAGAAGCTGTGAAGCCAGCTGGGTCCACGCACCGCTCCACCTCCGCTCCATGTCTCAGCTCTGCTTCCAGCGCCCGAGCCTTTCCTCTGCACGCAGGCATCTGATGGATCCGAAATCCCACCGAGTCGTGACACAGCTCTTCCTCACTGCCAGTTTTGAATTACCTCCTGACCCCTCGCTCCCTGAACCCTGACCTGACTGTCAACCTTCTGATCCCACAGCAGGTGCGGAGAGGGCAGCACCCCTTGGGGGACTCGTCTCTCTGGTGGCCCGTCGCCAACAGCCACCTCAGAGAGCTGTGCTGGGGCCCTGCGGTCCTGGGGCAGCCCCTGCCTGTCCCGGCGGTGGACACAGGAGGTGCCCAGGTTTCTCTGATGGGCCCAGGGGTGGGACTGCAGTGGGCACCCCTTCCTCTCATGCTCCAAATGCAAGCCAAGCTCAGGCAGGAGCAGAAAGGAGACGCAGAGGTGGGCTGGCACTGTAACCTCCCAGCACCCGGCCTGGGTGAAGGCTCCGTCCACTCCGTCCTCCAGAACCGGCTCTGGTTCAGAAAGGAGCCTAGTGGGCCTGGTCCCGGAGCTGCTGAGGCTCTGAAGGTCCTGCCATGGAGCTCAAGTGGGTGCAGCCAGGAAGATACCTCAGCACAGTGTCAAGGCAGGAAGCCTGGCCACTGGGACACAGGCCCCTCCGGATGGAGGGCAAGGCTGAAGGCTTGCTGGGCCTGTCAGGTGGCTGCACAGTCGCACAGGGGCTGCTGTTGTGCCTGCCCTCACTCACAAGAGAAGAACCCCCTCCCTTCCCAGAGATGCCCAGCCGATGGCGACCCACGTCAGCTGTGGCCTGCTGTGTTCCCGCCTGTTTCCCCAGCTTTCTCACCCACAGGAGTCACGGCAAGAGCCAACACGTGTGTGGAAATCACGGGACTTAGGGAAATTGTTGAACCTGCCAAGTGCGATAAAAATTCTAGGTCAGATCTTCTAATAATGCCTACATTTGATGAGGGGGAAAAACCCCACCATTTTCGGGCTAACTGATCCTCTTTGGTGAGATCATGGAGTCAGATGTCCCGGGACTAATTTTATCACCTCCAAATGACCCCATGACGATGACAGGAGCAGCCACCGGCCAAGCTGTCCACAGCTCCAGGTGTGGCTGCTCTTCTGGGAGAGGAGCCACCAAAGTCCCTCAGGCCCACGGCCCCCAGGCTCCACTGGTAGGGGGAGGAGGCTGGCGGACGGTGCCGAGGCAGGAGGGTCTGCTTCTCTGGCCCCCGCCTCGGCCCAAGGAGGCTGGACCAGGCGACTGTGCCATCTGGGCTGCCTTCTGCCATCAGGACGGCTGGTGCATTGGTGGCAGAAGCCGGGACCCGGACACTCCGGGATGACAGACTGAAGCGGAGACCACGGGATCAGCCGGACCGGGCCATTCAGGCGTTGGACCCCTGCTGTGTTGTGACACGTGAACACCGGAAGCTAAGAAGTGACTATCTGGGGAGACTGTGCGTCCCAGGCAAGAATCCTGGAGTGGGTTGCCATTTCCTCCTCCAGGGGATGTTCCCGACCCAGGGATGGAACCCGCATCTCCCGCGGATCTCCTGCTTCGCAGGGGGTTCCCCACTGCGGAGCCACCAGGGGAGCACCACTGTGCAACCAGGGAGCACCAAGGGCCCCGCCAGCCACTCCAGGGCTGACGGGAAGCAGCGGGGCAGGCGCGGGGGACGAGCAGCCCAAAGCCTCCCTGCTCTGCTCTGCAGGAGACTGAGCCGCGCAAAGGCCTCAGAGCAGTGACAGCCGTGGGCGCACTCGACTGCAGAGGCGGGGTGTCTGTGGAGGAGACACAGCGCCGTCCGAACACTTGAAGCCAGTCCTTCAGAAACGGAGAAACCAATCACGCTTCTGGACGGCAAGGCTCTCAGAGGTGAGGGGCCAGTCGGTACAAAGTAACGTGTGATCTGCACACACTGGTGATGAGAGCCCCGAGCAGCTGAGTCTCGCGGGTGGAGGGTGACTTGACGACCTGGCTCTGAAGGTCACTGGGATTCAGGTCCCAGAAGAATGAACGGCCAGGAGCGGCCGAGAAACCGGGGCGGAGAATAAACTGCTGGCTCTGCAGACACTAAGATACATCCTCAGACACCGAGGAGGCATCCTGCGGGCATGGGAACCGGCATCTGGAACAAAACGGGTCGTCTGGAAGCAGAGCAGGTGACACCTGGGAGTCTAGAGATGAAAGCAGCATTTCGCACCAAGGGCCACGCAGGAGCGATCCAAGAAACACATGTCCGTTTGCAAGAGCATCGAATGAGATTCCTACCACATTCCACCCGGAAAATTAGATGGCTTAAGTCCACACATTAAGAAAAACAGTGAACTACAAAGCAATTAGAAACAAAGTGTAAAATACTCGATTGTCACAAAACCTAAGCTATTCTTAGAAACCCGTGCATCTTAAAAGATTAACATTTCCAATGTATAAATGGCTCCTACCGACCAGTATAGAAAACGATGAGAAAAACACGAGCGTAGACTGTGATCAGGTAAGCGGCAAGGACGCGAAGGGGATGCTGACCTTTGTAACGATTATAAAATGAAACCAAACCAGATTCTGCCCATCGCACTGGCAAAAGTTAAAAAGCTTGATAATGCCTTTCCCCCGTATACCTCTATTATACGCATACATTGGTGAAGCCCTTTTGGACGGAAATTTGGCAATAAAAATGCACATACTCTATGAGGAAAACAAATCCCATCTCTTGTAATCTGATTTACAAAAATTATAGCATAAATGCATATACTTGTACAAGAAGAGTAACTCCAGCATCGCCTGCAATAACAAAGACACAAATAGGAGACGGGCCATCAGTGAGGATCTTTACCTATTTTGTTCTTAAAAAGAATGTACCTCTAGGTTCTGCCTGGGAAAGATATCCAGAGCTTGCTGTTATGTGTTTTAAGCAAATCATGGAACAATAGCCAACATCCAATTTTACTTTTGAAAATAAAACAATAAAAGGCTAACAAGAAACAATGACCCTAGCCTGCGTGTCTTGAATGCTGTGAGCCTGGGCTCCCCCAGGCTCCTCACGGGGCTGTTTCTGGGGGCCATGGCGGGCGGGGCGTGAGCTGAGACTCCCTGCGCTCACACACTCCTCGGACGCGACCCTGAGGCGGGTGGAGGCTGTGTTCGTTTTCTGCTGCTGCCTGTGCTTTTTGGCATTTTTTGGGCGAGGGAAATGGCTACACAGATGACTGCCCGCCCAGTCCAGGCAAATGGGTGGCCGGGACACGGTTGATGGCGGGTCCTTCCGTGGCAGTGTGTGGAGAAACACCGCCCATCTTCACGGAAGACACCAGTTGGCACCGGGCGGGCCTTTGAGGCCAGGCTTCACGTGGACGACGCGGTGGCCTGCGGGGCTGGCCCCAATCGCGTGCTGGGTCCGTCGTGGGGCAGCCCCGCCCTCGGGTCCCAGGGATCCACCTGGGCTCAGGGCCTGAGTCTCCATGGACACCACTTCTCCTCCCTCCAAACCTGAGTCGCAAACCGGCCCCAGCTCACAGCCCCGGGCTTTATTTACTTTCCTACAACAGCCATTCAGCCAAGACCTTCTGGCTTTTAGGTTAATTTGGCAACAAAGAATCCCAGCTGTATCCCTGCTCAGAACCTCAAGGATCCCTGCTTTTGCCGAACATCCAGATTGCTAGTCTCGGAGCTTTCCGTGGCCAGGTTGTCTTTCCCAGAGACCTGACCTTTGAAACAAGCTGGGCTCCCAAGAGTCCCCCTCCCCAGCCACCCCCCGCCTCAATCCATGCTCTACTGTCAAAGCAGGCAAGTGCTCCCAGCTGCCCCTGCACCAGGTCCCAGTGGGAGGGGCTCCTGCAGGCCACCCACCAGGCACCATGGCCCCCTCCCACCTGCCTCCACAGCAACCAGGAGAAGAGCTACACCCGCTGTTTTCCCGAGGTTCACGGCAGGGCACATGCTTGGAGCGGGAGGCTCTAGGGTACTTCGTGGGAGGACTGGGTCGCTGTCCCAGGCCAGCCCCCAGCCAATCCCCTGACGTCCCTATAGAGTGTCCCCTGACCTCCTCTATAGAGTGTCCCCTGACCTCCCCTATAGAGTGTCCCCTGACCTCCCTATAGACTGTCCCCTGACCTCCGCTATAGACTGTCCCCTGATCTCCCCTATAGACTGTCCTCTGACCTACTTTAGAGGTGACCCCTGACCTCGCTATAGACTGTCCCCTGACCTCCGCATAGAGTGTCCCCTAACCTCCCTATAGAATGTCCCCTGACCTCCCTATAGACTGTCCCCTGACCTCCTATAGACTGTCCCCTGACCTCCCCTATAGACTGTCCCCTGACCTCCCTATAGAGTGACCCCTGACCTCCCTACAGATTGTCCCCTGACCTCTGTAT
>SJYA01000522.1:96925-114518 GCA_006410615.1 Neotragus moschatus | reverse complement strand
TGTCCCCTGACCTCCCTATAGAGTGTCCCCTGACCTCCCTATAGAGTGTCCCCTGACCTCCCCTATAGACTGTCCCCTGACCTCCCTATAGAGTGTCCCCTGACCTCCCTATAGAGTGTCCCCTGACCTCCCCTATAGACTGTTCCCTCTCCTGGGTGTCTCTGGGTGGACAGGGACAAAGGGCTGTAAGCTGGCCAGGAGCCTCGAGCCCGGCGCCCGGCAGGCCTGAACTTCAGCCCAGGGTTTCCAGGTCTGGGGAAGGGTCTGGCCGGGGCACGGCGCCCAGCATGTGCAGAGGGTCTCTGCGGTCACTGAGCTCCTCTGGACCCCCAGCCCTCTGGGAGGACCCCGGAATGCCAGGTGCTCGCAGAGCCGAGCTTCGGTGAACAGAGAACCTGCTCCTCTGCCCTCTGGGCCACCAGGCGCCCTCGCTGCTCCGGCCCAGGGATGTAAGGCCTCTGATGTGCGGGCCCCGGGGGTGGGGTACGACATCCCAGGATGTGGGGAGCAGGGGTCAGACTCTCACCCGGGGTCGGGCCGGGGCCTGGGGAGCCCGCGCTTCTCAGTGACTGCAGGAGCTCGGGCACTTCTTATCCGTGGGCTTTACATTTGAAAGCGGCGTTGGTGATTTAACACAAGAAATCAATGCGCACTCCGCTTTGACCGCAGAGCTCGCCGGGCGGATCAATCTCTCTGTCATGCTCTCGCGGCCACCGACTCAGGCTTAAAGCCCATTGCTTCTCTCTAAAGCGGAGCCTTGGGACTTCGGTTTGGGATTAGTCAACAGTGATGAGCTTAAATAAACGAGATGAATTTTCTAGATATCTTGCAGGGTTTCTTTTGCCCAAATTCAAGGAGCCCCTGTGTGCTGCAAGGGTGGGGGTGGGGGCCCAGGAGCGTCCTCCAGGGCCGTGGGACGGCGCCCAGCTGCAGACTGCCGTCACATTTGCACAGCAAAGTGCTGTGTTTACTGAAAGTGAATGTCACACATTAATAAAACGCAAGGATTGCTGGAGACGTTTAATTGGTGCTTTATGTGACATTACAGACCTCGGTGTCCACTTCAGAGTTGATGGGGTGAAGCTCTAATGTGGGGGCTCCCCGTCGCACTGGCCCTACAGACACTTGTGTGTCCAGGGGTAGAATTTCATGCTCGAATCGTTCCGACTATCACAAAATCACAAAATGGGTGACTATCACAAAATCAGAGGAACTGGGGCAAGAAGGGCTTGGAGTCCAGTCTGATACCTCAGTGTTGTGTTTCTCGAGGGGGATGAGGGACGCGGGTGGAGCTGGGTCCCCTTGAGTCCCCCCGCCCAGCTGACAGGAGCAAGGGATCGCTGTCCCGCTTGGAGCCTGAACTGGGGCTCCCGAGGGGCGACACGTGCCGTCAGCTGCCCCAGCCTGGAGGACATGCCCACACCCAGGGGTTGCAAGGCCCTGGCGTCTGAACCCAGCGGTGTCTCTGATGTTCTGTCCTGGCCGGCAGGTGGGCCTCCCACTGAGGCTTCCTATGGAGGCCAGAGGCCCACCTGCCCGCAAGGTGGCCTCCGTGGGACGCCTGAGCCCACCCAGGTGTCTGAGGACACAGGGCCCCAGGCACCCTTGCCCACTGTCCTGTGTCGAGCGTGCTCAGCCCTGCTGGCTCCTCCGCGCTCTTTGTGAGTTTGCGTACTGTTCATTCCAGACCCCTGAAGGGCCCCGATGGGCCAGGAGCATTGTAGGGGCAGGGACGAGTGTGGTGCCCTGTCTGCCGAGCTGGGCTGTGGAGGGCAAGGCTTTGGGAAAGGCTTGGTCCCCAAAGGCCCACGAAAGCCTCGGGCAGAGGGGCTGGCAGCTGATATTGGGGTCGGACGGAGCTGGTGTCGGCACGTCCACCCGTCTGATCTTTAGAAACCTACGTAATCTCTAGGCCCGGGCGTCCTCACCGGGATCTGAGATTGGCGGGACCTATTCGCAGAGTGGCGTGGAGGGCAGAGGGCACCACTGTGAAGCCGCTGCCTTGGGGGGAGGGGTTCCAGTCCTCGTCTCCCCTCCCCTCCGTGCTGGGGGAGGATGCAGGCCCCCGCCCTGCTGCAGAGGGGACAGCTGGCCTGCCTCCGTTGGTCCCTCAGCCGCGCCCTTGCTGCACAGAACCAGGGAGGGGGCACAGGCTGCAACAGGCCCACGGGTGCAGCTCCGCCACACTCGGGGCCAGGACTTGGCTGTGGGCAGCTCGGGCAGCGTCTCAGGACCGTCCTGGGTTCTGGATCCTGGGTTCCGTGACCAAAGCAGCTGGAGCCACCCTGCTCTCAGACCCCCTCCCCTTCTGGCCTGGCCCTGTTCGGCCCCCGCTTCTCAGGCTGCACGTGGGGCCTGGGCCCCAGGGGCCCGGTCACGAGGCGTCAGTGGGGTGAGCTGTGTCCCCGTGGAGCTGCCCTGCCTCTGGTGATGAGGAGCACAGGGCCCCCCGCCATGAGGGACTGGGCGGGGGCGGTTGCCACCGGACCCCTGCCCAGCTATCTCTGCTCCGCACGTGCTGGGATTGCATTCCTCCATTGCTGGTGTTCTTGTGAACCCACAGGGAAACCGGAAAAGGAGAGACTGGCCCCGGGTGCCTTTCTGCTTCTTTTGTTACCATTTCCTGCAAAGGAGCCCAGGAAACCTGGAACATGCCCGCTGAGAGTGTGCGGGCCTCTCGCAGGCAGAGAGCGCCTGCTTTCTTCCCCGGAGCCTTCCCCCCAAAACCCCTCTGAGACGACGCACGGAGCCCACCTCACCAGCACTTGCTGGCGCTGCCTATCCGGTCACTGTCCTGCCAAGACCCAGGCCCACCGTCTCCCTGAAGCTCTACAGGCTGGACACGCCAGCACGTCCTTGACCGAGGTGCTGAGACTCACCGGGCTGCCCCTGGCCACCCAGGCCCCCTGTCAGGCGGGGCCAGGTTCCAGGGACTGGGGCTGGACGTGGTCCCCCTTCTCCTGAGCTGCACGGCGCCCCCCTACCCCGGTGCCCGGCTGGCACCCGGGGCTCGCCTCCCAGCTCCTCCCACATGGTGCCCAGCTGAGAGCAGTTTCCACAAGAAACGGGTGCTGGGGCATCTCTGCAGGGGCTCTTGGGCAGGTGGAAGGAGCTCACCTGGTTCGGGTGAGGCCCACCTGCCCAGCTCCCAAGACTGACGACAGGAAGGCCCGGATTTAAACAACACCACAGGGTACAGGGCGGCTTCCAGGGGCGCATGGGCCGCGGGAAGTGCGGAGGTGGGCGCGGGCCGCGCTGCAGGCCGGGGAAAAGAAAAAACAAAACAAAACAAAACAAAAAAAACAACAGCGCATCCCAACCGCCCGAGCCTGGAGGCCTTGGCTGTGTTCCGGCTGCTGAGACCACGGCCGAGGGGCTGCGCCGACTAGCCTGGCTCAGCAAGCCCTGCCCAGAACTTTGTACTGCCCCCGTGTCTCTCTTCGGGCCCCGCTTGCTCCCCGCTGCACTGACGTCCTGTGCGCTTTCCTGTTCAGGCCGAGGCTCTGAGACCAGCCGGACCTTCAGGGCCACCTCGGCGTCCACACTGGGGGGCTCGAGGTCTGCCCCCCTGCCTTGCTCTCAAGAGCGACCTTGCCTCCTGGGTGGGACAGGGCCTCTGAGAAGACCCGGGGACGGTCACCTCTCGAGCTGCCAGGGTACCTTCCCGTCGGCCCCCAGGCTGGGCTCCCCGTCCCCACACAGTTCAGGGCAGCCGCGGCTTCCGTGTGCTTGTGCGGTCCTTGTGGCGTCTCCCGCACACACGCGCACACTTGTGCACACACAGACGCACACACGCTCTCATCAATTCCGTTTGAGGGCCTCTGCCCCGTTTCCACCCCTCGAATAAGTCACTTCCTTCGCCTGCTGATCACAAGCGCGTCTCTCGTCTTAATGATGCTGATGAGAGATATTTACACCCTGTAATCAGGACTTCATGTTCGTTTTATTAATTGCCTCTTCTCTGCCTGTTGGTCTGAAGAACTCTGAGGCTGTGAGGCATGACAGATGCTTCTCTGCTTGGCTTTGCAGGCCCCAGTGAGGGGGCGGCGGGGGGCCTGGGCTCCACATGGCCCGTGAGCACCTTTCCATTTCGGTGCCAGCCTCCGAGACGGCCGCCGCCGCCCGCTCCTGCTGAGGGGCCCGCCCGCCGTGCTGCCCCTGCCCTCCAGGCTGGTCACAGGGCCACAGTCGCGACCCTGCATGTCCTACATTCCGTCCCCAAGGGGGAATCGCACCGACCTTTCCAGACTGCGAGCTTTAAACCACGCCCCTGTGCTAACTGACCACCTCCTTGCTCTCGTCCTGTTGGGACAGAGCCCACACTGGATGCCTGTTGGTGCCGGGCAAGCCTGGAGACCGCAGTTGCCCGTGCCCCCAGGCTGCCTGCCTCCCACGTCCCCGCTGTGTCTGGCCAGCGGCACGCCGTCTCCGCACGTCCCGTCCTTGCTCTCCTTTGGAGCCGGCGGCAGCTTCTCATCACCCCACTCAGTGTCTCCTCCCGGCCTGTCTTCTTCGAATCTCTCCTCATCTGAGATAACCCCGTGCACCTGCTAGTTTAGAACCTGGGCCCCAGGACCCAGCAGCCTCTCTGGTGTGTCCCTGCCGACCTCGAAGGTGCTGGTGCCTGGCGGGCAGCATGGTCCTCACTGAAGCAGAACCATGTCCCTGCTTCCCTGGGCTCACTTGCAATTGAATCGAGGCCTTGTTAAAGAGAGGACCTGTGAAATCTTTGAAGTGTGAATATTTGATTCACAGGTCACCCTGCTGGGCCCACAGTGGGCTTTGTGCATCACGTCTGGTGCAGGCAGCGGTGACTCCAAACCAGGAAGTGAAGGGGGCCCGGAGCATCATGGTTCCGCCAGGCCCCCCTGCGCCCCATAACCCTCCCGGCATCAGCCTCCTGGGTCCTCCATTTGGACCAACAACAGTAAATCAGAATAAATTCCTCCACTGAGTCAGCACTGCTTCCCCAAGTCCAGAAAGAGCTGCGGTGACCCACTCATCGGGCTCCTGGGATGAGCGGGTCCAGAGCATGACTTGAACCCACGGGAGGGCGAGGCCAGCCTCCCGGGGCAGGGGCGGCGGCGGGGGCAGGGCAGCCGCACCGGGTTTTCATGTCAGACACCACACACAGACAGCACAGACCCCCATTTCAGTCTGCTTGAAAGCACACATTCTCTTGGAAGGAGGAAGGAGCCAATGCTCTGAGGGCGCTCTGGGGAGGACGGGTGGGCGTGGTGCTATTACTGCCAGACAGTTTTCCAAGGAGGTTGCATGGGAGGAGGAACGGCTGGTAATGCCTTGGGGCAGGGGGGCCTCGCTGTCACCCGGACAGGAAGGGCACAGAGGCTGCAGCCTCATCCCTGGCTCCACGGTCTCCCCCAAAACGCCCAGCCTTCTGGGAAACTCGCACGCTTCCTCACTCTCTGCCCTCACCTGCTTTGGAGGCCAGATGTCCCAAATGGCTCCGTGGGGTTGGGATCATGGGCTGGTCTCACTGTCTCAGTTTCCGNACCTGCTCCTCAGATTCACATTTAAAACAAAAGCAACAATCTCCCGTCTCCAGTTTACACAAACGCAGCCATCCTTAACAGCCCAGATGGATTAGAGCCACTGCCTCCGTGGAGCCCACTTAGCAAAGTGTGAGACAGTCACCGCACAAGGTAATTTGCAAAAGGCAGTCGCCTCTGATCAATCTGAAATAATCCTCCTGTTTATAAAACAGAACATAGGATGGGGCACTGAGCCTGACGCCAATTACACTGGAAACGCGGTTTTCAAGTGGTGCCCGAGCCGGGGCGCCTGGGGGCCAGCCAGGCACCGTGTCGCCTGGCAGCCTAGGCTGTTCCCTTTCTGGGGTGACTGGAGAGTTAATCCCGTAGCAATGGGAGCGGTTTCCACGCTCAGGAATTAACAGCAGCAGCAGACACTGCGCACCCCTGACGTCCTGCCAGCCCACGGGGCCCCACAGACTGGAGGAGGATGGAGAACCTCTGCCCCTTGTCAGCAGGCTCAGCCATCCAGGCGACGCGTCCACACCCCTTCAGGGCTCCGTGGCATTGAACCTCCAACCCACGCTGTATTTCAGGTTAGATGCCCGCTCTGCAAAGGGCTCCCTTCAAGGAGTGTCAGCTGCCCGCAAGCCTTCCCGGGTCTCCGTCCCAGCCCCAAAGCCCAGAGGGACTCAGGAGAGCACATCTGTGCAGTGGCTTCTGGAGGGCCAAGTGTCCTCCCACATTTGGCCAGTGATGGCGGCCCTGACCCTCCGGGCCCCGGGGAGAGAGGGGTGGGCCTGCAGAGGAGGCCAGATCAGGAGGCAGGGGTTCCGAGGCGGGCGAATCCAGCCATCCTCCCCGAGGTGGCTTCCGTCCCAAGCTTGTCCCCGTGGTCATAGGATGCAAGTCCGTGCCCAGCCCCTCCACTCCCCATGGCTGAGCTCGTGGCAGAAAGGAGACTTTCTTCATGTTTCTCCTCTTATTTTCTTTTGCACGTTTCAAACCTGCAAGCAAGCTGAAAGGACAGTCAAGTCAGCACCCACAACCTTTCATCTGGATTCAGCAGTGGTCAGCAGTGGCCCCATCACTCACCCACCCCCTGATGAAGCTGTTGAGAGTAAGCTGCAGGCATGAAACTCCACGTGAAGCGTGCTTTTAAACGTGTGTGTTCTTTGACACCGTCCCCCGAGCACAGCTTGGATGTCATTTACCACGACTTGTGCTCAGATTTGCCCCTTGTCCCAGTAGCGCTCTTCACAGCTGCTGTTTCATTTTTGATCCAGACTGCAGTCAGGGAGCACTGCTGCTATGTGGTCGCCCATCCTTAACTGTCTTTATGCTGGAGCACTCTTCCTGCCTTTTGATTCTGTTTCATTATTGGCCTTTCCCAATACTGCACTTTTAAAGACACTGAGCCAATCGCCCCATGGAATTCGTCTGTTGTTCCCACGAGGTCAGGTTCAGACGAAAGGTTTGGGGAGGAATGCCGCACATGTGGGTCTGTGTGCACCTCCCGGGCATCCTCTCAGGAGCTGCACGGCCCCCTGCTGAGCCTGAGGCCCCTGCTGAGAGCGGGGCCCAGCTCGTGACTCCTCTAGGAAGGGACCCTCTCTCCCGGCTGTTGTTCAGTCCCTCCGTCATGTCCAACTCTCTGCGACCCCGTGGACTGCAGAATGCCAGGCCTCCCTGTCCATCACCATCTCCCAGAGTTTGCTCACACTCATGTCCCTTGAGTCAGTGATGCCATCCAACCATCTCATCCTGTCTCCCTCTTCTCTTGCCCTCAGCCTTTCCCCGCATCAGGGTCTTTTCAAATGAGTCAGCTCTTCACATCAGGCAGCCAAAGTATTGGAGCTTCAGCTTCAGCATCAGTCCTTCCAATNCTCTGAACTACTGTGAGCACACGCTGCACAAAAGAGAGCTGATATCTGTATCAGTTCAGCCAGTTCAGTCACTCAGTCGTGTCTGACTCTTTGCAACTCCACGGACTGCAGCACGCCAGTCCATCATCAACTCCTGGAGCTTATTCAGATTCATGTTCATTGAGTTGGTGATGCCATCCAACCATCTCATCCTCTGTCGTCCCCTTCTCCTCCTGCCTTCAATCTTTCCCCGCATCAGGGTCTTTTCAAATGAGTCAGCTCTTCACATCAGGCAGCCAAAGAATTGGAGCTTCAGCTTCAGCATCAGTCCTTCCAATGAACATTTAGGACTAATTTCTTTTAGGATGAACTGGCTGGATCGCCTTGCTGTCCACGGGACTCTCAAGAACCTTCTTTAGCACCACAGTTCAAAAGCATCAATTCTTTTGCTCTCAGCTTTCTTTATAGTCCAACTCTCACATCCATACATGACTACTGGAAAAATCATTGCTTTGACTATATGGACCTTTGTCGGCAAAGTAATGTCACTGCTTTTTGATATTTATATCAAATACTTAATAAGACCTAAAATATTATGACTACTTAGAATATAAAAGCCTAGAAAAATAAATTATTAGCAGAATGAAATGGAGAACTCTCTAATGAACATTTACAAGGTTATTGTCCGCCTTGAGCGACTCCCCGTTTCAGGCGCAGAGTCCGGGCTCCTGACACGGAGCGCAGGTTCCGGTGCTGGGCCCGCCAGCCCCTGCAACAGGTCAGGCGCTCCCTTGTGCCGGGGGCTGCACCCACCTTCGCTCCTGACAGAAGACCCATCTGGAGCTGGACCCCCGGCACCCTGGTGTCTCCATCCTCTGGGACACCGTTTGGAAGCTGGGTCTCTGAGGCACCGCCATCCAAGGTCACCGGGTGGGTGGGCAGGCTTCCTTTCACTCACTGGCAGGCTTCCCGTGAACTGTTCAGGGCCCTGCTGTCCAGTTCCCCTTAAACGGCCGAGCTCAAGTCCTGCGGCTTGATTCCCATCATATCAGGCTCTTCCTCGAGGATGAAGACGTCCCAAGAACTCAGAAACCTGGTGGGCGTGGCTCCCAGTGGGTTTGGGTGCCCGCTGTGCGCCTCAGCTCCTCCAGGCCGGCCCCCCCCACCCCCGCGGGCCAGGTGGATATGGGCGGGGCCTCGGCAGAGCCTGGGCGGGGCCTCAGCAGAGCCTGGGCGGGGCCTGGGGCCTGGAGGAGGCGCTGAGTGGGCAGCTTGCTGGCCCCAGGGAGAAACCAGTGCATTTCCCGTCTCCCCAGGGATGGGAGGGTGGACTGGTTGAAAAGTTTTCTCCTGCGTGAGCAGATTCCAGGACTCAGAAAAGCAGGTGACATGGCCCAGGACCGCGAGGGGGCCTGGGCAGGGTCGCCAGAGCACCACCGGAGTCAGATTTTCATGCCATGCCTGCTACCCTTCCTTGATTTCCTGGAAGCCCTGGCCTTTAAAGCTGGACCCACGACTGCCAGAATAAGCTGCTGCCTGCCGGCCACTCCCGCAGCGAGGCCAGTGCTTCCTCCAGGTGGTGTCCCCTGGTGCGTGCTTTCCGCAGTCACTGATGTTGGGATGTGGACTGATGGCAGGAGGTGGGCAGCCACCTTGGGCCGTGAGGAAGGAGTCCTGTGCTGAGGGTGTGGGAGCCGTACAAGGGGAAGGGCCTCTGTCACCTCAGGTGTTGGGGGGTTCCTGGATTGCCTGACTCTAGACTTTTTCTTCTCCAAGAAATGAAAATGAATTTCTAGTTGTTTAAGCTGCTATTATTTTGGATTTTCTGTCACAGTCAGTCACACTAATCCTGAATAATGCGCGCGCGTTTGCCAGTAAACGGATTATCCTCTCAAGCGCGTGAGAACACCAAGTCAGCCTCTGAATCACACTTTCGGGTGAGGGAGCCTTCACATCCGGCCTGGGAGGCCAAGGGAAGGCTGCGAGGGCAGGCAGACAGGACCCCGGGGGCCCCATGTGCCCCCACAGCTCAGCGTACAGCTGCGGCCCAGGCCGTGGGGAAGATCCCGGGGCAGGGCCTGGGGGAAGGACTGGGGAGACTAAGCTGCCCCCTGGTTCTTCTGCCCCTCCTGCTCCCTGAGTGAAGAAGGGGCTTCCGGGCAGAGCTCCTGGCCGAGCGCTGGGTGGGGGTGGACGGCGGGCACCGGGGGCTCGCCTGGGCACTCGGCCCACAGCTTCCTCTGGAAGAGCTCAGTGCCCCTTGTTGTCCATCTTCCACTTCCTCGCCTGCGTGTTCGGGGGTGAGTGTGGTCCTGCCTCGGGGCACAGGGTAGGGGCGAGGTCACCCTGGCAGGTGAGTGTGACGAGTCTGGAGCCGGGCACCTTCCACATGGGGAGGCCTTGCTTGTCCCCTTTTCCAAGTGAGGACCCCAGGTGGAAGGCCCTGCGGGGAGCCAGGAGCCATGGGGATGGAGCCTGATCTCGGCCAGGCAGTGATGGGGTACCCAGCCCGGTGGGAGCGCCTCTGGACGTGGTGGGACCGCTGAGCAAAGGCCAGTGTTTAGGGAGCCTGGCAGCCCTGACGACCTGCAGACGGGCCACTGCACCCGTTCTAGAACCTGCGTTACCCCCAGGCAGCTCCGTGCATGGGACCCGTGTGTCTGAGAGAGACGTGTGTGTCTCAGTGATTCTGCCAACGGGCATCTCCCCAGATGAACGGCATGGTCTGAAAGCGGTGCTGCCCTTGGTCTGAGGGTGCCGTCTGAGCAGGCAGGCTGGCTGTGAGTTTTCATCTGTAAATATCAACCCTGTACCAACATTTCTAAAATATAACCCCCCCTCCCCTCAGCAGCATTCAGAGAGCCCACAGGTTTCTGGAATCACCTTTCCCAGGAGACTGTCAGGAATGGCCTCTGTGTGCTCGCCTAAGCCTGATTCTGCCTTCCAAATGTCGAGAGACTGGGCCTCCCCGCAGATGAAGCAGGAGAAACCGGGCTCACTTTCCACAGAACCAGGAAGGAGCTCAGATCTGGGCCGAGCACAGGGCAGGCCTGGAGCTCCGACAAAGCCTGGGGTCGAGTCCTTCCCCACAGAGATCAGGTTGTCCTTGGGAGGTGCAGGGCGGGAATGGTGCTGCATCCCAGGGCAACTTGGCCAAGGACTCCCGTCTGACATGGGGGCTCAGATGGTAAAGAATCTGCCTGCAGGGCAGGAGACGTGGGTTCAATCCCTGGGTCAGGGAGATTGCCCTGGACGGGGCAAGGCACCCACTCCAGGGTTCCTGCCTGGAGAATCCCATGTACAGAGGAGCCTGGTGGGCTACAGTCCACGGGGAGCAAAGCGGTGGATAGGGCTGAACGACTAGCTCTCGCTTCACTGGTCTTCCTCCTGACATGTCAGACCCGGGCCATGGCCACACATCCTGCCACTGTGGTTTGGGTAACTGCTTCCTCAGGATGACTTCAGAAGAACCTCATGTTCAGACAGCCCTGGGGACACACCCCATGTTCGGATGGCTCAGGAACCCTTAGCGTGATGCTAGCAGCCCCAGGGATAAGAAGTGTGGGAGACACTCAGGCAGGAACCCGGTGGAGACCGTCTGGGTTGAGCTGACAGTCGCTCTTCGGGCCGGGAAGCATCTAGAAGGTGGTTCCGTGCTCCTCAGGGGTTTCCCACCACCTTGCTTCTTCTCCTGCTGAGCCCGTTTCAGGTTAAGACTTGGGACCACACAGGGACCCTATTCACATTATTCAAAGAGAAAGCAAGGAAAGAAACCGCCAGGGAGGTCAAATCAGATTGGGTGATTCCTTGCAGCCAGGCGCCCCCCACTCCAAGCACGTGGGGCTGGTGTCCCTCCTTCCCTGAGTTAATTTCCCCCAGATTCAGACAAGAGCTGGGACCAGCCTGGTTTTCTGAGTCAGAAAAAAACTTAGCAACTAACCACAGCATCTCACACAAACCGAGGCGACGGCTGTCCTTCCCGGCACAGTGCCGTCCAGCGCCAGCCCCAGCGAGATGAGGGGGGTGGAGAGAAGGGGCCTCCTGCCCTGGACGCAGTCCTGCGGTCTCACTCAGAGCTGATGGGGGAGATGGGCCAGGCTCGTAGGGGTGTGATCCAGCTGAAGAGAACCAGATCTGGTCTGCTCCTGCCACGAGGAAGCCCTGGGTGAAGGTGGCGGAAGCGTTCCCCTACCGGGGGACCTGGAGCGGCAGCCGGCTTCTCTAAGCCTCGGGCTCCACGTCCGAGAGACGGGCACAGGCTCACGGACTTCACGGTCTACTCCAGCGCTGCCACGGGTCCCGCCGGGGTGAGCTCCCCGGAGAGCAGCAGCGGCTGCTCAGAGCCAGAGACCTTGGTGTCAGAGGCGAAGGTGGAGGATCAGGGTCAGCTGCCGCATCCAGAGGACTTCGGCGAGTTTCCTGAGCCATCAGCCAGACGTCCGGATCCTGAGCGGTGTGAACGGCAGGCTCTGAGCGGGAGAGTAGTGGAGAATCCCAGCAGAGGGAGGGCAGGACGAGGACCCAGCAGACGTGCTGCTCCTCGTGGCGTCGGGGCCGATGCCCGCCTTTGGACGAGCTGACAGCCTGCTCACGGCTTCCCGCACACAGAGCCATCGTGAAGAGCGGCGCACCGCCCTCCTCGCTCCCCTGGGCCGTGCCTCACGCTCTGATCTCAGGGCCCTCTGTGCAGCCAGGTGGCTGGGTCCTGACCCGGGCAGCCGCCGTCTGGGGGATGTGCCGTGAGCCCTGGACAGACCATGGGCACCACCGCCACCTCCCTGGCCCCCAGTGCTGACTCTCCCAGGCTGAGGCCTCTCAACAGACCCCTCCCCACGCCAGCCTCCCTTCCTGACCTGTCTGGACCCTGGGGGTCTTCCTCTGCCTTGGACTGCGTCTGCATGTGGACATGGTCCCTGTTTCAGTGCTGTGCATCAGAGCTGCAGCTGATCAAGGAGCCGGTGTGTGAAGCCAGGGAGCCGTCGATTGGAGATGCCTATGCCCACCGACCCCACCTGGCAGCCCCGACGCCCAGAGCAGAGGGGAGGGAAGTGGGCAGACATGGGCCGCTCGGGGGAGGCTGGACGGGGCTCAGGTCACTGCAGACGTGAAACCTAAGTCAAGAGTGTGCCAACAGGAACTCAAACAAAACCAGGCAAACTCCAGTGCCACTTCCTGCAGAACAGCCAGCAGGGGTGGGGGACGCCCCCTGCGCCTGAACGCAGCCCCCGCNGCTGATGACGTGGCTGAGGGACACACTGCCCATGATGCTATCCAACAAACGGGGGCGTGGCCTGGGGCGAGCCCATGTTCCGCCCCACTGCCCAGCACGAGACGACAGTAGCCCAGAACAACCCGGATAAACTAGAAAAGTAAGTGGGACAACACGAACCGAAGAAAAGCTAAAGAGAAGAGCTGCTACTGAACTGACCACAGAATGATCAGGGATCCTCTGAGTGTGAGCGCAGCTGGTGAAATCGGAAGGGAAGTGACAATGTGCTTGACGCATCAAATACACCCTGAAGTTCAAACCCTTTCAGCAGAGACGCTGCGGTGCAGAGACTGCAGGACAGAAGACAAGAGACGGGAAGAGAGACTGCAAAGGTTCCCGAGCAGGCGTGCCCAGAAGCGGGGCGACTCTCGCCCACGCCTTAGGGACTGCCTCCGCTTTATGAGACCTCAAACCCCCAGAGTGACGCAATGACAAGACGCCACGATTCGCCTTAAGGAAAGCCCCAGACAGGGCTTCCCTAGGGGCTCAGGGGTGAAGAAACTGCCTGCCAGAGAGGGGACATGGGTTCAGTCCCTGGTCTGGGAAGAGCCCGCCTGCCAAGGGCGACTAAGCTCCCGGGTCACAGTTACTGAGCCTGTGCCCTGGAGCCCGGGAGCCACAGCTACGGAGTCTGCGTGCTCTAGGGCCTATGGTCCACAGTGAGAGAAGCCACCGCAGCCAGAAGCCTGTGCCCCTCAACTGGAGAGTAGCCCCTGCTCCCCACACCCAGAGCAAGCTCGCACAGCAAGGTAGACCCAGCACAGCCATAAATTAATTAATACAACTGCATATTTAAAAAGAACGCTGAAACACAAGCTGGGCGGACATCTCCTTGTCGCCAAGACCCTTTCAGACGCCCCCCTCCTTCCTGAACCTTCTGGGATCTGGGGAGTCAATGGCTCCACTGCGTAATAAGAACCAAGAGACCAAGAAGAGTCTGCACCTTTTGACATAGGAGTTATACTTCCAGGGATGTGTCCTAGAGAAGAAAGTCACCAAGACCAAACCTACATATATGGACATTAATTGCAGCAAGACATGTAACAGTGAAGACCTTGGACCAGCCTAAACGTTCAGCACTAGCAGACTGGTTATTTAATAATAAACAAATTATGGCTCCTTAAAGTAATACTGCATGCAAAGAGCCTCATTGGAAAATACCTTAATTCTGGGAAAGATTGAGGGTGGGAAGAGAAGGGGACAACAGAGGATAAGATGGTTAGTAGCATCCCCAACTCAATGGACATGAATGTGAGCAAACTCTGGGAGATGGTGAAGGACAGGGAAGCCTGGGGTGCTGCAGTCCATGGGGTCACAAAGAGTCAGACACGACTTAGCAACTGAACAACAAACCACAACAGAATAACATTCTAAAGACCGTCTGGCGAGGCCAGTCACACAAAGTAAAAAGCTGGATGAAACTGTGAACTGTGCGTTGTACATGGAGTCCATACAGTGTGCACCATGCACATATTCTAAAAGAAGTATCAAGGAATGAGAAAACGTGAGTGGCAGAACTAGCGATTTTATTGTTTTATTGTAGTTTTTTGTTTTATTGCATTTTCTGGTTCAAAATTGGGAAAGGAGTACGTCAAGGCTGTATATTGTGACCCTACTTATTTAAGTTATATGCAGAGTACATCATGCAAAATGCCAGGCTGGATGACTCAGAAGCTGGAATCAAGATTGCTGGGACAAATATCAATAACCTCAGATATGCAGATGATACCACCCTTATGGCAGAAAGGGAAGAGGAACTAAAGAGCCTCTTGATAAAAGTGAAAGAGGAGAGTGAAAAAGTTGGCTTAAAGCTCAACATTCATAAAAAGAAGATCATGGCATCCAGTCCCATCACTTCATGGGAAATAGATGGGGAAACAGTGGAAACAGTGTCAGACTTTATTTTCTTGGGCTCCAAAATCACTGCAGATGGTGACTGTGGCCATGAAATCAAAAGATGCTTGCTCCTTGGAAGAAAATCTATAACCAACCTAGATAGCATATTCAAAAGCAGAGACATTACTTTGTCAACAAAGGTCCGACTAGTCAAAGCTATGATTTTTCCAGTAGTCATGTATGGATATGAGAATTGGACCATAAAAAAGGCCAAGTGCCAAAGAACTGATGCTTTTGAATTGTGGTGTTGGAAAAGACTCTTGAGAGTCCCTTGGACTGCAAGAAGATCAGAACAGTCAATCCTAAAGGAAATCAGTCCTGACTGTTCATTGGAAGGACCAATGCTGAAGCTAAAGCTTCAATAATTTGGCCATGTGATGCGAAGAGCTGCCTCACTGGAAAAGACCCTGATGCTGGGAAAGATTGAAAGCAGGAGGAGAAGGGGACGACCGAGGATGAGATGGTTGGACGGCATCACAGATTCGATGGACATGAGTTTGAGCAAGCTCTGGGAGTTGGTGAAGGACAGGGAAGCTTGTCGTGCTGAAGTCCACGGGGTCACAAAGAGTCAGACACGACTGAGCGATGAACAACAAACTGCATTTTTAAGTTTTCCATCAGGTGGTGGTTTAGTCGCTCAGTCGTGTCCGACTCTTGCCACCCCAGGGACTGTAGCCCGCCAGGCTCCTCCTTCCATGGGATCCTCCAGGGAAGAGCACTGGAGTGGGGTGCCATTTCCTTCTCCAGGGGATCTTCCCAACCCAGGGACTGAACCTGGGTCTCCGGCGTTGCAGGCAGACTCCTCGCTGACGGAGCATCAAGTCGTCACTAAAACAAGTGTTTAGCAAGCAGATGTATCTCTTGTCTTTGGAAAGGTAGGAAGCTGCCTATGAGCCGCGTCCTGACCTGACGCACTGGTCTGGACCGTTTTATCTTGCCACAGTCACCCTTCCCATGCTCCCATGGCCCAGGGGAGCTGGGCAGACAGTGCCCAGGCAGGTGCCACCACGGGACATGGCCCAGCTCATGGTCAGCCAACAGGACGGTCCTTTCCTGACGGGTTTTCTGTGACTTATAATATTGTAACGTAATATTGTATTTGTGTTTCAGTGAAATCTGGGGGAAGGCTCCCCTTTCCCATGACACTCCACACAGAGGCTTCTTCAAGCCCTAAAGAAACCCCAAATTAGCCTTAGAGAGAGACTCGGAGATACAGGAGGGGCCACTGGGGAGGGAGCATGCACTGTGAACCCCGCCCCGAGGGGACCTTTGTGGCTCGGGGCTGACCGAGCCTGGCTCATACATTATTCAGGACCATACATGAAGCTGCCGTTCAAAAGAGAGAAAGTTGGTTTAAAAGGGAAGCGGGAAGTAAATAAATGTTACTCAAGAAATCGCACTATTTTCCCCTGCATTTGAGGACAGCCTGCAGCCTGGGGGCCCGGGGGCGCCCTTTCCTGCGGGCATCTTCCATCCTGCCCTCTCTTGGCGGGCTTGAGGCCCGGGGTGGGGGTCCCTCCCTTCCCCCACCACACTGCAGGGCTTTGTCAGCTAATGCTTCAAGGATCAACATCAAAATTGGAACTTTCTCTCTCTGCAGCCACATCCAATTAAAAGTCCCTGGACCTCCAGCAGCCTCCCTGCCGGGCAGCCTGGCTGTCAGAGGCGGGAACCACACAGACACTCTCAGCCGAGGAGCCGGCCCCCAGCCCACACACGATATTGTAAAGGGTGCGATTCATCGGCCTTTTGTGCTGGGCCATGAATCGACGCTGCTCGGTCACGGGGCTGGGCTCCCTCCCGCACGCCCGCTCGGAGTCATTTCAGTCCAATTAGGCGGCTCTGCCTGTGCCTGGCTGTTGATTACACACCTATTTGCACTTATTTTCCTGTGGGAAGGGGGAGAGTTTGGAGTGGAATGGACGGTCGAAGGCCACCTTGCTAGCAGCTGCAGGAGCTTGGCAGGGCTGCTTTCTCCTTGACCTCGTGGGAACACGCTCGTGGGTGCCTCTGTGGGGGCCCCGTCTGGTGTGGCCCCCTGGACCTGCCCGGTGCGGGTCGGGCACCCTGTGCCGACAGGGGCGGCCCACCATGTTGCTCCAGGGCCTCTGGGAGCACGGAGCCAGCTGTGTGGGTGCAGGAGGCGGGGGACCAGTGACCGCAGGCTCGGTCAGGGAAGGGGCGCGGTGGCAGACGCGGGAGCCTCGCGCTGGGTCCTCGCACGGCCCTGAATCACGCTCTGTGAACATCGTTGTGACAGTGAAAACAAGATTTCTCCCCTGAAAAATTAAATGTCACTCCTGATAGCGCAATGCCTGAAACACCATCTTTCCAAGTCCGCACCAATACTTTGTACAGAAAATTAAACTCTCCCTGTTTATTGACTGGATAATGTAGCCTTCCAACGTGTGAGATCCCCCGCTAGGTGAGAAATTAAAAAAAGCTGCACTATAAACCCTAATGGCACGTATGAAATACAAAAAAAAGGTAACTTAATTGGTAATCAGAAGAAATCATAAAACTAATCATGCAATTAGTGTCTTCAAAGGCAAGCGTGTGAGGTGGGTGTAATTACAAGGAAACAATCCAGGCTGGCTCGGGCGCTAATGAATTAATCATCCCCGGGGGTCGGCGTGGCGCTCCGGTTCACGCACCGCCTCCTGGGTTTTCGCCCACCTGCCTCTACCTGGGTCACCTTCCCGCAGCACCTCCTTCCCCGGGCACTGGAGGCTGAGTCCCCACGGGCGGGAGAGGCCAGGCCGAGAACAGCGAGGGGTCAGAGGCTGGTCGCTGGGTGAGTCTCAATGCAGCAGGCGCCCTCGGGCTTGTCCCTAAATGCGTCCCGACAGGACGCACCCAGCTCTGCACTCCTGCCCCTGTGCTGCTCACCCACTGCTAGGTCTGCACGTGGATGGGACATGGGTTTTCGGATGAGGAGGGGAGGCGGTGGGGAGGTGGGCCGTGCAGCACCCACAGACCCGGGTCACAGCGTCTCTGCGTTGGGTCCCTTTGATGCCGTGAGTTGGGCTGCCGGCCAAAGGGTGGAGGGACGGGAGTGGGGGGTGGAGGGA
>SJYA01000522.1:66940-95796 GCA_006410615.1 Neotragus moschatus | reverse complement strand
CGGGAGTTGGGGGTGGAGGGACGGGAGTCGGGGGGGGAGGGGAGGGCCTTGATCCCCACGTGCAGATGCTGAGCTCAGGCCCCCAGGCTGGGGAGCAGGGCTGGGCTAGGATGGGTTACCCCAAACGCCTGCCTGTGGCCACGAACCCCCGTGGAACGTGTTCCTTCTGTCTCACTACTGTTATCTTGTCTGGGCTCTGACTGAGGCCCAGCGGGAGGTCCGGCAGCCTGCTTTCCCATTCAGAGAGGGACAGTGGGTGCCCTTCAGAGCTCTGGAGCCCACAGGATCCGACAGACAGGCGAGAGGCGGGGCCTGGACCCCAGGGCATCTCCAACAAGAAAGACAGAGAAGGACCAAGAGTTTCTCTCTCCGCTTTCACAAGCGGATGCTGCCCCATCTGGAGAGGGTGCTTGTCCAGCAGGGTTAGGAGGCAGACGCGTGGGGCCCGGCCTGCGGCTCTCACAGCCCACACCCCACAGACGGCTGCTCTGGTACGGATGCCGCTGAAACCCCTGTTTCTGAGGCTTCTCTCCCCAGACGCGTGCACATGTGTTCTCAGTCATCGGCCACGGACACAGAGACAGCCTGGTGGCTGAGGCGGGGGCCCACCCTACTGCTCAGGACTCGGCCTCCAGCAAGAGGACCCCACGTGGGCGCCGTGGGAAGGGCAGAGGAGGGGCCCTGACACGAGAGGATGCCCGGTGGCACAGGGCCACTTGGGGAGGAAGGAGGCTTGGCTGGACCCATGTTCCTCCACACATGAGAGCCAGCCCCGGGTAGGCGAACACGGAACTGTAAACACTTTGAAGGAAAATATCCGAATACCACCCTGAAAGCAGGGGGGCGTGAATCACCACGGGAAGGAGGACAAAATGTGGCCAGAGTCACAGGAGAGTCTCCTGGGCCTCTCGGGACTTGCTGGGCAGCAGGGACGGGCGGCTGGGAATCCGAGGTGCCGAGGCCGAGCGAGTGGCCCCGTCACCTGTGCCTGGGAAGCGAGGGCCTGTAGAGGAGGCGCTGCTGGTATTTTCAGAAGACAAGGCGGAAATCACAGAACTGGGTCTCTAGAAGCTCCCAGCTGTGACTCCAGTTTGCATCTGAGGAAATTAGAAAAGTGTACACTGACCTGGGGACTTCCTGGTTGTCCAGGAGTTAAGAGAGTTGGACTATAAAGAAAGGTGAGCACCGAAGAACTGATGCTTTTGAACTGTGGTGTTGGAGAAGACTCTGGAGAGTCCCTTGGACTGCAAGGAGATCCAACCAGTCCATCCTAAAGGAGATCAGTCCTGAATATTCATTGGAAGGATTGATGTTGAAGCTGAGGCTCCAATACTGTGGCCCCCTGATGCAAAGAACTGACTCATGGGAAAAGACCCTGATTCTGGGAAAGATTGAAGGCGGGAGGAGAAGGGGACGACAGGGTGCGATGTTTGGGTGGCATCACCGACTCAATGGACATGAGTTTGAGCAAGCTCCGGGAGATGGTGATGGACGGGGAGGCCTGGCGTGCTGCAGTCCATGGGGTCGCAAAGAGGTGGACACGACTGACTGAACTGAGGGGTCAAGGACCGCCTTGCCATGCAGGGGGCGCAGGTTTGATCCCTGGTCGGAGAGCTAAGATCCCACGTGACGCTGCAACGACTGAGCTGGCACTCTGGCCCATGCACAACGGGAGCCTGTACGCTGCACAGCAGGGTCCCGTGTGCCTCAACGAAGCCCCGGCACAGGCAGACAAACAGAAGCACAGACCAGGAAACGGACCCTGAGACTGAGAGCCGCTTCATTTGACCGTGAGGACAGCTGGGTTCTTACGGACCCTAAACACCCATGTCTCCTTCGGAGGGGTGCAGAAGGCAGTCTGGGGGCCTCAAAGAGAAAGCTGAGAGGCAGAGAGCAGGGGGCTCCCAAGACACAAGGCCCTCGCCTCCCCCTGGTGGCAGGGCGAGCAGGTGAGGCCCCAACAGTAGGGAGCCCCACCCCTGATCAGTGTGATGCAGGAGCCACTCTGGGCCCACCACTGCCGAGATGGTCACCATAACGCCGCCACAGACCAACCCCCTGGGCTGATGAGACGTTCACAGGGTCTCCTGTTACTTCAGTGACGGGGGCCCCGCCCTGAGAGAGAGACCCGACCACCCATGTCCAGGCGAGGAGACGGCCCTGACCCTCCAGGAGCTCCAAACGCAGGAGGTGGCGTTTCTCAGGTCCCCCTGCAGTCCCCCCCTCCCACGGCCACCCCCAGGCCACTGGCCTGCTGGCGACAGCGGAGCCCATGCTGGCCCGGAGGCAGGGGTACACGCCTGCGGCCGTGGTGCTGGGCTGGGAGGAGCCCAGGCTCTGACACGGGGGGAGGGTAGACTGTGCGGTGGGGGCTCCCCTGCACCGCGGACTGCCCTCCAGGAACTGAGACGCTCAAACTCTCCTGCTTCAGTTTATGCTGGCTTCTGCTCAGACGCCCTGCCATTGCTGCTGTTCAGCTGCCCAGTTGTGTCCGACTCTTTGCGACCCCACGGACCGCAGCACGCCCCCAGGCCTCCCTGTCCGTCACCACGCCCCGGAGTTCACTCAGAGTCACGTCCACGGGGTCGGTGGTGCCATGCAGCCGTCTCCTCCTCTGTCGTCCCTGTCCCCTCCCGCCCTGTCTTTCCCCATGTCAGGGTCTTTCCCACGTGCTTCTGTTTTCCAACGACCGATGCGCGCAAACACGGGCTCGGCGACCCCCCTCTGGGCACCCTGGGCTCCGATCCTGCGGGCAGCTCGGCCAGCTCCTCTGTCCAGGGGCTTCCCTTCCAGGGTCGCCCCGGGTGGGCCGGGCCATGCACACGAGCCTGTCCTGAGGCCAGGCCGGACTGCTGGGTCCCGGCGGGCAGCAGGTTCCTTCCTACCCGCTGCGGGCAGCAGCGGGAGCCGCCACCTTGCAGGCCGGGGTGCCGGCCATCACAGCCACTCTCCACAAGGACCAGACCGGAAGTGGGGGGCGGTCAGGCCCCGGGGACGCACGGGACCTCTCGGGAAGCACCCGGTGTCCTCAGATCCTCTGGCACACGGGGTTCTCTCTCATGCAAGAAGCACGACACGGGCATGCAAGCCCCACGGCCTCTGTGGTGCGAGCAGTCTCCTCTCCAGGTGCTGAGGCTGCAGCCCACACCTGCCCCGACTCGCTCGAGACAGCCCACACCTGCCCGCGGCCTGTCACAGCACACACCCCCAAGACCGGAAGAGCACGCACAGTCAGAATTCCACTCTGCACGGGACGTTTCCCTGCCTGGCAAAAACAAACGGGACAACACGGCAAGAGCAACCACCTCCGCGTGGGTTTTTTTCCTCCTGAAAACGATACCACAGTGTTGCCAGGCTTTAGGGTCAAGTTTGCTTAAAATGGTGCCCACCTTTGTATCTAGATTTTTTAAATGTGCTAAAAGCAATCCAGGGTCACAGTGATAGAACCAAGGAAAACTATTTCTATAGAGATTGTTTTGTTTTAAAAGTGCAAATGCTGGCACCCTCTTTGCCCAATTAAACATGCTTTCAGTAAGAGACACCCATGTCTTTCTTTAAGAAGTTAATTTGCACATCTCTGTTGAAAACAATTAGGAAAACAAGTATTAAGCAACTCATTACTTTACAAAGTGCAGGGAGGTCCGCTCACCCTGAGATAAATTTCTTAACAACGTTCAGGTGCCAAGGCCGTAACAAGACGTGTTAATCTTACGACTGCCATTCCAGGCCGCCTTCCCACCAAAATGGTTGTTTTAAAGTTAGGTGCCTAAATAGCTTCATCTTAGAAAGCGTAGCCTGCCTGTAGGGTGGGTCACAGCTCACGAAGGGTGGGCGGATTTTTCAGATCTCAGGGAAGGATGTGGATGTTATTAGTGACCCAGCAAGCCGTCTGAGTGTGACGTTGAGTAGCTCCCGCTAGCCCACAGTTTGGAGGGCCTCGGGAAGGGCACTTACGTTGGAAGGAAGGGGTCCCCCGGTTGGGGGCCTCCTGGGGGCAGCAGGCTTCCTGCCCAGGGTCCACGCTTGGCCCAGCGCCCACCTGCCGGGCGCTCCCGGGGGGCTGGTCCGAGAGATCGAGACGAGGGCTGACTGGGCTGGAGAGCCCGGCTGTCCTGGGGCAATTAATCCCCAGCAAGCGGCAGGGTGGGTGCAGACCTGGGCCCGGCGGCCCTGGTGCCGAGCACGGGCGGGAAGGAGGCGCGTTTTCTTTAGGATCCGTGAGGAAGGCAGGGGCGTGGGGACCCCCTAATCCAGGGCCGGCGCTTTGTCTCTGCCCCTCCACCCGGCACCTGGCTCAGCTCCTTTGTGTCTGACTCTGTGTAAATGTGAAGTGGAAATCCTCGCGGTCAACACCCTAAGCCCTTCCTCCCAGGGGGCAGGCGGCCCTTTGTCACGGCTGCGTCTCCTTGGTGACGCCTCAGCAGAAAGGCCTGGAAGATCAGAGAGAGGAGGAGGAGCCGGACCTCTGCCAGGAAGTTCTTCCCGAGAGGACCAGAGGGCACTTCCATCGACAGGGAGAGGGTTCCATCCTCTGGTGTGTGCGGGAAGCCGGGCTTGGAGAGGAGACACTGCTTCCTGCAGGTTAGGGCTGAGCTGTGCCCCCAACTCACGTGCTGAATGCCAACTCCAGGTCCCCAGGACGCACCTGGGGCAGGTCTGTGGAGGCAAGGGGGTGACCCTAACCCTGACTCCACAGGGCTGTGTCCTGTAAGAAGGGATCAGGACACAGACACACACACAGGGACGACCACGTCTACACCTGAGGAGACGGCCTCAGGAGGACCTGGCCCCGAGGCACCTGGATCTGGGGTTCTAGCGTCTAGATGCGAGACACACGTCTGAGCCGGAGAGAACTGGGAACCCATGCCCCACGCCCGCCTTAGCCAGACCACGGCCACAGCCACGGCTCCTGCTTTGTGTCCTGAGCCTCGGGCCCTGCAGGAGGGCGGGGGTGGGGGGGGGTCTCCTGAGCCTCGGGCCCTAGGGGAGCATGGAGGGTCTCCCGAGCCTTGGGCTGTGGGAGGGCGGGCAGTCTCCTGAGCCCTAGGCCCTGCGGGAGCACGGAGGGTCTCCCAGGCTGCCACCAGGACAGCCAGTGCCCGAGGGCAGGCGGGCAGGTCGGGGCAGGCTCTGGGGTCCAGCCTGGCCGCTTCCAGGTCTGAGCTGTGGGCCTGTGGGCCAAGGCTCTGCTGTGTGTGTGCACTTGACCTGAAGTCCCTCTACCTGGACTGAGGGATACGGTCTGTCCAGGGTCTAAGCATGGCCGCCCCAGGCTGGGGGACAGGTGAGGCCCTGCTGGGGATGCAGAACGCCAGAGGGCCGCGCTGAGGAGATAGGAAGCCCGGCTTGGGGTGCTCGGCCAGAGGGACCGGCTAGCGGGAGCCCGGCAGGAAGCTGAGCTTTGTCCTTGGGGACCTAGGTCAGAGGTTAGGATCACAAAGGTCAGCGTTTGGGGAGAAACAGCAGAGATACAGACATAAATGAGAAAAAAAAATGTCAGCATCCAAACCAGCATCAGCCATCGGGCTCCACTCGAAAACATGCTCACTCTGTAGTGTTTGAGCGCCTGCCGGCAGTTACTGATTCATGGCCATGCATCTGTCTACCACTGTCCCGATACACAGGGGATTCTGCGGTGCGTGCTGAGTCGCTTCAGTCATGTCCGACTCTGTGCGATCCTACGGACCGCAGCCCGTCAGGCCCTTCTGTGTGTGGGACTCCAGGCAAGAATACTAGAGAGGGTTGCCATTTCGCTCTCCAGGGGATCTTCCGGACCCAGGGACTGAACCTGGGTCTCTTACGCCTACCTGCGTTGGCAGGCGGGTTCTTTACCACTAGTAACACCTAGCAGCCGTATTCCGTAGCGCGTCCATGAAATAACCTCTAAAGCACAAGAAAGAGATGAAATAAACAGCATTTAAAAGTAACTCCCTATCTTACCCGATCATATAAGGATCATTTTGCTCTCAAATATACTTCAGTGATAACCAGTTTCAAACATGGCTGCATCAGTTCAGTTCAGTTCAGTTCAGTCGCCCAGTCACGTCCGACTCTTGGCAACTCTCTAGACTAGGCTTCATTATTTTTGCTAAGATTGGATTTATACCTTGTCCTAAAGACATCTGAAGGTCTGATACTAACCGTGTATTATTTTGATCCTTGTTCTAATGGCTCTTGAAGCTGTAAGGTCTCACACTGTTCAGCTATTCAGTTCAGTCGCTCAGTCATGTTCAACTCTCTGTGACCCCATGGACTGCAGCACGCCAGGCCTCCCTATCCATCCCCAACTCCCGGAGTTTACTCAAACTCAGGTCCCTTGAGTCGGTGATGTCATCCAACCATTTCACTTCTGTTACCCCCTTCTCCTCCTGCCTTCAATCTTTCCCAGTTTCAGGGTCTTTTCAAATGAGTTGGCTCTTCATATCAGGTGGCCAAAGTATTGGAGCTTCAGCTTCAACATCAGTCCTTCCAAAGAATATTCAGGATTGATTTCCTTTAGTATTGACTACTTTGCTCTCCTTGCAGTCCAAGGGACTCTCAAGAGTCTTCCCCAGCACCACAGTTCAAAAGCATCAATTCTTCAGCGCTCAGCCTTCTTTATGGTCCAACTCTCACATACGTCCATGACCACTGGAAAAACCATAGCCTTGACTAGACAGACTTTTGTTGGCAAAGTAATGTCTCTGCTTTTTAATATGCTATCTGAGTTGGTCATAGCTTTTCTTCTAAGGAGCAAGTATCTTTTTAATTTCATGGCTGCAGTCACCATCTTAAGTGATTTTGGAGCCCAAGAAAATAAAGTCTCTCACTGTTCCCACTGTTTCCCCAACTATTTCCCACGAAGTGATGGGACCGGATGCCATGATCTTTGTTTTTTGAATGTTGAATTATAAGCCAGCTTTTTCACGCTCCTCTTTCACTTTCATCAAGAGGCTCTTTAGCTCCTCTTCACTTTCTGCCATAGGGTGGTGTCATCTGTGCATCTAAGGTTACTGATATTTCTCCCGGCAGTCTTCATTCCGACCTGTGCTTCAGCCAGCCTGGCATTTTGCATGATGTACTCTGCGTGAGTTAAATAGGCAAGGTGACAGTATCCAGCCTTGACGTACTCCTTTCCCAATTTGGAACCGGTCCGTTGCTCCGTNGTGCATCTAAGGTTACTGATATTTCTCCCGGCAGTCTTCATTCCGACCTGTGCTTCAGCCAGCCTGGCATTTTGCATGATGTACTCTGCGTGAGTTAAATAGGCAAGGTGACAGTATCCAGCCTTGACGTACTCCTTTCCCAATTTGGAACCGGTCCGTTGCTCCGTGTCTGGTTCTGACTGTTACTTCTTGACCTGCATACAGGTTTCTCAGGAGGCAGGTCAGGTGGTCTGGTGTTCCCACCTCAAAGGCTTTAGCATAGTCAGTGAAGCAGAAGCAGATGTTTTGTGAAATTTTGTGGTGTTTTTCTATGATCCAATGGACGTTATCAATTTGATCTCTGGTTCTTCTGCCTTTTCTAAGTCCAGCTTGAACATCTGGAAGTTTTTGGCTCACATACTGTTGGAGCCTAGCTTGGAGAATTTTGAGAATTACTTTGCTAGTGTGTGAGATGAGTGCAACTGTGCAGTGGTTTGAACATTCTTTGGCATTGCCTTTCTTTGGGGTTGGAATGAAAACTGACCTTTTCCAGTCCTGTGGCCACTGCTGAGTTTTCCAAATTTGCTGGCATATTGAGTGCAGCACTTCCACTGAGCTATTTCAAATCCTAAAAGGTCTCACACAGAAAGAGAAATATCTCCAAATGTCTCCTTTGCTCTGAAGGTTCATTTTATCTGCAAACATTTTCTGGGAAGCCTCCAGTCCATCCGTCCGTCCATCCATCTGGATGCTGTGAACACGGGTCCATACAGCCCTTCAGTTCTTTTGAAATATTTCCCCACATAACCAGCTAACCCCTGTGTGGCACACATTTTCTGGTTTGTCCCTATTTTAGTACAAAATTTATGACAAAGTCTGTATGACAGTCTTGTATTAATAAAATAAAAATGAAAGAATAAAGAAATTTAAAAAATGGCAGAGTTCAATCCTGTGGATGCAGTCATGAATTTTCATTTGTTCTCCTGTGTGGATTTTCCAGGATGGGGCTCAGTATCTAACTGCATCCCCAGCAAATTTCTGGTTTGGAATTAGACATCTATGCAAATCTCATTTCTGTGTTTTAACCATGCTTTTAATATCTAATCTTCTGTTTTAATATCCTGGTCACTAACCATGTGGAGATAATTAAGTGACGGAGCCAGACAATTACTCAGTGGGCAGAGAGGAGACCGTCCCTTACGTTTATATAAAGGCACCAGCTTTAAATAAAGCAACTGGATGCGTCTGGAGACCCGTCTGAAGCGGGCGACTTGAGAGACCGTTTGATCGCACGGTCGATTCAATCAGCAACTGGCTGGCTGGGTTCATTTTTACTTTTATTTTTTCATGGGACTGACCAGGCAATTCAGTCAATAGTTGTCAAAATTGGAGCCCAGAACAGGCACAGCTGGACCAGCCTAAAGTTAATTAAAAATCAAGAGCAGGATAAATGAAACGCGGCTCCTTCGAGGGAGCCTGGAGGCGGAGGGGAGCATCTCCTCTCTCTTAAAGGGGCCCGAGAGCGGCCGCCACGGGAAGCAGGCGGTTTTCCTGGTGGACAGTTCGACCCTGTGAGGCCCGAGTGCTGTTCCTGTGTTCTTTAAGTGGGAAATGGGTAAAACTAGCCTACAGTCTGGACGCCATCCGGTGTGGTGGGGGGTCCGCAGGCGGCCAGGAGCCCAGCACCTTGCCTGGAGCGGCGTGGGTACGCTGGTGGCCGTCGGGGACCCAGCCTCTCTACCCGCATGCTTCCAGCCCGGCACCACCCCATCAGAGCAGCCCGACCCCGCCTCCCCCGGACCAGCGCGTGGCTCCTGACCGGCCGCCCCACCAGCCCCCGGGGACCTTGTCCTCTTTGAGCCCCGGCTGCTGCCTGCCCCATCTCTGCCCAAACAGCTTGCATCATATGGATGCCCAGCTGCCCGAGCCCCCTGGGTGGCCAGCACTCGTCACCGCACCCTGAGTGCCCAGAACACCAGACGTTTAGTCTCCCAGAGTCTGGAGGCCGAGGCCTGAGGTCAGGGTGTGGGGGCCCCCACTCAGGTTTCCGCGGATGGGCGCCTTGCCTTCGGCACCTGGCCACCCCCCCAGCTTCGGTGCCCGGCCCCCCTGCGGCCCCTGCTCTGTCCTATGCTGACCCCTCTCTAAGGACACGGCTGCAGGGGGTTAAGGGCCCACCTGCCCCCGCAAGGCCTCATCTCAGCTGAAGTAGTGACGCAGAGCTACCCTGGCTCCAAACAAGGGGACGCTCAGGGCCCTGGACGGACTGGACGTCCACAGCAGCCTCAGCACCTTCTCGGCCCACGATCCCTGGGGACTGGAGCCTTCGGCCACCAGAGTCTCTTCTGAACACAGAGTTTCTCGTTTATTTCCATATGCTAATTCATCACACACTGCTGACTTGTCTTCACATTTCTCCCACCAGATTTTAAGGCAGTGGAGGGCAGGATATGTGGCTTTTCATCTTTAAATTCACCTCTATTTCAGCACAGAAATTGNCAGAGGAGCCCTGGCTACAGTCCAGGGGGTTGCAAAGAGTTGTATAGGACTGAGCAAGTAAAGCCTGCAAGCTACCTTGCCGTTACCTTATTGCTGCAATCGGGGTCCCAGATGAAGCCATGGACCTGTGGAGCTCTGGGGATGACCACCCCACAGGCTTCTAGCCATCCACAGCACCTGGATTTGTTTGTGCTTATCTCCATGATTGGCTCCTAGAATCCTTCACTTTTTCATTTACTGTCTGGCACAGTGTCCAGCATAGGACAGGGACATTTCTTAGACGCCAACTCATCCAGGCGACACTGAGGCTAATGAGACGCCAACAGGACAGAGTTGACTGTGGGTCAGTGCTGGGTGCTGAGCCGCGACCCCAGGACCCGAGGGTCTGACTGTACTTGGAGATGAGCCTTTAAGGAGAGAATTAAGGTAAATGAGGTCCTGTGGGTGGGTTATGATCTAGTGTGACTGGAGTCCTTAGAAGAGGATGTGATCAGGACACGGCCACGCACAGAGGGGTTGACCAGGTGAGGACATAGAGGAGCTCAGTGTCCACGGGCCAAAGAGAGAGGCCTTGGAAGGATGCCTGGGCATCAGATCCCAGCTCCCAGGACGCCCGAGGACCAGTGGCCCCGGGAAACCCGAGCATCAGCGAGCAGACGCTCACCCTGGCCGCCCTTCCCCTCTACTGCAGGCAGTGTCGCCCCCAGGAACAGCAAAGACTTAGACGTCTTTACTGCTGGGTGAAGTCGAGTGCTTGTCAAGGGAAGGAGACCTCTTATAAAATTTCTTTTTGCTTTACACTCTTGCTCAAAACCAGAGCTGTAGCTCAGAGTTTACACTTGCAGAACCTGACTCACCTCTGAAAATATCCTTCCTTCCTCATGAACAAGAGGTGAGGTCTGTGCAGACACACCGATTGAGAGTCTGGTCGCCCCCCACTCCAAGTGACTGGGTACCATAACCCAAGGGAGGGGCTCTCCCTACACCTGCTGTCCTGGGGCCCCCCGAAGAGTGACCACGAGTANGCTCAAAACCAGAGCTGTAGCTCAGAGTTTACACTTGCAGAACCTGACTCACCTCTGAAAATATCCTTCCTTCCTCATGAACAAGAGGTGAGGTCTGTGCAGACACACCGATTGAGAGTCTGGTCGCCCCCCACTCCAAGTGACTGGGTACCATAACCCAAGGGAGGGGCTCTCCCTACACCTGCTGTCCTGGGGCCCCCCGAAGAGTGACCACGAGTAAGACACAGGCAGGAAGGGCCATCCTGGTGTCAGCAGGACAGCCCTAGGCTCTGGCCCAGGTGCATCCGGAGGCCCTGGGCATGGCAGGACCACTGCCTTATTCTAGGAGCCAAGCTCGGTCACCTGCCCACCCCTCATCCTGCAGCTTATCCCGAAGTTGGGAAGTTCAGGTTTTACACTTGTCTCCCTTGGACAGCAAGGAGGTCAAACCCGTCAATCCTAAAGGAAATCAACCCTGAATATTCACTGGAAGGACTGATGCTGAAGCTGAAGCTCCAGTACTTTAGCCCCTGATGCGAAGAGCTGACTCACTGAAAAAGACCCTGATGCTGGGAAAGATTGGAGGCAAGAGGGAGAAGGGGACGACAGAGGATGAGATAGTTGGATGGCATCACCGACTCAATGGACATGAATCTGAACAAATTCTGGGAGACAGTGAAGGACAGGGAATCCTGGTGTGCTGCAGTCCATGGGGTCGTAGAGTCAAACATGACTCAGCGACTAAACAACAGCTTCTCATGAACTTTGCAGCTAAAACTTTCATACGTGCAGTTAACCTAGCTTTAAAATACATCCTCTTCGTGGAGTGCAGCAGGTGTCACGCGACTCAAGAAGTACCCATGGGATTTCAGCTTTCAAGACTCTTGAGAAAAAGATAACATGAGGAGACAGCGAGAATCAACTAATTTAATGACAAGTAACGAATCAGACTCTTTACGTTTCATGTTGTCTTTGAAGCGTGCAATTGTCAGGAAGGTCTATACGGGAACATTTCCATGCGCTTCTCAGGACAGGGGAGATCAGTCACAGCTCCAGCCCTGGGTACAGACAGTGGTTCAGTGCAGTCCTCCAGCCCCGATTCCTCCACCATAGTTCACACCCGTCAGACGGGGCGGTGGGGGGCGGGGAGCTGGGAGCATGTGTGTGCATGTGTGCACGTGCGTGTGCTTGTGTGCGAGTNCAGTGGCCCCGGGAAACCCGAGCATCAGCGAGCAGACGCTCACCCTGGCCGCCCTTCCCCTCTACTGCAGGCAGTGTCGCCCCCAGGAACAGCAAAGACTTAGACGTCTTTACTGCTGGGTGAAGTCGAGTGCTTGTCAAGGGAAGGAGACCTCTTATAAAATTTCTTTTTGCTTTACACTCTTGCTCAAAACCAGAGCTGTAGCTCAGAGTTTACACTTGCAGAACCTGACTCACCTCTGAAAATATCCTTCCTTCCTCATGAACAAGAGGTGAGGTCTGTGCAGACACACCGATTGAGAGTCTGGTCGCCCCCCACTCCAAGTGACTGGGTACCATAACCCAAGGGAGGGGCTCTCCCTACACCTGCTGTCCTGGGGCCCCCCGAAGAGTGACCACGAGTAAGACACAGGCAGGAAGGGCCATCCTGGTGTCAGCAGGACAGCCCTAGGCTCTGGCCCAGGTGCATCCGGAGGCCCTGGGCATGGCAGGACCACTGCCTTATTCTAGGAGCCAAGCTCGGTCACCTGCCCACCCCTCATCCTGCAGCTTATCCCGAAGTTGGGAAGTTCAGGTTTTACACTTGTCTCCCTTGGACAGCAAGGAGGTCAAACCCGTCAATCCTAAAGGAAATCAACCCTGAATATTCACTGGAAGGACTGATGCTGAAGCTGAAGCTCCAGTACTTTAGCCCCTGATGCGAAGAGCTGACTCACTGAAAAAGACCCTGATGCTGGGAAAGATTGGAGGCAAGAGGGAGAAGGGGACGACAGAGGATGAGATAGTTGGATGGCATCACCGACTCAATGGACATGAATCTGAACAAATTCTGGGAGACAGTGAAGGACAGGGAATCCTGGTGTGCTGCAGTCCATGGGGTCGTAGAGTCAAACATGACTCAGCGACTAAACAACAGCTTCTCATGAACTTTGCAGCTAAAACTTTCATACGTGCAGTTAACCTAGCTTTAAAATACATCCTCTTCGTGGAGTGCAGCAGGTGTCACGCGACTCAAGAAGTACCCATGGGATTTCAGCTTTCAAGACTCTTGAGAAAAAGATAACATGAGGAGACAGCGAGAATCAACTAATTTAATGACAAGTAACGAATCAGACTCTTTACGTTTCATGTTGTCTTTGAAGCGTGCAATTGTCAGGAAGGTCTATACGGGAACATTTCCATGCGCTTCTCAGGACAGGGGAGATCAGTCACAGCTCCAGCCCTGGGTACAGACAGTGGTTCAGTGCAGTCCTCCAGCCCCGATTCCTCCACCATAGTTCACACCCGTCAGACGGGGCGGTGGGGGGCGGGGAGCTGGGAGCATGTGTGTGCATGTGTGCACGTGCGTGTGCTTGTGTGTGAGTGCACAGGGGCCTGGGAAGCAGGGGACCCAGTGTAGCCCGAGGTCCATTCAAGCTTGACTCTTAATTGGCTAGAGAGGTGAATCCCATTTACCAACCCGGTGAGCAAGGCACCTTAACCCTGAAAGGAGAGAAATTCAGTGTGTGGGTCAGCAGACAGTCGCTCCCGGTGCTTGGATGATGTCTGTGATTTGTGGGTGTTGAGGGCGAACTGTCTCTCTGAAAGCTGTGCACCTCCTCAGCCCTGGTCCCGGGAGGGAGGCTCCCTAGCCGTGGGGTCTTGGCGGGGGATCCAGGGAAGCGAGGTCACTCGGGGGCAGGGTGGCCCTAGTCCTCCTAAGAGGAAGCACCTGGGGAGGCTGTGAAGTGGCGGAGCAGAGGATGGAGGAGGCGGGCGAGGACAGGGTAGCCCCAGGCGCGCGACAAGGAGGGACGTACCCTCCTTGGAAGCCCCCAGGGCCTGCAGCCCCGCACCGTCCGGGCTCTGAGCTCTGGCCTCAGAGCCAGTAGAGGAGCCTGTGTCTGTAGCCCCGGTCTGCGGTGCCTGGTTACCACTGTTGGCCCTGGGACCCGACGCCAGATCAGAGGTGCCCACGGTCTGGGAGAGAGACTGCAGCCAGCAGGAGGTGCCTGCCAGCCGGGGAGGCCGGTCTTGCAGAGGGATGACATGGGCCACGGCCACCAGGGCCTGTTAACAGGGTCCCACGTGGTGTCGCAGGGACGTCAGAGGAGCAGTGGCCCCAGTGAGGGTGGAGTTTGTGGACCATCTCAGGGCCTGGGTGAAGCTACGCATGGAGCGGCGCTGCGCCCAGGGGTCTGGGGGTCCAGGTAAAGAGAGGGCGGTTCCGCTGGGCCCACAGGACCTCTGACCTCCCTGGATGCTTTCAGGACGGGGCTGGGCTCCAGCACCAGCTGCCCTTCTGCTGCTCAGACGCGGGTTTTCACGTGATGGCTGGTGAAGCACAGCCGGCTGGGCCTGGACACGTGGAGGAAGGGGCCGGGTCCCGGGCAGACGCCTGCGTGGGGGTCCGCTCCTCACTGCGGGGGCTGTGGGCCATCTGCATGGAGCAGGCCCACGCTGCAGCCGCCAGCGTGGCGCTGGCTGCGTGTCTGCTGTGACATGAGATTGTTTTATATTTGGTGTTTGATTTTATGTAGTGTTACGTTGATTACTGATATGGGTTCATGTGGGTGAACACAGCTTTTATTTTTTTTTGAACTCATGGATAAAACAGAGGGAAAGTATTCAAATCAGCAGTTAAGGGCTACACACCTGTTGCCATGGAGATGTGACCTGGGATGTTCACAGTTAAAGACTGAATGTGCCCAGGTGGGCATCCACCTGCTGCCTGGGGCTCGTGGTCACTCTGCCCCGACCAGGGGCGATTGAGCTGCCACAGAGCATCAGACCACAAGCTGGAGGCACCGGGCAGTGGAGAAGCAGGCGGCTTCACTCCCAAGCTCGCAGAAGAGAAAGGACTGGCTTCAGCTCACGTGACCCAGCACAGCCTGGGGAGCACCCTGGAGGGGCCGGGTCAGGGGCAGGGGATGGGTCCCCCACGGCAGAGCAGCCATCCACTCAGAGCAGCTCCCTGCCAGCCCCAACCCTGGGATCCCCGGGGAGGGAGGGAAGCTGTGAAAGCGCCGATCTGGGGGGGTGGGCAGCAGGAGGCAAGCACCACCAGCCTGCCTCGGGGGACCCATGTCCCCTCAGGATGGACAGAGCGGGATCCTGACTCCCAGGACTTCGGGACACAACCATTACAGAGGAGGGCATTTCAGGGAGCTCACCAGGGTTGGCCTGAGCCCAGGCTCCCCACCACATGACGCCCCCACGACTCACCTCCCCCACGGCATTTCGGGTGGGGACTCGGGGGTGGGTGGGTGTGGGGGCCCTGCAGGGCCCACAACTGTGGGCAGAAGACAGGAAGCCAGCCCCGGGGCTGACTCTCTAGTGGACGCACTTCCAAGTGACGGGAGCCTCAGGGGCCCTTCAGCTAGAAGGCGGAGCTCAGGACATTTCTAATTTCAAGGCAAGGCTGGATTCAGGGACTGAGGCTCGGCCTCTGGAGGTGATGCCTGGAGGGGTGCTTCCAACGTCAATCCTCCACGCCCGGCTCCCCACCCGAGGGTCGCCTGCCTCCACCTGGCAGGGTGGGCACGTGGGCGCCAGGGACAATCGTCTCCTGGGGGATGAGCCCGGCCACACGGCTGCTGTCCTGAACGAGGCTGGGCGCACCCCCTCCAGCGGTCTTCACGCTCTCTTGGCAATTCCAAGTCCTGGGGCTGAGGACAGGAAGCGGCTTCTGGAACACCGTGTTCCGGGGGCTCTTCTGAGCATCTGCAGAGCTCAGCTTGACATCAACACTGCCTTCTGATCCAGGCTGCCCGGCTCCAGGGAGGAGGACCCCGAACCAGCTCACAGACCACTGAGACCCGCCTGCTCCCACGTCCCAGGGGGATGGTCGCCCGGCCCCAGCTGGACCACAGCGCGGCCTGGCAGGGAGACACGCGCCAGGCACTTTCTATAGCAATGCAGCTGACATGTCAGACCGGGACGGTGGGGGGTGCCACAGGCAGGCCACACGCACTCCATCTTACATGACTGTTTACCCTGACGCCGCATCAAAACTGAATGTGTCACCATGGCAACTGCCTCATCACACAGCACCGCGCCTGCTCAGACCACGGGAAGCACTCAAACGCCCCCGTGGGCCCACGCGACGGTGACTTTGCACAGCACCTCGCAGGGAAAGGCGCTGCTTCACACTCAACTCGTATCTGCCACTCTGCCCAGTGCTGTTAATCATACCCAGCATATTTTCGTCTGAGTCTCTTCACTTTTGAGAAATAAGAAAATAGTATGAGAAGCCCTGGCTAAGGCTGCGCGGGGGATGCTGCGCTGAGTTCCGAGGGGCCTGGCCAGCAGAGCTGGGGACCCGCCCTAGTGGAAGGGACCACATGGCCACCCCTGAACTCTGACCTCTGACATCGCGCCCTCAGCCTAGCACTGTAATTCTCAGGGCAGCCTGGACAGGCCGCGGTAAATGTTTTAATGCAATTTTATGCAGATTTTCTTTTTCAAACATAGATAGGAATATTTACAAGGCTAAAGAAGCCCTTCTGGGGATGACGCACATTTTATACTTTGAAGAAAAAAAAATCAACTTTCTCTGTCCGGAAACACAGATTAGAATAAAAATTAAGTGACAAGCACAAGAATATAACCTGAGGAACCAGAGCCCACGAGGCCGGGCACAGAGCAGGGCCCCCAGCAGCCCAGCCCACCTGAGCCCCAGGTGGCTGCCAGGGTCCACCCTCCAGCCTCTGGTCGCAGCCTGACAAGGAGGGGGAGCCTCGGGGGTGAGAGCGGCCCCGCCAAGCAGCCCTGAAGTCTTCAGGGTCCAGTGGCTACCTGCCAACACCCAGCATCGTCTCAAACTCAGCTCACAGTCTACGCAAGACAGCCGGCCGGCTCCGATGCGTCCATCTGATTTGTGTCAGCACTCCTCAGATGTGACCGGCTCCTGCTTCACACACCCTGGGGCCTGCAGCTCCTCCTGTCTCACAAGACCCACCCCCAGAGCCACCTGTCACAGCTCCCCAGCTGCCCGGGCCCCGCTTCGGTCCCTGCAGGCCGCTCTTGCCCTCTGCCGTCCACACACCCCCAGGGTGCTTCCCCCTGGGTTTCCAAACACGGGCCTTGGTCTAAACCCGGGACATATGTGACCACTTACCACGTCCTGCCTGCGTGTCTGTACTAACACGCAGCACCCCAGATAGGAGTGTGTGAGGACTCGAGTCACCTGGAACGTCCTCCACAGCAACCTGGGAGCCACACGCAGCACACACGTGGTGGCGTTTCCTCTCGCGTCCTCGCTTATTTGAAAGCAAACATGTACTCAGTTACTTTGGTTGCAAGCTTTTTCTTTACTAGAACTATAAGAAATGGTATCAAAGATAAAATGACAAATACCTACACACACTGAGTGAGAGACAGTTGCTCAATCATGCCCGACTCTGCAGCCCCGTGGACTGTAGCCTGCCAGGCTCCTCCGTCCAAGTAAGTCTCCAGGCAAGATTACTGGAGTGGGTTGCCATTTCCTGCTCCAGACACACACGTTGAACTGACACCCATCACTTGGTTTGACTCTCAACCTGCAATGACGTGGGTGCAGCCACTGTGGGGCAGGGGCCCAGTGAGTGTACATGGCATTGCTGGGCCCTCCTCACAACTTCCTGTGACTCTACTATGCTGTCAAAATAGAAAGCCTGACCGAGATCTTGGAAAAGGAGAGAGCTGGCTGCCATCGCCCCATCCCCACACCTGCACGTGCTGCCCCAGCCCGAGTCCACGGCGGTTTCCTCAGCTGCGCTGAGGTTCAGAGCTGTCGCGACAGTGTTCATGAAATAATATGACAGAATTAATGACCTTCCTGGGGTTTTATACTTAGGTCAGTTTTGGTGTTTCCAAAGCTCTGTGTTTCCATTTTCTTAGCGAAAGATGTTCGGTCGTGTCTGACTCTTGTGACCCTGTGGCCTATACAGGCCACAGAATTTTCCAGGCCAGAGTAGCCATTCCCTTCTGCAGGGGAGCTTCCCGACCCAGGGGTTGAACCCAGGCCTCCCGCGTTGCAGGCGGGCCCTTCACCAGCTGAGCCTCAAGGGAGCCCTTCATTTTCTCGCCTGGTGAATCGTCCTCATGAGACAAGCTCTGGGGTGTGAGGACTCCCTGGGACTGAGGACCTGCTTAAAGGGCCAGACCACCACTATCCTGCAGCTTCCTGAGCCGCACTTCTGATCTCTGTTAAAGACCTGAGACTGTCACCCACCAGCCACCTCTGAAACCACATCCAAGGACGAGGCTTCATATCAGTGCTGGGATGTCCCCAGCATGTCTGCAGGCTCCGCACGCCAGGGTCCTCTGCCATGTCCCCACTCCCACAGCTGCCATGGGGCTTCCTGCATCACCACGAATTTATCCCCCCGAGAGCCGTCCCCAGGCAGCACAGCCATGAGGCATTTCTGTGACGAGCACCTCGTCACTGTGGGTACTGACCATGCACCTGTGGGTACTGACTGTAAACCTGTGGGTACTGACCATGCATGTGTGGGTACTGACTGCACACCTGTGGGTACTGACCATGCACCTGTGGGTACTGACCATGCACCTGTGGGTACTGACTGCACACCTGTGGGTACTGACTGCACAACTGTGGGTACTGATCATGCACCTGTGGGTACTGCCTGTGCACTTGTGGGTACTGACTGCACACCTGTGGGTACTGACCGCACACCTGTGGGTACTGACCACACACCTGTGGGTACTGACCATGCACCTGTGGGTACTGACTGCACACCTGTGGGTACTGACTGCACACCTGTGGGTACTGACTGTGCACCTGTGGGTACTGACTGCACACCTGTGGGTACTGACTGCACACTTGTGGGTACTGCCTGTGCACCTGTGGGTACTGACCATGCACCTGTGGGTACTGACCGCACACCTGTGGGTACTGACTGCACAATTGTGGGTACTGCCTGTGCACCTGTGGGTACTGACTGTGCACCTGGGGGTAGTGACCACACACCTGTGGGTACTGACCATGCACCTGTGGGTACTGACCATGCGCCTGTGGGTACTGACCATGTGCCTGTGGGTACTGACCATGTGCCTGTGGGTACTGACTGTACACCTGTGGGTGTTTACTAAGTGTGATGAAGTGCCACTCCAGTCACATGTGAAAAGTGACCCCTGGATGTGACAGCTTCCCTGTGGCCTGAGGCCCACACGGGGCTCTGTCCCCACAGTCTCCTCAGGGCACGGGGTTGGCCCCACGTGCCTTCTTCCCACCTTGGCAAGGGCTGTCAACATCAATCCATCCCCAAGTCCAAGCGGAGTGGCTGCAGGGTCCCAGGGGACTCGGCTCAACACTACCCCCCACCCCGAGGGTCCCTGTGCCCCGGGCCAGCCGGGCTGCCGTTCTCTGGCTGCAGAATGATACCCAGTTCCTCTCAGAGACTCCCTGCACCCTGGGCTTTCCCAACAGCCGCTGAAACAGCCACATCCTTCCACAGACGGGCAATGCTGGGGGCGCTTCTGGGGTAAACTACGCCGTGCCTCAAATGACCATCGCGTGTCCCCACGCCACCTGCTCGGCCTCCTGTGATGCCTGTGGGCAACCGCACACCCACCAGCACACACAGCACACAGCTGAGCTGCGTTAAGGCACTGGAGAGGAGCGCAACCCCAGCATCACAGCCTCTCGGGGTCTGCGGAGCCCAACGCATGCTTGGCTGCAGAATCCTCTCTCTGGACAAAAATCTTACCCAGGAGCCGGAACGGTGACCGACGGGAAGGAAGTGCAGCTGGGCTGAACCAGGGAGTGGACGGCCGCTTGCCCTGCCCTGCAAAGCTCCCAGAGCCCAGGCTCTGAGACACCCCCAAAACCACGTGCGACCTCTCAAGGACGAGTGGGGACCAGGAAACGCCCCCGACATGCCCCCGTGGCCAAGGGCGGCTCCAGCCTCACCCACCCCTTCTCCCTGAGGCAGGCCCAGACCCTCCAAGAGAGATGCCCTCTGCAGAGACCCACCTGGTATCCGCAACCCCCCCCCCGACCCAGCAGAAGGCAGCTGGTCTACCCACAAACGCGGGCTTCTCTGCCCACGCGCCCCAGGAAACTCAGATCAAGTGAGCGTGCTGCTTTGCTCCTGCACGCCTTTTCAGCTTAACTTTCAGGGCGGGGGCCCTCAGGGGCTGCGGGAGAACCCCTCCTCCTCTTCCCACAGCCTGCGAGGAGGCAACTCTCCCTCCCGCCTGGCTCTGCCCCGAGGCCGCGTCCAGGGCTATGCCAGGGCGTCTGCGCGGGGGGCCGCTGAAACGCAGGCAGGCACATTGCTGACCGCACTGCATTTACGACACTCTGGAGAACTAGGAAGCCCCGGTCTATNCCTCTTCCCACAGCCTGCGAGGAGGCAACTCTCCCTCCCGCCTGGCTCTGCCCCGAGGCCGCGTCCAGGGCTATGCCAGGGCGTCTGCGCGGGGGGCCGCTGAAACGCAGGCAGGCACATTGCTGACCGCACTGCATTTACGACACTCTGGAGAACTAGGAAGCCCCGGTCTATTTCAGACACACCACGCAGGCCACTCTCACGGACATGCTGGCCTGGAGACAACCATTAGATGATTTTTCTTCCACATGGGTGAGTTTATTTTTTTTTTCTTGGTAATATCATAATTTTCCCTTGGGGGTAAAATACATGACTTTATTCACTTGAAAAAATGTGAAGAGATTCAAGACAACAGGAACTACATTTTGAAAAATGTCAAAACACCACCAATCTATCAGGAACGGGCGCGTCCCTCTAATCTGTTCATTGTCTTTAAATTTTGTTTTGAGATATTTCCATTTGGCTTAAAAGGCGTTAATTCCGCTATCTGTCATCGCACGTTGAATCAGCATTTACGTCCCGCAAATGCTGGCAGATTTCTAGGAATCAAGACTCTGCTCCACTTCCCAGAGTCAGGAATTAGCAGAGACATTCGTATCAAACACATTTCAAGGAAAATCAGAAGCATCAAAGTCAGGCTCAACACTGCACGAGGCAATTAAAGTTAGAAAAAGAAACACTAGCTTCTTACACATATCTCCACTTGCCCCTCCGGCACCCATTTCCGCGATCCAGGGCCCACCCCAAGCACACACACCCCCTTCCCTCTATCGGGCAGAGCTACATGGGACCTGGGTTCCGGGCCTCAGGGCCCATCAGAACGAACTCAGACAACCACAAAGGCGACGGCGGCGCTGCCTCTGCAGATGAAAAAGAATGGGCCCTGGGAGTCGGGCTCAGAGCACCCCGTGGCCGCAGGAACCTGGGGCCCCGGGAAGACACGGGCGACTCGGGGAGAGCCAGAGGAGGAGAGCCACCCGCAGGCACGCTTCAGCCCCTGGGTGGAATAGCGGTCTGAGGTGTGGCCGTTTCCTGCCCCTGGCAGGGGTGAGGTCAGGCTTCCAGCTGCTTGAGGAGCAGAGAGGAAGCAAGCGAAGATGAAGACGCAGGAGTAGCGCTGTGGGGCTGGACCCTGCTCTGCCCCGCACCCCCACCGTCCAGGCAGGACCCCTGCCAGCTAGTGGAAGGGCACTCAGAAGTGGAGGGGCTCCCCTCTGAGCGTAGCCTGTCATCTCTGCAGGCAAGCCACCAGCGATTCGGGCTCCCCTTGTGGGGTCCCCCAGGCCCCAGAAAGCGCGTCAGCAACTTCTGCCATGAGCTGGGGTCTGGGGCAGGGCCACGTGTGTGTGTGGGGAAAGCTTTAGGGTCCTTGCTTCACCCAGCCCGGGGGACTCCTTGCTGGTCTCCAAGGACAGAAAATTAGGGCTGGGGTCTGTGCATGCCTGGAGTGTGGAGAACAGGCCAGGTGGGGTCATCGTCACAGGATGACGTAAGGGTCGTGGCCTCAGGGAGGCCCCCAGGGACACACAGATCCCACACAAAGACCCCTCAGTGCAGCTGGATTCAGGAGGAGGCCAGGCAGGCAGGACAGGAGGACCAGAGGCCACGCTCAGGACAGTGACCACTGCTGCTGACCACTGAGCTCCAGGGCCACAGACGTGGACCATCTGGGGGCCGCTGGGGGCTGAGCCGGGGCGGGTGTAGGAGTGAGCAGGTGCTGACCTGCCAGCACGAGGTGTCCAGATGCCTTTGCACATTTGGTGGTGGTTTTGGGAAGAAGGAGGCAGCGAGCGGCAGGGAGGCGAGAAGGCCAGTGTGCCGAGAGACTGGCGTCCAGGGAGCTGTCACTGTATGAGCTGGACACGCCGGTGCATGCGTTTGTGCCGACAGGGGGAGCCAGGGAGCAGTGACATGTGGGAGAGCGGCGGGGCAGGATGGGGCGTGGGGGGCCCGGGGCTCACAGGCNACGGGGTCTGTTACTAGGGAGACGGAAGGGCCCCTCCCACGGGAAGAAGAAAGCAACTTTCCCGCCGCAGGCCTCACACCTGAGTCCCTGGAAGAAGGGGGACTGCGCTCCCAGAGGCGCCAGCGTTTTCTCGGGGAGACACCGAGCACAGTTTCAAAGGCAACCAAACAGCGTCACACAAGCCGGCACCAAGCGTGAGCACCGCCCCGCCCCACCGGAGGACCAGCCTGGCCTGCCCTCTGGCCTCCGCTCCGACCCCGCACGGCGCGACCGACCCCCGGAAGGGCCTGCCAGGCGCCCGGCCACGCAGTCACTCACCGAGCCGACTCCAGCCTGGAGAACTCTCAGCCCAGACATGGTCTGCAGTTTGTCTCTGTTGTCAGCTGTGGGAGAGATGGAGAGGCAAGAGGTCAGCGAGGAGAGAAGAGTGTTCTCCAGACACCTGAGCACCCCCCTACCCCCCAGCCCCATGGTCACTGCCTGCCTGGTTAGCTGTGGACGGTTAGCTGTGGAGGAGCCTGGGGTGGAGACCTGGGCAGGGGGCTCCCCACCCAGGGCAGGATGTGGGTCCCTCCCGTAAACCATCGGCATAGGAAATTCACAGCACCCTTATGGAGCCTGGACAAGGCGGAGGCAGGCCTGCCGCGGGAGTCTTGGTTTGAATGACAGGCGGGGTGCAGGTGTGTAGTCACTGGGAAGTAGGTTCTGGTCCCGAGGCTTGTGTTCACAGACAGACTCACCGGCCGGAGGGCCGACTGAGGCTTCCTCACCCGCTCCCAGAGCGGTCTACCCCCTCTGGCTCCTACCCCTGGCAGAACATCCTGTAAGGACCCACCCTCCTAGTTTGCTCCTGACTTAGAATGAGCAAGACTCTCAGAGAATGAATTACCCTCCCTATCAGACCAAGTGGAATGGGCCCTGGAAGCAATTAGCCGCCGGCGACGAAGCCCAGTTAATCCCGACACCAGCAGGGCAGGCGCGCGGTCCCCACCTCCTGGAGAGGGAGTGTGTCACAAGGCAATTGACCTTGGCTTACGAGTCTGCGGGAATATTCTTTCGGATAAAGCCCATGTCATTTTGGAAATGAAAACCAGAAGAAATAGAATCTTATTGCAGACCCTAAGAAGGAAGACTGCGCATTGCAATTGTGATTAATGCAGAATGAGATGGCAAAACAACAATTACTTTCACTCTTATTGTGAAACACCGCCATGCATCTCAGGTGACGGAATTATATCTTTCAGAGGGATGCACAACCAGAGCCTGCCATAGCCACCTCCCCAGCCTCCGGGGCTCTCTCCTTGTCTGGCAGAAAGTTTTCCTTTGAACAAATGAATGTTATTTCTTACATTTAGGTAATTATGGGAGCCCTGGGGGAGGCAGACGCAAACCCAGGGTTACTGCACAGCACTTTAAGAGGCTCTAAGCTGGGGAGGGGGTGGCAGGGTGGTGAGGGGACAGCGGCTCAAAGGTAAGCCTTGAGTGGAGGATATTCTTTAAGAGATAGAGTATAAAGCAATTGATTTTAATGTTCTCCTGCGAACAAAGGAGGCATTTTACTGAATGACAGGCTACTTTGGGGGGATAATAGTGAGTCTTCAATAGGCTGAGGACACAAAGCACTGAAGATGGAATTAAACGTGCTCCACTATCGCTGCAGAGAAGGGACAGGTGTTCCAGGCGCAGGGTGAAAAGCCAGCCGGGCAGGAAGGCTGCACGTACCCACCCAGGGGTCTGCACACCTGCCAGGAAGGGCCGGGGGGGACTCCTGAGGCTCAGCCGCCAAGGATCCTCGCCATNTTAAACGTGCTCCACTATCGCTGCAGAGAAGGGACAGGTGTTCCAGGCGCAGGGTGAAAAGCCAGCCGGGCAGGAAGGCTGCACGTACCCACCCAGGGGTCTGCACACCTGCCAGGAAGGGCCGGGGGGGACTCCTGAGGCTCAGCCGCCAAGGATCCTCGCCATCCTCAAGTGTGCCCACGGAGAGCTCTTCCAGCTGCCCGCCTCTTGGGGGGCCAGCCAGGGAGCCTGGAGGCTCAGCCTTGCGCTGACAAAGGGTTGGTTCTGCTAAAGGATTTTCACTGGGAACGGACACAGCACTCAAGGGGGCTGTCCCTGAAAAACCAAACAGGTGGGACAGACAAAATGCTGGGGCCGGTGCGTCCTGCAGGCAGTCGGAACATCCAGGGTCTGCTGGGGGGGGGTGGGCTGGACACGGCCCAGTCCGTCCAGCATCAGCTGGAGGGATCCCTGCCTCCCCGGACAGTCCATTACCATCCACAGAAGCCCCAGGAGGGTCCCCTGCCCTGCAGGGGCTACGGGTTGGCAGGGCAGGGGCCCGTCCCTGCCTCCCGGGTCAGGACGCACGTCTGCCCCTGCTCTCTTCAGATTTGCAGAGTCTGCTGCATCCTTCGATCCTTCTGTGGTCCTCACGCGCTGCAGGGTGTTAACACCCCTCCGTAAGTGGGCCTCGTCCAAATAACCGCACGTGTACACACGCGCGCGCACACACACGCACGCACACACACTCGGGTACGCACGTGCACACGGCATATCCTGAGGCGGCACCCTGCAGGGAGGACCAGCCACCTTCACTCAGCTTCATGCTAACCCACAGACTGTTCTGTGGCAGCCGTGGTTCAGCAAGTGGGGAGTCTTCCCCAAACACCCCACACCGCCCACTTCTGTCACCTTGTCCAAGAATAGCACGAGCCACCAGTGTCCCCCTGAGGCTCCCCACCCTCCTCCCTGACAGGCTCTTTCAGGAAGAACACGTGGAGCCTTTGCCGGGATGCTCACGAGGCCTCCGGAGGCCACAGGCACCTTCTCCGAACGACTCAAGCTAGTCCCAAATCATGCCACCTTGAGCTGGACTCCGGGGCCACCTCCAGCCCACCTCCATCCTCAGCCAGAGAGCAGCAGTGCCCCGAGGCGCCGCCTGGAGTGGGGGTCCTCCGAGAGCCCCTCACAGCCCCCGTCTTCCCGCCTCTCAGCGAGAAACCTCCCAGGAGACAGTCAGTGCGTTTTCCGGCCACACGCCCCTCGGCGGCTGGAGCGTGTGCATCTATGAGACCTAAACGCTCTTCTTCAAGTCTCAGGCTCTTGTGTGACCTCAGTCTTGGGCATCAAGTCCTTTTCAACAAAGCCTGTCTCCCTTTTGAAATTTCTCACCGGTGGGGGTGGCAGCTGCGCACACGCCCTGGGATGGTCCCTTTCTTCCAGCCTGTGTCAACGGTGCCGTTTGTATTAGGCTGAGCCCTTTTGTGGTTGTTTATTCATATCCATTCATTGTAGCTCACGTTGATCCGAAAGGACCAGGAGCCTGTGGGTCTTCAGCACGCTCTGTAAGTCTCAGTCACCCCGAGTCCTCCCCACGTTGTTCTTAGTCAGCACCGTGTCCATTTGCTCCAAGGCTTCCTGGCCCAGCTGCATGGACTTTGTCTCATGGGTCCCTTCTGTTGAGTGGAGGGGATCTCGTGTGTTCATACATCATGTCCCTCACCCAGACGTGTGCCTTGAGCTCCGTCAGGCATCCAGACCTGGCTCCTGGGCAAAGACCCCCATGTGCCCTCTGCCCAGCACCCCCTGGAGGCACAAGGGAGACGAGTTTCACCCTCTACGGGGTGTGGAGCTCATCTCCACTCCCAGGCGGGGCTGGAGCCTTTTGAGGGGAAAGAGGAACCCTGCTGGGCCTGGATGACCTGCTGGACGTCGGCTCCGGGTTATTTTTATGGCCAAACGTGGACCCTGCACTGGTGGGTGTGAATGCCAGCAGGCCAGGACGCAGAGACTCTGGGAGATGCTGCTTTAATAGCGGCGAGAACAATGCATAAAGCCCATTCTTATCTTCACAGGAGACAAAAAGGGTTTCCAAACACAAAAAGAAGTCCTTTAAAATTAAATTCGCTAGATGAAGGATATGCAAATTACCTGGAGGAGCAGAACCCCACAATGTTCTCAAAACTCCGCAATAGCCTATTTAATTAGTATTTTAATTTATCAGAATAATTCTTCGCACTTGACAATTTATGCAGCATTCCATATAATTAAGCACGTAGCTACAGTGGAATAATTTTGCCTCCTCCTTTATCCTCGTGATTCTAACCTGAAAGGATGTGCAGAAGTCTCTTCTGTGATCTAAATTGCTACAGGGACAACTTAATGGCCGTGCCCATTAGAGAGTGGGAGGCGGGGAGTGGGGCTGGGCGGCAGGGGGACACGGGGGACCCGCCGCTTCAGGAAGGCGTGGAGCCGGCTTCTGGCAGAGATAGCGGTGCTGCTCCCGGGGTGCAGATCCACACACCTGTGCTCATCTGCCTGAGGGGACATGCGTCACTCTGCATCGGCTCCCACCAGCGACCCCTGCAGAAGTGAACATCACCTGGGACACTGACTGGACCCATCGCCCTGAGACCAGCCTTGCTGAAATCGGCATGGCCTCTGGTCAGCAGCCCGGGGAGGGACCGGACCTTTCCTTAGAGATGCCAGCTGCTCAGAACTTGCTGGGAGAAGCTAGGCCTGGGAAGGGGGCGGATTGGTAGGAAAGTTGATGCCACAGTTCTGGGAGCCTGGCCTCCCCCCCAGTTCTGAGTAGGGGGCCCAGGTAAGCAGCAGTCCCCCCAGGCCTCAGGGGAGCTGCGAGTCGCCTGCCTGAGGATGTGCAGAGGCCCAGCCCTGGGAGGGGCCCCTCCTTCCCTGTCTCGGGCCCAGTGAGGCACAGGCTGGGGCCCCAGGAGCGAGCCCACTGCAGACCTCAGGGCAAGGGCCGGGTCCCTGCAGGGAGTGAGCACAGGTGCGGGCCGTCAGCAGGGGCCGTCTGGCCAAATTGCAGGCCTGAGGAGGGGCCACAGCCTGCTTGTCCTGTCTGCTCATCCCAACCCCACAAGCCTTTGAGCTGGGGAGGGTCTGCATGTCAAGAAAGAGAGCCGGGGGGAGGAGACACACATTAATTGACTTGTCCATCCTGCCCCTCAGCCAGAAAGCAAAGGCTTCCTGCCTGAGGGGCTGAGCCCGCTCTCGTCTCCCAGCATCCTGGTCTGTGGGGCTGAGCCCACTCTCATCTCCCAGCATCCTGCCTCCGGGGCTGAGCCCGCTCTCATTTCCCAGCATCCTGCCTCCAGGGCTGAGCCCACTCTCGTCTCCCAACATCCTGGTCTGCGGGGCTAAGCCCGCTCTCATCTCCCAGCATCCTGCTTCCGGGCTGAGCCCGCTCTTGTCTCCCAGCATCCTGGTCTGCGGGGCTGAGCCCGCTCTCGTTTCCCAGCATCCTGCTTCCGGGCTGAACCCGCTCTCGTCTCCCAGCATCCTGGTCTGCGGCTCTGCAAGTCCTGCAGGTCCCTGTGGACCATCACGCAGTCTACATGGCTGAGAACCATTTTGCAGCCTGAAGGGCCTCTACCAGTTTCTCTATTTGTCAGTCTGGGCGGAACGTCACACATCACGTCCCTGGCTCATCATACTGGCAACTAGATGGATATTGAAGTTGAACCTCACAGACTTTATTTTTATAAAATGACTGCAATTCGATTACAGTTTCAAAAACAGGATAAAAACTCAGCTTCACTTAAACCCTTTAGATTTAAGGCTTTCTTACTTATTAATTATATCTTGTTTTATAGCTGTAATAGTTCATTTTAACTTTTTAAAATGTCTTTTTGACGGGATATAATTTTAATTTGAAATTTCACATGTATCATATTTTTGATGAAAATATTTTCACATTTTATACAATGTGTGCAATTACAGCTGGATTATTTCTATCAAAACACATAGATTTTTTGAAAATGATTTTTGCTGTTTCTCGCTTATTTGGCTGCAATAGGTCTTGTGACATGCAAACCCTTTAGTTTTAGCACACGCGATCTGGTTCCCTGAGCAAGGACTGAACCCAGGGCCCCTGCACTGGGAGCATGGTGTCTTAGCCACTGGACCACTTGGGAAGTGCACAGATTCTGTGAAAATCTTTTTTAAGCAATGTTATCCGTGATTTTGCAAAACAAAGGGAAGAAAATACATTTATAAATAAATATGCTATAATTTAGGAAGTGTATGTCTTTAAATCATTACACAAAGGTCTGTATAGTCGAAGCTATGGTTTTTCCAGTAGCCAAGTACAAATGTGAGAGTTGGACCATAAAGAAGGCTGAGCATCAAAGAACTGATGTTTTCAAACTGTGGTGTTGGAGAAGACTCTTGAGAGTCCCTTGGATTGCAGGAAGATCAAACCAGTCAATCCTAAAGGAAATCAACCCTGAATATTCATTGGAAGGACTGAGCTGAAGCTGAAGCTCCAATACTTTGGCCACCTGATGCGAAGAGCTGACTCACTGGAAGAGACCCTGATGCTGGGAAAGACTGAAGGCAGGAGGAGAAGGGGACGACAGAGGATGAGATGACTAGATGGCATAATAGACTCAGTGGAATTTGAGCAAACTCTAGGAGATAGTGGGAGGACAGAGGAATCAAGATATCAGGGAGAAATATCAACCTCAGATATGCAGATGACACCACCCTAATGGCAGAAATCAAGGAGGAACTAGAGAGCCTCTTGATGAGGGTGAAAGAGGAGAGTGGAAAAGCTGGCTTGTAAGATCATGGCATCTGGTCCAATCAGTTCAGTTCAGTTGCTCAGTCGTGTCCAACTCTTTGCAACCCCATGAATCGCAGCACGCCAGGCCTCCCTGTCCATCACCAACTCCCGGAGTTCACTCAGACTCACGCCCATCGAGTCAGTGATGCCATCCAGCCA
>SJYA01000522.1:54676-66919 GCA_006410615.1 Neotragus moschatus | reverse complement strand
CCCCGACCCCATCCCCCATCTGTAGTCCCCCACCCTCATTAAACACATTTATTCACAACCCTTGGACCTCTCTTCCCAAGGAGCTGTCCCTGCCCCCACACACAATCTCCCTCAGAGGGCCTGGATGCAGGCGCCCCCCAGACCCATGTCCTAGGGACCCACCACCACCCCCATGTCCACCTGGGAGGGTGAAGAGCACACCCACCCATGCGGCCAGGCCCGAGCCCAGGCTTAGAGGCTCAGCCCAGGGGCTGCAGCCCCAAACAAGGGCTAATGTGCACAACTCCCACGCCCCGTGCCTCCAGGAGCCTCGGGGGAGAATCAGGGACTCACATTGGAGTTGCAGCTGCTGGTTAACCCCAGGTGGACCCAGATGGCCCCACAGAGGGAGCCTCAGGGGCCCTGTCGGGGGAGCCCCGGGTCTGCAGAGGGATGCACAGCCTGGCCCCTGGCCCACACGTTGGGGTCTGCATTTCCTTGGAAACACTTCCGTAAGCCCCACTTGACCACAATTCTAAAATATTCATGGTGTGCAGTGTGTCAAATGGCAGCAATTAAAGCGGGTCTGATATATTAATATTTGATCATGAAGGCGGCAGTACCCAGGGCCATAGAGGCTCTCAGGATGTCGTTGCTTTCCTACAGGGGCTCTGCTCAGCTGCCCCCTCACAGCCAGACCTCCCCGGGGCGGGAGCGTCCACAGGGAGGCCAGGTCCACGGAAGTGAGTGAGATGGAGAGGGCGCGGGTGTCTCCTGGGACTGCACGCCGACTGGGCTCCTGTGGATGAAATGTCTGTGCTTGTGGGAACGTGAAGGCTCTGTTGCCCACATCCCTGCTGCCTCCCTGTGTTTAGAGCCTTCTTTGGGCAAAAGGCAGCCCAGCTCCCTGCACAGGAGTTGGGATGCCGACCCTGACCTTGGCTTCCTCCCCCTCTCCCTGGGAGGGTGCAGGCACAGCCCTGCCCTCCCTCCTGCTGGACCAGGGCTGGGAGCGGAGGAACCAGGACTCTGGGGGGCTGAAGGGCCTGCTGCAAGAGGGGGTCTCTAGACCCCGAGGCGCGAACGTCAGCGCCCACAGCACCAGGACACAGCCCTAGTGCCTCCAGGCAGTGGGGCCTGGTTCCAGCTCTCCAGGTGGGTCTCTGGGCTGACCGACACCTTTCAGAATGGACTCGGCGGCTCACACCAGGCTCTTCTGCTGATTGCAGGAATTCTGACTGCTGCGAGATGCTGGGGGCGAGTGAAGGGCAGGGTATCCAGAGGGCTGCTGCTGTTTCGTTGCTAGGTTGTGTCCGACCCTTCGCGACCCCACGGACTGCAGCCCGCCTGGCTCCCCTGACCTCCACCATCTCCCAGAGTTCTCAGCGGGTGACGCGCAACAAAAAGGCAGGTCCAGGAGAGAAACCGTGATGCTGAGGAGGGCGTGCAAGCTTGGGGCCTGAGCGGAAGCACCAGGGGTCAGGTGACTCTTCTCTGCTCCCAGTCTCCCAGATACACGCGGAACAGACACTTAGAGAATCTCGGTTAAACAGGGGCTACACTGCTCGGTGCCCCTGTTCACAGGGGCCTAGGGTTCTGCTTGGGGTGAAAGCACCTATTCTAACACGGAACCCGCCACCCTGGGGGCGACTTCGTGGGCATCTCAATGGGTCATCAATGAACCAAAAATGCAAATAAATTTCAAAATGTGTATGGCTAATTCCACATAATCTCACTTTTACACATGACCAAGGACTCTGTACAGTCCAGTGCTAGGTTAGTCTTGCTGAACTAACCTCAGTGAATGACTGGGCTTTCATCACGGACTGACCCTGTGCTTGGCAACCCGCCAGGGCTCCTGCTGTACACAGTCTGTCCTCTGTACCCGTGGGTTCCACATCTGCAGAGTTAGCCAACCGAGGATCAAAAACGCTTGAACAAAAATTCCAGAAATTTCCAGAAAGCTAACTTGAATTTGCCGTGCACGAGCAGCTAGTGACCTAGGGCTTGCACTGTATTAGGTGTTACAAGTGACCTGGAGGGGATTTCAGGTGTGTGCGAGGACAAGCCCAGGTTGTACACAAACACTACCCCATCTATACCAGGCATGTGAGACCTGTGGATTGTGGAATCAGCCGGGGTGGAACCAGCCCCCTGGGGATGCCGACGGCCACCTGTAGAAATGGTGCCTGAGTCAGGAATGCCGCCAGTCCCCCTGGTGGACGCTGGTTAGGGAGGCCCTGGTTTCGATAGGTGTCAGATTTACCGAAAAGTTGTGAGAATGTCATGCTAGAATGCTGGGAGCCCTGCACCCAGACCCTCCAGCAGTTCATCCCACTCTATCCCTCCTGCCAGCTCTACATTTATATTCTATTATCCTCAACTGAGAGGCGACATGACGTCCCTTCAGCCTGAAAACTTCGGTGTGTATTTTCCAAAAGCAAAGGCATTCTCCCACATAATCACAGTACAATTATCAAGATCAGGACATTGACACTGATATGGTACCAATATCTAATCAATAGAATTGATTCAGATTTGTCCAGCTATCCCAGTAACACTGTTTACGACGAGACAAAGCCTAGATCACGCCTCACACTGGGTGGTCCTACCTCTTTCAGTTCAGTTCAGTTCAGTTCAGTTGCTCAGTCGTGTCCGATTCTTTGCGACCCCATGAATCGCAGCACGCCAGGCCTCCCTGTCCATCACCAGTTCCCGGAGTTCACTCAGACTCACACCCATCGAGTCAGTGATGCCATCCAGCCATCTCATCCTTGGTCGTCCCCTTCTCCTCCTGCCCCCAATCCCTCCCAGCATCAGAGTCTTTTCCAATGAGTCAACTCTTTGCATGAGGTGGCCAAAGTACTGGAGTTTCAGCTTCAGCATCATTCCTTCCAAAAAACACCTCCAATTAAGAACAAGCTCTCAGGGTCCCCTCGTCTCTCGTAACGTCAGCATTTGTACCGTGTGCTCATCAGTTATCTGTGTTCCTTGATTCAAGTGTGTGTGAGATGCAGGCTTTGTATTTTGGCTAGAGCATTGTGGAAGGCATGTGTCAAGGGGCAGGGGTGCTACCTGCCCCCGAGCACTTTGTGTGCCGCGCTAGGGTCTTGTCAGCCGGATGTCCCCATGGGAACGTCACCACATTCCCGCTGGAGTTAACTCCTGTGATGAGTCCATCCTGTCATCCCTCAGAATGGTACCCAGTCATCTTCACAGGCATTGATGATACCGGTCTAAATCAAAAAGCATCAAGATGTATTTGATTTTACTATAAAGAATATCAATTTTTTAAGCACTAAAGGAGGGGATTTTAAGCATTAATATGAATGGGTGAACGTGGCATTGTTCCTTCCGTGGAATAACGCGGGAGGAGGGTCTGAGCGGACAAGCCGTCTGCGCCTCGGTCTTCGCTGCCGTTGTCTGCATGGGACAGGACAGATGTCTGCCTGCCATCTCCGCAAGCTTCCGGCCCCTGTCCTCCGCCCCACCGCACAGCCTCCCTCGGTCCATGGCCTCTTCCTGGGGAGCAGACGAGCGCAGGAGCCCTCCGGCTCCACTGCAGGGTCATATGGCTCTCCTGCTGCCTTGTCCCGAGCCCCGCTCTGCCCCTGGGTCACTGAGAACCCGCCACTTCCTGCTGCCCACTCCAGCAGAGGGGGGTCTCCACCTGCTGACTCCCCCCTCGGTGGAAGCGCATCCTTCGGCATTTGGAGAGTCTCAGTCCAAGCCTGCAGATTCTCTCGTGCTGAGCTGACACGAAGATGCCTGCATTTCACCCTATTGGGGAGGATGTTTCTGATGGATGTATAGCTCTGGGCTGACTTTTTACCCCTCTCGCAGAACTTTTAAGATGTTGAATGGTCTCCTGGCTTCTATTGTTTCCAGGGTGAAGTCACCTGTCAGCTTTGTCACCCCTCTTCAGAAAGCAGTGTGCCTCTGTTCCCGGTGGTTTTTAAGATTTTCTGGCTTTGACATCTGAGCAGTCGGAGTGTGCTTAGGTTGGTTCTGTTTTCGCTGATTCTGCGCGGAGTTCACTGAGCTGCTTTTTCACAGATCTGGGGGCTTGCACGTTGCTCTTCTTCCCTGAGCTGCCCCAGCTCCTCCTCTCTTCCCGGGTCCCTGGCTCCTCCTCCCCTCCCGGGTTTCTGGGCTGCCCTGGCTCCTCCTCTCCCCCTCTCCTCCAGGGTCCCTGACCTGCCCTGGCTCCTCCTCTTCTCCCGGATCCCCGGCTCCTCCTCTCCTCCTGAGGCTCCTCCTATGTGCCTGTTAGATGACTTGATGTCGTCCTACGTATCGCCTTGGCTCTGGGCCTTGTTTTCACTGTCTCTCTCTGTTCTTCAGGGTGAATGCCTCCTATTGGTCTATCTTCATGTCCGCCCATCCTTTATCCTACAGTCTCAGATCCGCAGTTCAGCCCATCCGGTGGCTGTTTGTAATTTTTCACGTAGTTTTCTGAAATTGCTGTGTGGTGTTCTGTATGGTGCTCACGTTTCTGCTGAGTTCCTCCATGTCTCCGATCACCATAAGCATGTTTTGGTTTACGTTTTTGTGCGTATTTGTGATGGTTGTTTTAAAGTCCGTGCCTGTCCACCTCCGGTTTGTGTCTACTGACCATGGTCTTCTTTCATCGCTGGTCACGTTGTCCTGCTTTGCCGCAGCTTAGTAATTACTGACTGTGCTGGACACTGTGGACGGACACCACGGGACTCCAGTCGCAATGCATGGGGTGCTTCGGAAGCAACTGTGAGTCACTAGTGTTCCATCCGTTAGCATGTGTTCTCCTCTCTGTAGGGCTGCTTAGCGATCCCTGGGACATGCGCCAGTGGGATTCTGACATGTACGCTTTGCCATACCGAAGTGAACTAATCATGTATCTATTACTGCAGTGAATACAAACATATTCACTTTACTTTAACTTATTACCACAATTTCTCGTAAGAGGATGCTTAATACTACCGCTGAATTTTACTACTACCTTGACACCGTTACGTGGAGGTCTGAAAAGGTGTTTTGCCTCAAGTTATTTTTAGAAAAAGAGAGCCTGCGATTCGCTGGGCTGAGCCCTCTTGTGCTGCTGGGGAGATCACACCAAGACTCTAGGCTCCGTGGCCACGGCTGCCTGCACATGTCGACCCAGCTGCGGCCCCTGGAGCTGGCCCCTGGCCCNTCTTACTGCAGTGAATACAAACATATTCACTTTACTTTAACTTATTACCACAATTTCTCGTACGAGAATGCTTAATACTACCGCTGAATTTTACTACTACCTTGACACCGTTATGTGGAGGTCTGAAAAGGTGTTTTGCCTCAAGTTACTTTTAGAAAAAGAGAGCCTGCGATTCGCTGGGCTGAGCCCTCTTGTACTGCCAGGGAGATCACACCAAGACCCTAGGCTCCGTGGCCACGGCTGCCTGCACATGTCGACCCAGCTGCGGCCCCTGGAGCTGGCCCCTGGCCCTGACCTGCACACCTGCTCACGCTACCAGATCCTGCTGAGCTCCTGCTAGTCGCTCTCTGGTGGCCCCCTTCTCCTCCCGCCTTCGGCTCACCAGGAAGGTGACCCTGCCTTCCTGGATCGTCACACAGACTCCTTACTGCGCCAACACCAGCAGTTCTCATTCCCAGCACCTCTTCTGCTCTGAAGCCAGAGTGGGAGCTCCAAGTTGCAAGTCTGATCACACAAGATCCTGCACAGGGCTCATCAAAGGCCTCTCACTCTCTTCTGAGAATTCCCGAGTCCTCAGGGAGCATCAGAAGCGCTTTCTTTATAGTCCAACTCTCACATCCATACATGACTCCTGGAAAAACCAGTTATAACTAGATGGACCTTTGTCAGCAAATCTCTGCTTTTTAATATGCTGTCTAGGTTGGTCNCGTCAAAGGCCTCTCGCTCTCTTCTGAGAATTCCCGAGTCCTCAGGGAGCCTCAGAAGCGCTTTCCCGATGGACGGGCCTCGCAGGCTCATCCCCGCTGTGATCCTCCCATCAGCCCACCATGAGCCAGGGCTGCCCCTTCCCAATGGGCCGGGAGGGGGTACCCAGGAGGCCGCTCGCCACACACCGTGCCGAGGCACGACCCGGACCCCGTCTGGCCCGCACCACATATCAGCGTGGCCGGTATGAGGCCTCCCACCGCAGCCCGTGGAACGGCACATGTCTAGGTTTTGTCAAAGTCGAATATTACAGTGCTATTTATACCAAAGGCACATCATCTTCCTGATCCACTGAACACGGTCACTTTTTCATGAAAACAAGCACATCCTGGAGGCCTCAGCACTCACGCAGGGCAATCTGATGTCTAACAGTGAGACAGAGAGTTTTAAAATCTACTGGTTTGGCCCACAAGGAGCAACACCCCTGTCACGATGGTCACGTGGGCACTAAAGCAAATGAGCCAGGTCCTCAGGCCCACGAGAGACCCCCCACACAACCAGGAGCCACAGGCTGCACAATAAATCACCTGGGATCAAATGAGACGCAGAGGTAAAGTCCTCAGTCACACAGCAGCACCCCACGTGCTCAGCCACCCCGCCGACACCACCTTCCCGACAGCAAATCCACGTCCCCGTCATCCTGGGACTGCCCCGGGGGCCGGCCACTGCACCCCGCAAGCGCGTGTGTCTGGGCGGAGCTCATCAACAGGTAGACGCCTTTCTGCGGGGAGGACATGCTGGCAGAACCAGCCCCCGGCCTGGCCTCGGTGCCCGTCGTCAGAAGGGAGAGCTCACAGCCTCACGGGTCCTGCTGCCCGGCTCCCTCTGAACCCACAGGACAGCCTGAGCAAGGCCCAAAGGGGACCTCAAACCCCTGAGGCTCTGTGGGTCATCAGGCCCCTGATCTCAAGGAAGTGTGGACTGGCTGCCGAGTCTGTGGGGTCAGGAGACATCCACTGACATGGCGGCCACAGCAGGTGAGTCCTGGTGCCGGAGCTGGACTCTTCATAAGCAGAGTTTCCTGTGGCTCACACACGCGCACATGCCTGCCACTCACACTCACACAGCAGGGACCACAGACAAGGTCGGCAGTGACCAGGGCAGGCGGGGAGCTTGTGCAGCCAGGGTCAGCCCAGGGTGGGGTGAGTGGGCAGAAAGGAGGCGGCCCCTCTGCCCAGCTGTGCAGGCCCGGCGGGAAGGGGAGAAGCTTTGAACAGGAAGAAACCTGTGAAACCGGCCGGGAAGCCCTTCCCAGGGGAGTGAATCGAGCCACGTGTGTGGCTGGAGACCTCGGCGCACGCCCTGTAGGGTGGGGAGCCCGTGTGTGCTGGAGACCTCCTGCGCACACCCTGCAGGGGGCTGTCTTCCTGAAGGGATGTGTTTCCTTTACCCAAGATGTCCCACAAGTGCATGAGCGTCAGTCATCTACGAGGCTTCTCTCGACCCAGACCCAGAAAGCTCAGTGAGAGGCGGTGTCCGCCACGCTGGCTCCCAGGGCCCAGAACTGCAGGGACACAAGGGCTGGCCCCCAGACCAGGCTCAGAACAGACCGAACAGCTGCCAACCGAGGGCCCAGGACACAGAAGAGCCTCACTGGTTCTGGAAGGTTCTGCCTTCCTGTTTCAGAGGTCCATTCTGCACGTAAGTTCCAGTGTGAGCCTGGTGGTTGGTACGCAGTTGCTAAGTCGTGTCTGAGTCTATGCGACCCCACAGAATGCAGACGCCAGGCCTCCCGGTCCTCCACCAGCTCCCGGAGCTTGCTCAAGCCCATGCCCATTGAGTCCATGGTGCCATCCAGCCATCGCATCCTCTGTAATCCTCTTCTCCTTCTGCCTTCAGTCTTTCCCAGCATCAAAGGAGTCAGTTCTTCCCATAAGATAACTAAAGTATTGGGGTTTCAGCTTCAGCATCATTCCTTCCAATGAATATTCAGGACTGATTTCCCTTAGGATGGACTGGTTGGATCTCCTTGCAGCCCAAGGGATTCTCAAGAGTCTTCAACACCACACCTCAAAATCATCAATTCTTCAGCACTCAGCTTTCTTTATAGTCCAACTCTCACATCCATACATGACTCCTGGAAAAACCAGTTATAACTAGATGGACCTTTGTCAGCAAATCTCTGCTTTTTAATATGCTGTCTAGGTTGGTCATAAGTTTCCTTCCAAGGAGTAAGCGTCTTTTAATTTCATGGCTGCAGTCACCATCTGCAGTGACTTTGGAGCCCAAGAAAATAGTCTGTCACTGTTTCCATTGTTTCTCCATCTATTTCCCATGAAGTGATGGGACCGGATGCCATGATTTTAGTTTTTTGAATGTTGAGTTTTATGCAAGCTTTTTCACTCTCTTCTTTCACTTTCATCAAGAGGCTCTTTAGTTCCTCTTCACTTTCTGCCATAAGGGTGGTATCATCTGCATATCTGAGGTGACTGATATTTATCCCAGCAATCTTGATTCCAGCTTGTGTTTCTTCCAGCCCAGTGTTTCTCATGATGTATTCTGCATATAAGTTAAATAAGCAGGGTGACAATATACAGCCTTGACGTAATCCTTTTCCTATTTGGAATCAGTCTGTTTTTCCATGTCTGGTTCTAACTGTTGCTTCCTGACCTGCATACAGATTTCTCAGGAGGCAGGTAAAGTGGTCTGGTAGTTTCATCTCTTAAGATTTTCCCACAGTTTGTTGTGATCCACAGAGTCAAAGGCTTTAGCATAGTCAATGAAGCAGATGTTTTTCTGGAATTCTCTTATTTTCTCTATGATCCAGCAGATGTTGGCAATTTGACCTCTGGTTTCTCTGCCTTTTCTAAATCCAGCTTGTACATCTGAAAGTTCTCGGCCATGTACTGGTGAAGGCTCAGTTGAAGGATTCTGAGCATTACCTTTCTAGCTTGTGAGAAGGTTGGAACTTTGCGGCAGTTTGAGCATCCTTGGCACGGTCTTTCTCTGGGATTGGAATGAAAACTGACCTTTTCCAGTCCTGTAGCCACTGCTGAGTTTTCCAAAATTGCTGACATATGGAGCTCAGCACTCTGGAGGGCTGCTTTGTTTAGAGTAAGCTTCCTAACCTGCTTCCTGCGAATCCAGCTGCTCCTGATGTCAGCCTGCCCCATCCACCTCACCTGGGCCCCAGACGGCTGAGCAGGGACGGAAGGAGGACTGCCTGGAGGAGCCCCAGCGCCGTCACCACCCCCTGCCTCCTGCGTGGACCCTGCACGTGGACAGAGCTCTCAGGGGCTGCCCAGCGACCTCCATGCTCTTGGAGGCACCACAGCGATCTCTGAGCTCTTGGGTGCTCCCGTCAAGAAGATACACTGCCAAGCCACTGGCCTTTGTCAGGTGGTGGCTGAGCTGCCCAGCCCCAAGCTGCTGGGGGAGAGCCAGCCAGAATCTGCCTTCAGAGGGCTCCTCACAGCCCAGGGGTGTGACCGAGGCCGTGGCGAGTGTGGCGCAGGCCGCCCGTCAGCAGAGCAGAGAGTGAGGTGGGGGCTGAGTCCCGGGGCCCGAGTGGGTTAAGCCCCCTGTTCTGCCCCAGGTCAACTTGGCAGTCAGCAAGTGCCATTCCGTCTGGTCCGCGTGTCGTGATCACTGTGTCCGCAGTTAGGAAGAGCCACCAGGAAAGGGCATGACTGTAGACAGGCTGTGACCCCTCCTGACCTCGGCCCTGACCACGCCCGCCATCCCCCGCTCCCTGGTGTAAGNTCACTGTTTCCATTGTTTCTCCATCTATTTCCCATGAAGTGATGGGACCGGATGCCATGATTTTAGTTTTTTGAATGTTGAGTTTTATGCAAGCTTTTTCACTCTCTTCTTTCACTTTCATCAAGAGGCTCTTTAGTTCCTCTTCACTTTCTGCCATAAGGGTGGTATCATCTGCATATCTGAGGTGACTGATATTTATCCCAGCAATCTTGATTCCAGCTTGTGTTTCTTCCAGCCCAGTGTTTCTCATGATGTATTCTGCATATAAGTTAAATAAGCAGGGTGACAATATACAGCCTTGACGTAATCCTTTTCCTATTTGGAATCAGTCTGTTTTTCCATGTCTGGTTCTAACTGTTGCTTCCTGACCTGCATACAGATTTCTCAGGAGGCAGGTAAAGTGGTCTGGTAGTTTCATCTCTTAAGATTTTCTCACAGTTTGTTGTGATCCACAGAGTCAAAGGCTTTAGCATAGTCAATGAAGCAGATGTTTTTCTGGAATTCTCTTATTTTCTCTATGATCCAGCAGATGTTGGCAATTTGACCTCTGGTTTCTCTGCCTTTTCTAAATCCAGCTTGTACATCTGAAAGTTCTCGGCCATGTACTGGTGAAGGCTCAGTTGAAGGATTCTGAGCATTACCTTTCTAGCTTGTGAGAAGGTTGGAACTTTGCGGCAGTTTGAGCATCCTTGGCACGGCCTTTCTCTGGGATTGGAATGAAAACTGACCTTTTCCAGTCCTGTAGCCACTGCTGAGTTTTCCAAAATTGCTGACATATGGAGCTCAGCACTCTGGAGGGCTGCTTTGTTTAGAGTAAGCTTCCTAACCTGCTTCCTGCGAATCCAGCTGCTCCTGATGTCAGCCTGCCCCATCCACCTCACCTGGGCCCCAGACGGCTGAGCAGGGACGGAAGGAGGACTGCCTGGAGGAGCCCCAGCGCCGTCACCACCCCCTGCCTCCTGCGTGGACCCTGCACGTGGACAGAGCTCTCAGGGGCTGCCCAGCGACCTCCATGCTCTTGGAGGCACCACAGCGATCTCTGAGCTCTTGGGTGCTCCCGTCAAGAAGATACACTGCCAAGCCACTGGCCTTTGTCAGGTGGTGGCTGAGCTGCCCAGCCCCAAGCTGCTGGGGGAGAGCCAGCCAGAATCTGCCTTCAGAGGGCTCCTCACAGCCCAGGGGTGTGACCGAGGCCGTGGCGAGTGTGGCGCAGGCCGCCCGTCAGCAGAGCAGAGAGTGAGGTGGGGGCTGAGTCCCGGGGCCCGAGTGGGTTAAGCCCCCTGTTCTGCCCCAGGTCAACTTGGCACGTCAGCAAGTGCCATTCCGTCTGGTCCGCGTGTCGTGATCACTGTGTCCGCAGTTAGGAAGAGCCACCAGGAAAGGGCATGACTGTAGACAGGCTGTGACCCCTCCTGACCTCGGCCCTGACCACGCCCGCCATCCCCCGCTCCCTGGTGTAAGCTAACAGGGCCCAGGGCAGGGTTCAGCCCCCAGGGCGAGGAGGACCAGGACACACTCCCTGCTGGAGCTGGCCACGGCCTTCCAAGCCAGACACGGAGCCAGGGGAAGATAAGAGAAGTCGCCCAGCAGTTTCTCAGAACCAGAGACCAAACGGCTAGCTCCTCCCAACCTCACTTGAGGAAAAGTGGAGAAAAAAATCGTCAACTTTTTCTCTTGTAAAATAACCAATCAGCTTTCTGAAGTCTCATCCGCCAGCTAATGCCTCATGAGAGCTTTTATAGATCTTTCTGCTAAGAAGACACTAAACAAAAAAAAGTAAGATCCTGCTAGTCCTTAGAAAGAAAGGTTTCCATGCCTGGGAAATTCAGCTGGGACACCTCCCTTGTGCGCTGAGTGAGGTCACCGGGGCCAGAAACACTGTAAACCATTTTTCCCACACTGCTTCACACATGCCTATCCCTGTCCTAAGGCAAGGATGCTGACACGTCTGTGCACAAATGAGAAGCTTCTAAGCACTAACGTGTGACCCAGGTGCACAGCCGGCAGCGGGGGGCATGCTCGTGAGGGGTGGACACGGCCCCCCGGCACAGCGCTCCCCGCCCCACCTGCGCTGGTTCCTGCTGCTGAGCAGGCGCCAAGGCTGACCATGAGCCACAGGCACGGCTGTGGCGTTAAACACGTGAAAGCCTGTTGCTTTCACAAAAACAGACCCTGAATAAGGACGTGGGAGTGTGTAACTGCCTGGGGGGTGATCCCAGGAAAGAGCTGAGATGGTGAGACCAGGAGGGGAGGAGGGCGGTGAAGGTGAGTGAGTGCCCGCAAGGAGAGGGTCTGGGGGCCGTGGAATTTGCCCCAGCATCTCTGCAGGGCAGAGAAGCAGGTATGGATCCACAAGGTCCACCCTCAGCCCCTGAAGGTCTCTGAGGAATAGCCTCCGAGCAGCCCTGACCCACCTTGGACTTGGACCAAACGTGCATGTTCCGCTGGAAGGAGGCAGGGCTTAGGGGCCCATACTGCCTGCAGATAGGGGCTGCCCCGCAGGGCTGCAGGGGGTCCCTGGGGCAGGGTCAGGCAGGGCTTCAGGGGGGTCCCGGGGACAGGGGCAAGCAGGGCTTCAGGGGGGTCCTGGGGACAGGGGCAAGCAGGGCTTCAGGGGGGTCCTGGGG
>SJYA01000522.1:39330-53939 GCA_006410615.1 Neotragus moschatus | reverse complement strand
GGGCGGGCAGGGCTTCAGGGGGCCTGGCTGACGAACATGCCATGCCCAGAGGTGGGTGGCTGTGAGAGAGAAGAGAGGACCACCAGGCCCCACTCAGTTGTCCACTTTGAAGGGGCTGGTTTACGCCGTGTGAACTGAATCTCAGGTTCTAAGGCGTCATCAGTTTAGCGGTGGCGTCCCCATTTGCTTCCCGTTTACTCACAGCTGTGGCTTCTGGGTGTGTTGAGAGCGTGGACGGGCCGGGTTCTCCGTCTATGCTGTCGCCAGCTGCAGGCCTTTTGGCAGCACTAGTGAGCATAGTGGGAGAAGGCACTGGCGCCCGCTCCGGGGCTCTCGCCTGAAGACTCCCAGGGACCGAGGGGCCTGGCGGGCTGCCGTCCACGGGGTCGCTCAGAGTCGGGCACGACTGAGCGACTTCACTTTCACTTTTCACTTTCATGCATTGGAGAAGGAAAGGGCAACCCACTCCAGTGTTCTTGCCTGGAGAATCCCAGGGACGGGGAGCCTGATGGGCTGCCGTCTATGGGGTCACTGAGAGTCGAGCTCGACTGAAGTGACTTAGCAGCAGCAGCGGTAAGCATGGTAACCTCACTGAGTGACCTCACAGAATGACCTTACTGAGTGATTTCAGAGAAACTACAAGGAGTGACCATACAGAGTGACCTCACGGTGACCACAAGGAGTGACCTCACTGAGTGACCACGAGGAGTGACCTCAGAGTAACTACGAGGAGTGACCTCACAGAATGACCACACAGAGTGACCTCCCTGAGTGGCCATGCAGAGTGCCCACACTGGGGGCCCAGGCAGGGCCATGCCACGCCCTCCAGCGGCACCTCTAGCTGCAGGAGGGGTGGCCCCACCCGCCGCTCCGACTCAGACCAGCGTCCCTCCCCGTCTGCGCACCGGCTCACCCACTGTGTGAGGAGGCTCTGGAAGGGCCACTCTCCCCGCCCCCGGCCCCGGCCCAGCTCTGCCGCCTGCACGGGCCCAGCACGGGCCAGGCCTCAAGCCCCCGGTGACGCCTGTGGCAGGGCCGAAGGACAGAGGTGCTGGGCAGCCCCGTTCGCACAGCCGTCCCCGAGCAGCAGTGGCTGGGTCTCCCGGCCTCGGCCGACGCTGCTGGTGAGAGATCACTGGCTCTGCTGCCCCGTCTCAGAAATGCACCCTCATGCCAGGGAGGGCTCGGGAGACCTGGAGGCCAAGTCCTATTTGTCCAGTTCCTGCAAATCATGTTCCTTTGACGGGTTTTCTTCACTAGGAGTCAACATACTTGGAAGCTATAGAGATGGAGGAAGAGAGTTATATTCAAAACAGTCGGTTTCTCTCCTAAAGATGTTTCCTGACAGCCTGTGAAGTCCTACACGTGACCACAGGACGATGGCCGGCCCACTCCCTACGGCTCCGTGGGGCGTATGGCACGATCGACAAGCTTCTGTTCAGACGGGGGCCCGCGTCCACCCTCCCCAAGCCCACGGCCCGAAGTCCATGCCCCAGCACCACCCTCCGCCGCCAGCTGCACAGGAGAAGCAGGCAAAAGCTCTGATCACGCAGGTGCCATCCTAGCAGGGGAGGCCAACAATAATGTCAATGACAAATTCGCGACGGACGTGCGGGAAGCGGTCAGGGGAGCGGGTGCCACCCCGGGTGGGGCGTCCTGGGAGGCCGGGCTGAGAGCATGAGGCACGGGCCACATGGGCCCTGGGGTGGGGGGAGCCCGCACACACGTGGTCACCAGGGGAGGAGCCAGCAGGCCAGCGTAAGGAAGGGAGGCTGCGGCCAGCTGGGGAGACGGAGGGGGTCCGAGAGGGTGCGCGGAGGCTGTGCAGGGACATGAAGGACGCGCGGCAGGCCCCTCCCCTCAGGCGGCCCCTCCCCTCCCGCGGCGGCTTTGGAGGCGCAGCGCCCCGGGCAGTCCCGGTCTCGCGGTCCAGCGCCTCAGTCCACGTGCCTGGGGCCCCTGGCCCTGCTCGGCCGGCAGCTCCGTCCAGCCTCAAGCTCCTCTCGCTGCGGCCCAGGAGGCCTGCAGCCGCCAGCATTTGCGGGAGGAGAGGGGGCGTGATGTGTGGTTTTCTGCTCGTCCATGTTGGTCATTGGATCTCAAGTCTGCTACAGGGGACCAATGAGCCCACAGTCACCAGCCCCTCAAGGGTTTTCTCCTTCCCGGCCGGCCACCCGCTCCCGCGCGTGGGGAGGCAGTGTGGGGGCTCCAGGCGCCAGCGTAGGGCATGCACACCTGCTGGCCCAGCTGGAGAGCTCTCTGGGGGCTCAGGGGCCCGTCCACCTTTGTGCCCCCGGATCCCCGACGTGAGTGCCCCTCCCTGCACCTGGGCTCCCGTGGGGTCCACCATCACCGTCGCCCACTGACCCTTCAGGATGCCCCAGGCCCTGCTATGGGGCCTGGGGTCCGTCCTGGGCCTCCCCCTCGACGGGGCGCGGGCTCAAGCAAAAGGAGCGTCTGAGCTCCTTTGTCACACAGCTCTCCCGTGACACCACCCGGCCACGTCTTCGTCTTCCTCGCGGGCTGCACTTGCCTGCGCCCGCCCTAGCTCCGGCTCTCCGCTGCCAGCCCTGATCCATTCCAGGCCTGCAGGAGCCAGCAGTCCGGCCCCTGTCCACACCCTGCCCTCGGGAGGTCTGAGGGCTGCTGCCTGCCGTGCCATGGTCAGGGGCCAGGCGGGAACGGGGCTCGCGGACACAGGGCCGCCCCAGAGAGGAGACGAGCAGAGGGACAGAGGGAGAGGGGCACAGCGTTAGGGGGTGACCGGTCGGCAGCGACGCGGGGAAACACAGGCTCAGGGAAGGAGAAAGCGCGTATGGATGTCTCCTCCTCTCGCTCAGCCAAACTCGAGCCCCTTTGAAGATGCCTGCTCGTGGGAGCAGCTTGGCCCAGAGGACGAGCTTAAAAGGCAGTTCAAAGAGCTCGCAGTTTTTCAAAATGTCACATTAGTGGAAGTTCCAGCAACAGCGAACCAGTTTCAGGCTCTGCGCTAAAAAGTGAATGCTACGCATTTGATCTTAAATTGTTATTTCGCTTCTAATTGCCTGAAGGACCTTTAGATGGTGGGGGGCAGGGGGACGCCAGTGATGCTAGACTCAGAAGTGAGGAGCCCTGGGGAGGGCAGGGGGGCTCTTGGTGACCCCGGGGGCTGGCAGGTCACCCCACGGGGATGGGGGTCACTCTGAGTCCCTGCGGAGACCCGGCCACTTCCTTCTGAATCTCTGGAACCAAGTCAGGTGATGGGGTTCAGTACCCCACGTGCTTCCACGGTAATTATGTCTATTCCCGATAATCTGCCTTTTAAAATAAATAAGAATAATACATCAAAATAACGGATGTAAAATGTAAAAGCTGGGTGCTCCTGGCGTTCTTGAACTTGACAAAGCTCTGCTTCTTTTCTCCATTTCACACTCTGCCCAGGGATGGAGCAGAGTGCCGCCAGGTGGGCGTAAATAAGTCTCTTTCTTCTGTGAGAGGAAGACCCCTCCAACCTGTGTTCCAGGAGTATCGATTCTCCGAGGCCACTCCTGGGACCTGGAACAGCACAGCCATACGTGCGTTTCGAGTGAAGCCTGGAATTTTCTGTCTCAGTGTAGGCCTTCTCTGCCGACTAGGCAGCCTTCTTTGGGGGCAATAAATATCTTGAATTTATGCCAGATCATAAGTACTTTGGGGGAGAAAAGCAATTCTAAGTGCTGTAGCCAAAAGAACCATCCTGTTTGTGATAGTTGAAATTCCCTGCCGCTGGAAACCCATCACGGAGGCGAGACAGGCTCACGCCCTCCCTGCGGGGGGTATTTCTAGATCTAATCAGTGGACAGGAGGCCCTGCCAGCAGTCTTCAGACCACATCAACTTCTCTGAAGGCAAAGCCTGGAAAGCACTGCAGCCGTCTCTGGCCCCTCAGGAAGGCAGCTCCCCTCCCTGACGGCTCCCGGGTTCTGCACCGGCGTCTGCATCGCAGCACCCTGGTTGGGGAGACAGGGTCCCCGGCTTGCGTCCCTGCCTAGGACACTCCCCGTCCTGCTTTTAGGGGTCAGGGTGCAACTCAGAGGAGGGCACAGGAAGGGTAAGGTCGGCCTGGGGGGCGCAGGGGCCTGGCCGAGGCCCCCGCGCATCTGGGGCATCAGCACACAGCGTGCGGCTGGCTCTCAGCTCCCGAGGCACAGGCCAGAGGCTCACGAGCATCACCTCCGAGAAAGCTCCTGAACCAGTGCCGCTGTCGGCAACGAAAAGCGGCCTCTGCGTATTTCTAAGGAGAGTCTGGTCAGCAGGGACCCGGGAAGACAGGGAGGAAACACAAGAATGGTGCCGAGCGCGTCCTCGGGCTCATCCCAGGGTCAGCCACGGGCGCGCCGCACGCCCGACACCACGAAGCTGATCAGTGGCCATGCAGCCACGGACGGCAGCTTTGTGAGCGCCGCAAGGGAACCGCCGGGTGTTGCGATGCAGGGCAGCATGGAGTCAGAGCAGTGGATCCGGGGCTCCCGCCCTGGACACAGGTGACCAGGAAGAGGGGCGGCGGGGTCTGTGGGCGGGGGGCGGGGGGCAGCGATGGCTCCGACCACAGCCTGGCTCACAGGGGGTCAGCGCGGTGCCCACGAGAGACTGTGCGTGAGCCGCAGGGACACGCTCATCCTCCAAGTCGGTCAGCGAGGCTGGGACAGGCGGGCCCTGGCTTGAGACACTCGGGGCAGTCCTCGGGCACTGCTGAACTGGGGGTGTGAGGCGGGACCGTGAGAACACTGGGCCCTCAGGCCCTGCCGGTCCTGGGCGCCAGCCTCCAGCCTTCAGGAAAGAGAGGAGTAAGGCAGGAGGCGCTGCAGCTGCGAGCCCCGGGGGTGAGGGACGCCCACACGGGCGGAGAGCCCAGTGCCACGAGGCCGGCAGAGGGCGTCCCGGCCACTCCTTCACCTCTTCATGAAATTCTTACTTTCCAGAAGGCACGTGTTTTCATGCAGAGCCTGCTGTCTTTTGAGTGCTAGGTCTGGCAGGTGGAATTAATCCGAGGGACTTATTCAGGAGAAATTCACAGGAAGAGTTTGTTTACTGTCACAAAGGAGGACTTCAGTTTGCATCCTGGCTAGAACTCCTGATCAGAGCCATTAACACCTGGGCCTGAGCACCTTCTGGTTTTCACGAAAGCCCCTTGAGAGGAGTGGGATGGATGATGACGGGGGCACCTGACCCGCGGGGAGAGGAGGGCAACCCCCCCAGAACACGCACAGCTGACCCTGACGGAGGGAGGCTGGCCAAAGTGGCGAGCGGTCAGGGCCTTTCTCTGCTCCCAGCTCGCAGCAGCCCCAGGTGCCCATACTCTCACCTGTCCCCTGCTGGGGTGGTGGTGCCCACACCCACTCCCGTCCCCCCCACTTGGGGCGGCGGTCCCACACTCACTCCTATCACCCCCTCCCTGGGCAGCGGTGCCCACACTCACTCCCGTCCCTCCCTCGGGGTGGCGGTGCCCACATTCACTCCCGTCCCTCCCCCGGGGTGGCGGTGCCCACACTCACTCCTGTCCCCACCAGGGCGGCGGTCCCACACTCACTCCCATCACCCCCTCCCTGGGCAGCGGTGCCCACACTCACTCCCGTCCCTCCCTCGGGGTGGCGGTGCCCACATTCACTCCCGTCCCTCCCCCGGGGTGGCGGTGCCCACACTCACTCCTGTCCCCACCAGGGCGGCGGTCCCACACTCACTCCCATCACCCCCTCCCTGGGCAGCGGTGCCCACACTCACTCCCGTCCCTCCCTCGGGGTGGCGGTGCCCACATTCACTCCCGTCCCTCCCCCGGGGTGGCGGTGCCCACACTCACTCCTGTCCCCACCAGGGCGGCGGTCCCACACTCACTCCCATCACCCCCTCCCTGGGCAGCGGTGCCCACACTCACTCCCGTCCCTCCCTCGGGGTGGCGGTGCCCACATTCACTCCCGTCCCTCCCCCGGGGTGGCGGTGCCCACACTCACTCCTGTCCCCACCAGGGCGGCGGTCCCACACTCACTCCCATCACCCCCTCCCTGGGCAGCGGTGCCCACACTCACTCCCGTCCCTCCCCCGGGGTGGCGGTGCCCACACTCACTCCCGTCCCCCCGCTGGGGTGGCAGTGCCCACACTCACTCCTGTCCCCCCCAGGGCGGCGGTGCCCACACTCAGTCCTGTCCCCCCTGGGGTGCTGGTCCCCACACACTGGGGCCGGTTCCCCCCCCGGGGCAGCAGTGCCCACACTCACTCCCATCCCCCCGCTGGGGTGGCAGTGCCCACACTCACTCCCGTCCCCCCCCGGGGTGGCGGTGCCCACACTCACTCCCGTCCCATCCCAGGTTGGCGGTGCCCACACATCAAGGCTGATTCCCCCCACACAGCATGCCTGCATCACAGCTTGCACACGTGGGTGTCTGTGTCCCACTCTGGGGCTTGCGCAGTAGGCCACATGAAGGATTCCCACACCCTAAAGACTAAGAGACCGGGAAGGAAGTATATTTACAGAACAAAGTAAGAATCAGATCATGGTGAAATGATCTCTAGAGAAAAATATTTATAACACAAATGGATAAAAAATGAAAACGTCAAGTCATGCTTTCAAACAGTAACATCTGACACTTACAAAGTATGCTCTGAAATATACAGTATTGCAAGAGGCGACGGCAAACAAGTATTTGCCGACAGACTGGATAGTGAAGTGCACACATGCCTGGGATACAACCTACCAAGACGAAGGCACGAGGGGCAGAGCATATGAGCAGACGCTCAGCCCGCAGGAGCACAGGGCCAGGCGTCAGAAGCCTCTCAGCAGAGAAGAGCCCTCGGTCAGGTAGAAACACCCAAAGAAGAATTAACGGCAGAGTCTTCCAAACTCTTCCAAAAAACTAGAAGGGAAGGAACACTCTAACTCATTCTACGAGAGCAACATCATTCTGATACCAAAGCCAAATAACGACTGCAAAAAAGAAACAGACCCTTAAAAATATTGGTGTGCAAATCCGCAACAACATGCTAGCAAACATAATTCAGCAGGATATTAAAAGAATTATACACTGTGACCAAGAGGGATTTACTCCTGGAATACAAGGATAATTCTACATACAAAAATACAGTGTGTTACACACCTTGAGAAAATGAAAAGGGGAAGAAAATCCATGATTATCTCAGTTACTGTTAAGAAAAAAAGCATTTGACAAAATTCAACATCTTTTCATGATTAACAAACACTCAGCAAACTAGGAGTAGAAGTAAGGTACAACAACAATATAAAAGCTAAACATGAAAACCCACAGCAAACATCATATTCAACAATAAAAGACTGAAAGCTTCTCCCCAGGACCAGGAAAAAGACACGGACAATTGTTTCCACCACTTCTATTCAATACAGTATTGGATGTTCTGAGCAGAGCAATCAGGTAAGAAAAAGAAGTCAAAGGCATGTAAATCCACAAGCATTAAGTAAGATTAGCTGTGTCTGCAGGTGATAGGATCCTCCATATAGAGAAACCTTAAAGCGCCACAAAGGCTGTCAGAACTAAAACACGAACTTGGCAAAGTTGAAGGACACAAAACCGGCACACAGAAGGCAGCTGTGTTTCTACACACTAAAAAAAATCTGAAAAGTTAATTTGAAAAATGATTCCAATCATTATACAACAGCAACAAAACCCAAAATACTTAAGAATAAACTCAATCAAAGAGGTGAAAGATTGTGCAGTGAAGACTATAAAACATTGCTGAAAGAAACTTTAAAAGACACAAAAAAATGGAAAGCCATTCCATGTTCTGGGGCTGTGATGCTTAATGGTGCTGAGGTGTCGATACTCCCCAAAGTAAGAGTCAACACATGCCCTGTTGGAACCCCCCCAGTCTTTCCAGCGCCCCTGCATTTTGCAGTGTTCCAGTTAGGAAAAATCCATCCCAAGGTTTATATGGACTCTCAAAAGTCTCTGATAGCCAAAACTAACCTGGACAAGAGTAACAAAACTGGACGACTCAGACTTCCTGGCTCCAAAAGCCCGTGATGAAAGCAACGCGACCCTGAAGTAAGGACAGAAACACAGAACAGTGGGATAAAATAGAGACCCGGAATCACTGTCTCGTGTAGGACCAGACCACTTTTGACAAGTGTGCCAAGACCACTCACTGGAGAAGGGGCGGTCTTTTCTACAAGTGTGCTGGTACAGCTTGATGTCCACCGAGCAAGAGGATAAAGCCGCACGTGTCTCATCATCTACAAAGCGGGGTCACAGCGGGCCAGAGCCCCAGCTGCAGGAGGTAAGTCCGCAAAGCTCTGAGAAGGAAGCAGGAGAGCTTCTTCACACAGGACTTTGCGGTGGTTTCCTGGATAAGCATCAGAAGAAGAGGTAACAAAAGAATAAAAGAGTAAACGGGACGTCCCCAAAATTAAAATTTATGTGCATCAAAGGACATCATCAAGAAAGTGAAGAGGCAACCCACAGAACGGGAGACACACTCCCACATCTCCTGTCTTGTGAAGGATTAGGGGAGACACAGTCCCACATCACCTCTCTTGTGAAGGATTAACCCATATGGAATACATAGAGGACTCTCAGCCTCAGCACAGAGCAATTTTAAAAAGCAAATAATCTCTATATACAAACACGAAGCGTCCACAGGCACACATATGCTTCCTCCCTCTCGAACCCCCCTCCCACCCCCTACCCCTTCTCACCCCTCTAGGCTGTCACAAAGCACGAGGTTTGAGCTCCCTGAACCACACGGCAAATTCCCGCTGGCCATCCAGCCGCCGCGGGGTACCTGCTTAAGCCTCTCCGCCTCTCTCTCGGTCCGTCCCACCCTCCCCTTCCTCCCCGTGCCCAAAGGCTCTTCTCCATTGTCTGCGTCTCCAAGGCTGCCCTGCAGATAGAGCCACCGGTGCCGTCTTTCTAGACTCCATGCATGCATGCTCATAGATGAGAGTTATTTTCCTTTTTCTGACTTACTTTACTCTGTACAGGAGGGTCTACGTTCATCCACCTTATTAGAACTGAGTCCCATGCAGTCCTTTTTATGCACATGACACCACCCTTATGGCAGAAAGTGAAGAGGAACTAAAGAGCCTCTTGATGACAGTGAAAGAGGAGAGTGAAAAAGTTGGCTTAAAGCTCAACATTCAGAAAACGAAGATCATGGCATCCGGCCCCATCACTTCATGGGAAATAGACGGGGAAACAGTGGAAACAGTGTCAGACTTTATTTTTCTGGGCTCCAAAATCACTGCAGACGGTGACTGCAGCCATGAAATTAAAAGACGCTTACTCCTTGGAATAAAAGTTATGACCAACCTAGATGGCATATTCAAAAGCAGAGACATTACTTCGCTGACTAAGGTCCGTCTAGTCAAGGCTATGGTTTTTCCAGTGGTCATGTATGGATGTGAGAGTTGGACTGTGAAGAAGGCTGAGCGCGAAAGAATCGATGCTTTTGAACTGTGGTGTTGGAGAAGACTCTTGAGAGTCCCTTGGACTGCAAGGAGATCCAACCAGTCCATTCTGAAGGAGATCAGCCCTGGCTNATGTGAGAGTTGGACTGTGAAGAAGGCTGAGCGCCAAAGAATCGATGCTTTTGAACTGTGGTGTTGGAGAAGACTCTTGAGAGTCCCTTGGACTGCAAGGAGATCTACCCAGTACATTCTGAAGGAGATCGGCCCTGGGATTTCTTTGGAAGGAATGATGCTAAAGCTGAAACTCCAGTACTTTGGCCACCTCATGTGAAGAGTTGATTCATTGGAAAAGACTCTGATACTGGGAGGGATTGGGGGCAGGAGGAGAAGGGGACGACAGAGGATGAGATGGCCGGATGGCATCACTGAGTCAATGGGCGTGAGTCTGAGTCAACTCTGGGAGTTGGTGCTGGACAGGGAGGCCTGGTGTGCTGCAATTCATGGCGTCGGACATGACTGAGCGGCTGAACTGAACTGCACTGAATAGTCCATCGTATACATGTATCACACCTTCTTTATCCATTCTTCTGTAGATGGACATCCAGGTAGCTTCCCTGTCCTAGCCATTATAAACAGTATTTCGATGAACACTGGGGTCCACGTGTCTTTTCAATTCTGCTTTTCTCAGGGTGTGTGCCCAATAGTGGGACTGTGGTCATATGGTGGTTTCATTCCTAGTTTTTTTTTTTTTTTTTTTGATGGAGTCTCCATAGTGTTCTCCCCAGTGGCTGTATCAATTTCCATCCCCACCAACAGTGCAGACAGGTTCCTTTCCTCCACATCCTCTCCAGTAGAAACCAACACAATATTATAAACCAATTATCCTCCAATTAAAAGTAAAGCAAATAATTTAAAAATGGAAAAAAGATTTGAATAGATGTTTCTCCCAAGAAAATACAGGAAATGGTTGTCACTTCCACTGCAAGGGGCGTGGTGTCAGGCCTTGGTCAGGGAAATCAGATCCTGCATGCCTCACTGTGTTTCCGAAAAAAGGGTCATTAAACATGAAGACAACTTCAGCATCGCCAACCACCGAAAGAGAAAGTTGCTCAGTTGTGTCCGACCTTTGCGACCTCAGGGACTGTAGTCCGTGGAATTCTCCAGGCCAGAATACTGGAGAGGGTTGCCGCTCCCTTCTCTAGGCATCTTCCCCACCCAGGTACCAAACCCGGGTCTCCTGCATTGCAGACAGACTCTTGCCCATCTGAGCCACCAGGGAAGCCCGACGACCAGCCACTAGGAAAATGCAAATCAAAACCACACCTTATACCCCCTCACAATGACTATTATCCAAAAAGCCCAGAAAATAATAAAAAGTTGGGAAAGTGGAAGTGTTAGTCACTGAGTCGTGCCTGACTTTGTGGCCCCTTGAGTTGTAGCCCACCAGGCTCCTCTGTCCATGGGGTTACCCAGACAAGAATACTGGAGTGGGTTGCCATTCCCTTCTCCAGGGGATCTTCCTAACCCAGGGATCGCACCAGGGTCTCCCACATAGCAGGTGGATTCTTTACCACCTGGGAAGCCCAGAGTGGGGAAAGGTGTGGAAAAATTAAAGCCCTTGCTGATGGGAACATAAATTCATGCAGCCACAATGTAAAATAGTTCCTCAACAAAGTACTGAAATAGTTGAAATGACTGAATCACCACTTGAACACTGTTAGTGGATCACTGCAAGACCCAGCGCTCGCAGTTTTGAGTATGCACCGAAGAACTGAAAGCCCTCTGTCGTCTGTGCTGTCTGGAGTCCAGCCCAGGGGAGGAGCTCGATGACATCCGTGATGGGAAGAGGACCCTCCGGGAGGAGGTGGGAGTCGGCCTCCGGAGGAGCACGGTTCCTGACCTCTGCTCGTGCAATAGCAGTTGTTCAGCCGCTCAGTCGTGTCCGACTCTTTGTGACCCCGTGGACCGCAGCACGCCAGGCTTCCCTGTCCATCGCCAATTCCCGGAGCTTGCTCAAACTCATGTCCATTGAGTCGGTGATGCCATCCAACCATCTCCTCCTCTGTCGTCCCCTTCTCCTCCTGCGTCAATCTTTCCCAGCACCAGGGTCTTTTCCAGTGAATCAGCTCTTCCCATCAGGCAGCCAGAGCACTGGAGAGTCACATTCAGCATCAGCCCTTCCAATGAGTGCTACGGAGCCACGAGGAAAGTTCAGCTGTCCCAGCCCGGCCTCTGGGACTCATGGAGGTCATCTGAGGCTCCCTGTTCGGGGAGAGTTGTTATTGTCCGGCCTGGAGACCCTCTGCTGTGCAGACCATGGGGCCAGTGAGCCACGCGTGGCAGCGACCCAACCCCAGCAGCGNTGCTACGGAGCCACGAGGAAAGTTCAGCTGTCCCAGCCCGGCCTCTGGGACTCATGGAGGTCATCTGAGGCTCCCTGTTCGGGGAGAGTTGTTATTGTCCGGCCTGGAGACCCTCTGCTGTGCACACCATGGGGCCAGTGAGCCACGCGTGGCAGCGACCCAACCCCAGCAGCGTGTGCGGTGGACGGGCACCCAGGTTCCGGCCTCCGTCTGCAAAGTGAGCGTGAAGTCCCCTCCCGGGATAACAGACGGGAGCATGGTCTCCACTGCGGCTGGGGCCGGGGGCCACAGGTAAGAGCAGAAGCAAGCAGGTCTACACCCAGAACAGTGCACGCAAGACACAGACCCCACCTCCCCCAGACACGAGGCTCTGAGCGGCCTGCGCACCTCACTTACTGAAAGCATCCTCCCATTCTCGGACTAAAATAATTAAGAATTGATTCAGCTTTATTATTTCTCTTTAAGCACTGGGGCTGTGGTTAAGATTCAGTTCTTAAAAAGAATTACACGGGATGCGTGTTAAAGACATCAGTTCAGCTGCTAAATAGCCCATTAGCCTGGATTTAATTACTTCACATTTTCTCTTGGAACGTGCTCCATAAACAAAGAATCTCCTCGCAGCCTCGCCTGCGAACAGCTCCGTCCTGGGGCGCAAGTGCGGGGCCTGACCTTTGGTCAGGTGCTCACGCTCACAACCGCAGCCTCTGACAGCTGAGCTCACTCAGCCCCAGCGGAGAAAGCCCGCGGAGAGGACAGACGGGCAGCAGCCCTCGTCCCTCGGGGACTCCGTGCACCTCCAGCTTGAGAGCAGGGGCGGCTGCAGGGATGACAGGTGGTTTCTGGGGCCGAACCCTATGTATGCGCTGTTTGTCCTGGTTACGCTCACACAGCATATACTCCTCTGAGGACTGTTCTCAGTAGACTTTGCTCTGTGTCTGTGAGGTGCAGGTAGGGAACCGTCCTTTGTGGGCAATCCACCCTCGCCTGGCCTTCCCTCACCCTGCCCCCCAGCTCTGGGCGGGGGAGCACCGAGTGCTGTGCTGGGTGCCCCCCACCCCGGACCTTGAGCCCGTGTCCTCTGCACCCTCATTCCGTGAGGACACACGCCAGCCCGGCTCTGGCCTGCGTGCACAGGGGATCTCATGGGCGATCTGGGGTGCAGATGTTGGGCCCCAGTACCTGCAGCTGACTCACGAGTCTGGGGTCTGGATGTTAGCATTTAAACAATCTTCGCCAGCTGGACAGCGCATGTAAGTCCATGAAGTTAGAACACCCCCTGACACCAGACATGAAAACAAACTCAGACGGGCTTAAAGACCTGAATATGAGACACGACAGCATAAAAGCCCTCAAAGAGAATATAGGCAGAATGTTCTTGGACATTAACTGTACNTGGACCGAACTCCCAGGGGGCGGGGGCTGCAGCCTGAAACATCTCTTCCTGGACTCTAACCTATTAACTGCCTACGAGGCACAGACGCGCTTTTAAAATGTGCATTAAATACTCCAGTGAAATACAAGAGTCTGACTCGCAAAGAGACACAGTATACGTGCATGACATATGGGAAGGCAGAGATTTACATGCAAACTTAGATTGAGGTACAGAAAAAAGCCTTCTTTGCCACTTAAGGTTAAGTTTTCAGTTTCCAGGGGATAAAGTGCAGCCGCCGCATGCGGTACACCGTGTTCTCCGCTGTGACCGGCGGCTGGCCGTCGGCGTGGTGGGAGGGGCGCGAACAGGCTGCAAAGGTGTGGTTGGCCAGGGTCCGGCAAACAGACACCTCCGCCCTCACAAGAGCCTTGTCGAAAGTCAGTCCCGTCTCCCACTCTCCCTGCGGGCTCACGTGCCTGTCTTTCTAGGGCCGACAGGCACGCCCGGAGGCGCCGGGGACAAGCCAAGCATGCCTCAGCTCTTCGAGGCTGAGCCCAGAGCCGACGGACGAAGCCGCAGGCCAGCGCATGCCCCCGCTCTGGCGCACACCCCTGTCCTGCCCCGCCCCGGCGAAGGCCTCCCCAGTCCCTGAGCCCGCTGTCTCCTGCCTCGTCCTGCGTCTCCACACTCAGGCCACCGCACTCTGACCTCCCCAGCCACTTCCTCTTCCTCCCAGGTCTCTGAGAGTCCTGGCCAGGAGTCTGTGTCCAGTGCTGGGGGTGCCCCTCCTGGCGACGCTACAAACCCTGCCCTCTCCTGGCTCTGCCACGCACGGTCACCTCCTACAGAGCCCGAGGAGCTCTGTCCCCAGGCAGCTTTCTCCTCGCCGCGTCTTGCAGACCATCTGGGAGAAGCCCTGAACGCGTCTCTTGCGACGGCAGGCGGGTTCTTCACACGAGCGCCACCTGGGAAGCCCAAATGTGACTCAAGCCCCTCATAAATGTGTTGAGTTGACCNTCACCTCCTACAGAGCCCGAGGAGCTCTGTCCCCAGGCAGCTTTCTCCTCGCCGCGTCTTGCAGACCATCTGGGAGAAGCCCTGAACGCGTCTCTTGCGACGGCAGGCGGGTTCTTCACACGAGCGCCACCTGGGAAGCCCAAATGTGACTCAAGCCCCTCATAAATGTGTTGAGTTGACCTAAATACCCTTACGCCAGATAACTAAGACAGCAGGTTTCAGATGTAATTCGTAATAGCTCTTAATATTTTGTTTTAGAGGTATCTACACTCACTTTACCTAGTATATATTAAGTTGTGTGGTGGTGGGGAGCGTTTTGCAAAGTCCCTAGACAACATAAATACCTTTGTTGAGGCCCCGGAATCACCAGAACCAGATTTCAGATAAGAAAAGTGAGTTGACCTGTATTAGAGGTCATTGACAAAGGTCACTGACACGTCATAAACTGTTACAGATTTCACCAAATTTCA
>SJYA01000522.1:0-37986 GCA_006410615.1 Neotragus moschatus | reverse complement strand
TCACAAAGCCAGGAAAACAGAAACCAGAGCTAAGTGTCTCGAGGCTGAGCGCTGACCACACCGTCCACGTTTTCAAGGACTGGTACTTTACAGGGACAGAGAGGGTCCTTCCGCCTCCCCAGGCCCCCTCCGGAACCAGGCGCGGCTTGAGCCTTTTCTCAGATGCACCCTCCTGTCCCTCCCTCCTGCTTCTCTCGGGGCGGGAGGCAGCGTTTCACCCTCAGGGAGGTCGGCACTCACCCCACTGGATGCCACAGTGCTTCCTTCAAGCCCCTGCTGCCTGGCACCATAGACAGAGCCCAGCATGGGCCTGACCCTGCACCCCGGGCCACAGCCCGATCTTCACGAGTGCCCTGTGAAGCTGGAAGCTGCGGCTTTGTTACAGGCAGGGGGCCTGGTCGTTGGGGAGGCACAGTGGCTTGCTCAAGCTTACTCAGCCAGGACGCTGCTACAGCCGGAAAATGGACCACATGTGCCTGGGGCCACCCCCCCCACCCCCTAGTGCAGCGCCACTGCCCAGCTTACGTGTTTATCACCCTATGGCCCTGGGAGTACCCGGGCAGAAGAAACCATTTCTTTTCCTTTGTATACTCAGAATCTACCAGAGGTGGTTAATGAATGTGTATTGAATGGATAATGAAGAAAAATAAATAACTATTTGAAATACTCAAAGGAGATGAAGGGCTAGATCTTCCCAATCCATGGATCGGACCCAGGTCTCCCGCATTGTAGACAGACGCTTTACCATCTGAGCCACCAAGAAAGCCCATTATTTAACAGGGAAAAAATTCCCAGTAGAAAGACATGTTAACTATATACCATGGTTTAAAAAACACTATCCTTATTCCATGGTTTTCTCTGGAAAACCCACCACTCTAGAATTTTAAACATCAGAGAAAACACTCTTTGCATGACTGTGGCTGAAGCAGTAATAACAAAGGCTATAGTACTGCTGCCGCTGGTGAGGGTGGTGGAGGTGATGATGTCGGCTACGATAATCATGGTGGCGGTGGTGGGAGTGGCGGTGATGGCGGTGATGGTGCCGGTGATGTGATGATATGAACGGTGATGCTGCTGATGGTAGTGATGTTGGTGCTGATGGTGGTGGTTGTGCTGGGTGACGCTGATGTGATCCTGGTGATGGTGATGGGAGTGGTGGTGATGGTGGTGATGGTGACGGTGACGTGATGATATGAACGGTGATGCTGCTGATGGTAGTGATGTTGGTGCTGATGGTGGTGGTCGTGCTGGGGGACGCTGATGTGATCCTGGTGATGGTGGTTATGGTGCCGGTGATGTGATCATGGTGACGGTGATGGGAGTGATGGTGATGGTGGTAATGGTGACTGTGATGGTGGTGATGGTGCCGGTGACGTGATGATATTAATGGTGGTGCTGCTGATGGTAGTGCTGATGGTGTTTCTGACGGTGGTGGTGGTGACGGGTGACACTGATGTGGTCCTGGTGACGGTGGTGATGACGATGTCAGGAGCAACACTGTCCTGCGGAGTGTTTGCTGTGCACTAGTCAGTACCTTAAGCGTCCACATCATATCTCACTCATCAGAATCCTGTGAAGGAGGTGCTATTATAACTGTTCTGCAGCTGGAGGACCTGAGGAAGCTTGTCTAAGCGTGCTTGCCCGGCTCGCAGAACAGCCGGCCTCTTTCCCCAGGCAGCTGGCTGCAGCCGAGGGCTACGCTTTTAGCTCCTTGACTTACTATCAGCAAGTGTGGCGTTTCAGTGATGTCCACAAACCGCTCAATGCTGTGCCCTTCAAGAGGAGGAGCCAAACTCCCCTGTTGTGGAAGGTGGCCTGGGTCTAAACATCCACGTGCAGCGAACAGAATAAAACGGCCAAGCCTCGGTCTCCAAGGTGCTGCGGCTTCCTGCTGGCTCTCTACACCCGGGATCAGCTCTCTACGCCCGGGATCACTGGCCCCGGGGCAGCCAGCGCCCTGCCACGGACATGCCTCTGAGAGGTTTGTGCAGTGAGGAACTGAGGCCTTCAGCCGACAGGTATGTGAAGGAGTCACTTCAGAAGTGGCCTCAGTCAAGCCCTCAGGCACAGCTCGACTCCTAAGCAACTCTGAGCCAGCACCATCCAGCTTAGCAGATCTTTGGTCCCACACAGGGTTAGCACTGAGCCCGCAGTGGCCCCAGGAGTCAGGGAGGTTCTGTTCCATGGAGGAGCTGAGAGCAAGGCAGTGACATAACCAGCCAGCATCTGCACCTCCTGAGGTCAACAAATCAGCTAAGACATTTTAAACACACAAAGTTCTGACTGCAGTCATAGGTAAAATAGCAGGAGTTTTAACAACAGTAATTTCTACCCTGGGCTTTTGGATTGAAATGGGAGAGTGAAGGCGCTCTCTTCTCTCTGAGTCTGTACAAATAACACAGACGAAGACGTTCCAACAACTAGAGTTGACCCAAGAGGCGGGAAAAGATATGCTAACATGCTCGGGGTCATGGAAGGCCATTCAATCCCAGGCCCCCACGCACACCCCTGACCCCCAGCCTCCCCATGGCACAGTCCTCAGGCAAAATGTCTGGATCAGGAACATGCAGAAAAAACATGCCAACATCCACTGGATAAATAGACTTTACCCAAGGAGTGACCCTCATGTCCTGCAAGAATCCCACAGAGATTCCAAGGAGGCCCTGCAGCCAGAGGTGTGGCAGGGCACCTCTGAGGCTGCCCTGTGCTGGCAGAAAGTGGTGGAATTCTTCTCCAGCACAGACAGAACTCACTGGAATAAACTCAGCTTGCAAACTTTAACACAGAAAGAAATCTGACTCCAATCATGGACAAAGGAGAAGATTTAAAAAAATAATAATTTTTTCTAGAATAATAATTTTCTCTGTGTTAAAAGGAGTTTTTCCCTTTGACTTACCCAGGAAGTCCTTCTATTTCTTTATTTTTTAATAATTCAGTTTTAAAATTAAAATCAGTACATCAAGTGACTTAATGATCCAATGTTCTAAAGTCCTACCGGCTCGTAACTTCTCAGCACCTACGTCTGTTGCATCAGCAGGACTTGCTCCAGAACTGCCTTGGGTCTTACAAGTGGCCCGAGACCAAGCTGATTAATGGACAACACCTTCGGAACGGCGCAGTTACGATCTGAAGACCTCAGGTTAAGGTAAGTGTTGCTCCCTGATCAAGTGAAGCAGTTCTCCACAGGCTTCTTAAAGCAGAGGTATTCTGAGCACAGCCTCCAGACAGGCGTCACCTGGGAACAGTTAGAATGCACACTGCCGCCTCACCCAGACCTGCGAGCCGCACTCAGGAGACGGGAGGGCAAGCGGTGTTCTCATGAACCTGACTCAGGAGAGGCTGAAATGTGATTTCAGAGGACGTGCCCGTTCATACACGCGCCACCTTCCCCGAGCAGAGGGCCTCCAGCCATGGCCACACAGTCCCCGGTGGGCCTGCGTCCAGCAGGGACAACAGCCGGTGCGCGTGTGTGGGTGCACGGTGGGCATCCGCGCGTGTGTGCATGTGTGTGGGTGCATGGTGGGCATCCGTGCATCTGTGCTGCACATGTGTGTGGCAGGGGCGAGATGCCCATGTTTGTGAGTGTCTGCAGACAGACCTGGCTGACCGCTGCTCTGATCACCTCCATGTGGCCCTGGCCCCTGACGGGCTATTTACATTGTGAGGATGAGATNGTGGGTGCACGGTGGGCATCCGCGCGTGTGTGCATGTGTGTGGGTGCATGGTGGGCATCCGTGCATCTGTGCTGCACATGTGTGTGGCAGGGGCGAGATGCCCATGTTTGTGAGTGTCTGCAGACAGACCTGGCTGACCGCTGCTCTGATCACCTCCATGTGGCCCTGGCCCCTGACGGGCTATTTACATTGTGAGGATGAGATGTGTCCCGAGCTGTGAGAGCGGTCAGGAGCTCAGCAGGTGCTGCCTGGCCCTCGGGATTAGAACTCAGAGGGGGTTTACAGGCACCTGCGTCGCCAAGCACAGACAAAGGGAGCCGTGGAGCTGGCGTCAGCAGCGGCATCCGTGCACCCTCGTGCTCCCTCGTCACCCTGCACGCCGCATCCGAGTCAGGGAGGGAGCAGCGGGGGTCCTCCTGACACCTCCGTGACTCTGGCCTCTAAGCAGCCCCTCTACAGGCCGATCCCCGACCCTCGAGTGGTGTCATGTGTCCCACATAGCTGCCGCACAATGTGGCAGGCACAATACTCACGTCTGCCAGGGCAACGCCCGGTGCCAGGCACACTCCACCTTCCTAGCTGGAGCCCTTGGGGCCTGCCGTGCCTCCTCCCGGTGCCCATCCCCCGGCCCTGCGTCCTGCTGGGTCCTGGCCCACAGCACCCTCTGCTCTGCGCCCCCTCCCTCCCCAAGTCCTGCCCCTCTCCCCAGGTCCCCACGGCCTCCTTCCGTCCCCCCAGACCCCCACTGCAACTACAGTCCTTGCCAGAATTCTGGGAGCATGGCACGTGCTCACTGAAAACTCCTTCTTAAAAAATTAATAAGATGTTCTGGGCCCAATTGACATTTAAACCACTCAGTACATCCTGCATAAGAAGCCTGCATCTAAAGGACACTAAATAACTTAATCACAACCAATCACTCTTTCCTTTCGATGAAAGCAGAAGCTGTCTCATTACAGACCAATTTACACTCTAAACTGGAGAGGCCAAAGCAAGCCATTTGTATCTCGCGAGTTTTACCATATCTGCCTGTCGACACCCACACTTATGTAGAGGAAGTTATTCTGAGCACGTGGGGTGCTTTCACAAATAATTTCTATGGAAAACAGCAGTCAGACAGTAATAAAGGCCCAAGGTGACCTCATTACCAGAATTTGTTCTAGTTGCCATTAGACATATCACACTGTGTCACTCAAAATGGGAAAGAAATAAAAGATACTGACATATAGCACTAGTGAGTAGAGACAAGAAATGCCGTGGTGCTCTGGAAGGCCTTGGCCGGAGAGGAATACGTATAGTATTGAAGATCCGTCACTGTGGTCTCGAAGGCTCCATCCTTCTTCTGCTCTTTTTAATCATTCCTTGTGTGTGGGACACAGCAAGTGTGTCTTCTATGTGTTGTAAGCCAGCTTCCCTCCTGAGCAAAGTCCTGGGAGACGTGTAAGTAACAGGCCCTGAGCCCAGATACTGGGAGCAGAAGAGCCAGNATCCGTCACTGTGGTCTCGAAGGCTCCATCCTTCTTCTGCTCTTTTTAATCATTCCTTGTGTGTGGGACACAGCAAGTGTGTCTTCTATGTGTTGTAAGCCAGCTTCCCTCCTGAGCAAAGTCCTGGGAGACGTGTAAGTAACAGGCCCTGAGCCCAGATACTGGGAGCAGAAGAGCCAGGCGGCCGTCCCACCGGGTCCCTCAGTGAGGGCGACTCCTGCTCCCCCGTGGATGCAGCCCCTCCCAGAAAGGTGACCAGGGATTCCTGCACCGACAAGAGAGGCGAGCATACCTGCGTGTGAGGGGAGTGTGTGAGGAGCTATGAGACGACCTCATCCACAGCCAGGAGCCATCGCGTTGGGGCGGCTGAGACACTTGACTGGTTATCACCTGTTGAGTAGCTTGCAGTTTCTACCACGAGGCCTCGGGCAGAACTGGAACATTGCTAGCTGAGAGCCTTTAAAATCATGGGACTCTGGAGCAGATAAAGGCCCAAGCGGCCAGCGTATCCAGCCCCTCCATTCTACAAACGCAGAGACTGAAGCCCACAGAGGNCCTGAGCAAAGTCCTGGGAGACGTGTAAGTAACAGGCCCTGAGCCCAGATACTGGGAGCAGAAGAGCCAGCCGGCCGTCCCACCGGGTCCCTCAGTGAGGGCGACTCCTGCTCCCCCGTGGACGCAGCCCCTCCCAGAAAGGTGACCAGGGACTCCAGCACCGACAAGAGAGGCGAGCATACCTGCGTGTGAGGGGAGCGTGTGAGGAGCTATAAGACGACCTCATCCACAGCCAGGAGCCATCGCGTTGGGGCGGCTGAGACACTTGACTGGTTATCACCTGTTGAGCAGCTTGCAGTTTCTACCACGAGGCCTCGGGCAGAACTGGAACATTGCTAGCTGAGAGTCTTTAAAATCATGGGACTCTGGAGCAGATAAAGGCCCAAGCGGCCAGCGCATCCAGCCCCTCCATTCTACAAACGCAGAGACTGAAGCCCACAGAGGTGCCTGTGGTCACGGCACACTGACCGGGCACGCGGGAGACTCCAGGTGGGTGTTCAGAACAAACAGAATAAACCTGTGGACCCTGCTCCTCAGGTCTCTCACCCACCCTCTGGGCTGCTGTGTGCATGACGTCTTCTAAGCCTCTTTTTAATTGAATAAATCCTACTATAGGAAAAGGGCATGCCACTGTTGCTAATGAGAACCAGCACCACCGCTGCAAGGAAGCAGTTCTAAAGACGAGAACAATGAAAATAAAGCAGTGTTATGTTACATTGAAAAAAACTGAAGTACTGGGGGAGGACCCTCTTTCGACAGGAAGAGGGCGGGCTGTGCTCAGGAGTAAGCAGGGTCTGGAGCTGATCCTGGATGCTGGCCTCTGTGGGGTGTGGAGGCAGGAATTGCAGGGGCAGTTTGGGTGGGATGCTGAGCTCTCCTGCAGAGGCAAGGCCAGGGTCCACCAGGACAACCTCACAGCCCCGTGTCCACTCAGTCCTGGTGAAGTCGTGGTTCACAGTGTGAGGTTCTCCACACACATTAAATAAAACAGAGAAGCTAAAATAAAAGCCAGACTCGACTGCCCCTGGAAGACACCTGTGGAGGCAGGCTCAGCTCTCAACCCAGCCGGGCCCAGGCCTGAGGCCAGAGACGGAGGCCAAGCCACACCAGGAGTCTGGGGACCCCGGGGTCACGGCTGATCAGTGTCCTGTGGTTTCCAAACAATCGTGCAGGTGTCTCCAGAGTCTAGGCTTGATCACTGCAAACACCTAAGTGTTAGGAATGAACACCAAATAAAACGACCCTGGGACGTCTTCATTTGGGAAGCACTAGAAAGCCCTGTCTGTATCTGCCACACAGGCTCCTTGAAGGAGATAAACAGACAAGGACTCGGCAGCTCCTGGTGGAGGAGCTGCAGCGCCCAGGAGAGCAGGGCGCCCTCCCAGGGGCCGTGGGGCCAGCTCTCGGCTCTGACCCCGATCATTGATCGTCCCCATGCGCTTCCAGCAGGCCACGTATCACAGGGACCACTTTCCGACGGCTGGCGCACTCATTTTCCCACAATGTATTACAGGCGGCTCGCAAGATTTTCCATCACACTTAAATAGATTCAGACTTCTCTGAAGAGCAGGTTTCCCATATCAGTGCAGCAGTCCAGGTTAAGTCCAAGGACGTAGAGGAAAATAGATTTTTTTCTAGGTGGTACGACTTGACATTAAAAAATATTAGCATCTGAGCAGCCACCAGACCCACAAGCCCGGCCCGGCGCTCGGGCAGAGCTGACACGCTCACTGCGGGCGTCAATTTTCTTTTCCTTTCAGAAAAGTAATTTCCATGTTGTACCCACCCAGGACTGGGGACTGCGAAAGAGACAGCGCAGCAGGAAACCTCCAGGCTCCGAAAACGCTCAACAAAGAGTAGATGCCATTTCAATCACCTGCCCGCCTAGAGGATCGCAGCTTCCAGCCAAGAGCCGTCCCTTCCCAATCCAACCCGCACACAGGAGGGGGCGGGGCCAGGGCGTCCTGGGGGTGGGGCCAGGGAGACCCCACAGAGCCCTGGGGGCGGGGCCTGGGGAGGCGCCAAGGAGTCCTGGGAAGTGGGGCCTGAGGAGACCCGAGGGCGTCCTGGGAGGCGGGGCCTGAGGAGGTGCCATGGANCCGCCTAGAGGATCGCAGCTTCCAGCCAAGAGCCGTCCCTTCCCAATCCAACCCGCACACAGGAGGGGGCGGGGCCAGGGCGTCCTGGGGGTGGGGCCAGGGAGACCCCAGAGAGCCCTGGGGGCGGGGCCTGGGGAGGCGCCAAGGACTCCGGGGAAGTGGGGCCTGAGGAGACCCGAGGGCGTCCTGGGAGGCGGGGCCTGAGGAGACCCAAGGGCGTCCTGGGAGGAGGGGCCTGAGGAGGAGCCAAGGAATCCTGGGAGGCGGGGCCTGAGGAGATCCCAGGGCGTCCTGGGAGGCGGGGCCTGAGGAAACCCCGGGGAGTCTTGGGAAGCGGGGCCTGAGGCGACCCCAGGGCGTCGTGTGAGGCGGGGCTTGAGGAGACCTGAGGGCATCCTGGGAGGCGGGGCCTGAGGAGATCCCAGGGCGTCCTGGGAGGCGGGGCCTGAGGAGACCCCGGGGCGTCCTGGGAGGAGGGGCCTGAAGAGGAGCCATGGAGTCCTGGGAGGAGGGGCTTGAGGATCCGAGAGCGTCCTGGGAGGCAGGGCCTGAGGAGTCACAGCCCCAGGTTTTCATTTCCTTCACTAAGAATCATGGAGTTTTCCAAGATCTCTGTCCTTAAAACTGACGAAACATAAACAAGCCAACAGAAGACAGCATCCAGGCCCAGGAGGGGGATCGGAGCACGCGAGCCAGCCCGGCCTCTGGGCACACAGCGGTCACGAACCCCAAAGGTCAGGCTCCCCACTTAGAAACGCCTAGCCATGCTCTGCGGTTTCCGTCCCGTTCTATTCCCGTCTGACTGTCCTGGGGCCTGCCTGTCACTCGGAGACTGTTTGGCCAGTCCGGCCGCACCTGGAAGATAAACGCACAAATCTGGAAAGTGATAATTGGCCATCTCAACTCAACTAGCACTTATTAAACACACCCAGCGGCTGGAATCGTGACCCCCATAGGGCGAGGACTCCAGAGTTTCAGGAGTCCAGAAGCACGATCTGGCCCCGACCCGCGGGCTTTGAGTCCGCCCACACAGGGCTCCACTCCTGACAGCAGGAGGGGGTCTGCCTGCTCACCCCTCAGGGCCCAGAGTCAAAGTCTCGCACTTAGGGTTAAGATTAGTAACGACCCCACGGGATGCTTCGGTGAGGGTCCCCTATTCCCGACGCACATGCTGTTGTGTGTGCACAGATGTGTGACCTCACTGCGCCTGGGTCCTCCCCTCCCCTGGCCACGCTGAACCCCAGACAGAACCACAGGAGAGGCCTGACCCGCCAGCGCCCGCCACGCCCTCGGCTCCACGCCAGGTCCCCTGCGCCTGCGGCAGCCCCGATGCCCCACTGGCCCTCGTGTCCCTGGGAGGGGCCTGCCCCTCGACTCACCCGCTCCCCGGGGCTCGCCCTGCTACCCTGGATGGTCCGGCAGCTCAGGCCCCAGGGCCAGTGAGGCCCCTGCGGCTCCTCCCGCTCTGAGGAGGGCCCTCCGTGGTCCAGGCCAGGCTCTTTCCTCACAAAACAGTCTCGCAGCTTGGGGGGCGGGGCTGGTTCCAAACATCCACGCCTTCCAGCCCCTCTTCTGAGCCTGGCTGTCAGCCTCAGTCGCTTCCATCAGATTCGAGGGGAAAGGCCGTCAGTGGAGCGTCCCGCCCCAGACAGGAACCTCAGCCTCTCCACAGGGGCCCGCAGTCTGCGCGAGGGCCCTGGCCGTGCGTCCCAGGGTCCGGCCTCAGCAGTCACGGCTTTTGCCCTCACTACGAGGATCGGCCGGCGGCCCTGGGAAGCGGCCACGAGCCTCAATAATTAGTGATCAGCGGGGCGGACTTCCCCCTCGCCCCAGGCAGCTACTATTTAGAGGGGAGACGGGCGGTCAGGAGCTGTCTGGAGCTGGGGCCCCACTCAAGGAAGGCCGGAAGGAGGGCCAGCCGGTCTGCGGGGCGAGGGTGGTGGTGAGTGGGCGTGAGAGGCCCTTCCCTCCCCTGCCAAACGCGGGGCTGCCAGGCCCGGGGGCTCCCTCCTCCACGTCACAGCTTCCCAGAGCCCAGCCTGGAATCCCCGTGATCCCGGGCCAGCCTGGGTGCTGGCGCGCTGCGGGGCTGGTCACGAACTCTGACCGGCCTCCCAGCCTGAGCAGATGCTCCGATGAAGCGTCAGAGCCTGCGGTGCTCACGCGGCTCCGGTCGGTCAGAGCACGCCGTGGGCTGCTTATCCAAGGGAGCCGGGGCCCCAGCTCGCAGAGCAGTCACACGGCTTGGTGCTCTGCCTTGCGTGTGGGGAGGCAGGGCACTCGTCTTCCATCCCCAAGCGAGGCGGCCGGCATTTCCACCAGATGCTTCCTCCTTGGTCTCAGGTGAAGCTGAGCGCTGCTGAGGGCAGGGGTCACCTGGGTGCCCAACAGGGACTAACCAGACAACATTACTAAAGTAGGGGTCACTGGGAGAGGAAAATGATTACATCTTTTCTCTCAAAAGTCGCTGAGCTGCTTCTACAGTGTGCCCCGACCCCGAGGACCCAGCATCTTTGAGGCTCCACTCCCACGAGTGGGTGAGGGCTTCTGATGAAACAACCCAAGTCTGTGGTGAATGACCCGCGGGGGCTGGCGACTGGTTACTTCAGCTTCTGTTTTGATTCGTCATTTGTTCATCTGATGGAGAGCCTGGTGATGAATCTGCCAAAAAGGATCCCAGCATTCAGAAAACCCGTCTTCTTCTTGGGTGAAACCTCCAGGAAAATGGCCTTTTAGGAGCTGGGGATCTGCTTCCAGTTCTGAGATGATGGTTTTCCCTTTGGACCTCGGAAGACATGCAGGCTTCACCATCAAACGTCCGAACAGAAACAGCAACAATGGAGACAGGGAGGTCCTGGTGAGGCCACGCTGGGCTCTGCGGGCCGCTCACTCCCTGGGTGTGGGCTGTGTGTGAAGAGCCGGACATGGCGTCCACACCACGCAGGGCCTGGTGCGGGGCCCCCCTCCTCCCCTCACCCCTTCTGCAGGACGGGGAGAGGAGACAGTGAAGTCGACATGCCCGTGGCTGCAGGGTGGTGGACGGTGAAGCTCTAGCGCTTTCTGTCCACGGTCTTGGCTCCAAACACTACACTCTATCAAACAGCCCATGGGGCCAGAGATGTGGGGCCTGTCCTATTTGATCGGGAGCGACGACCCCCACGTGGCTATTTAAATGTAAAGTAAAAATTCAGTCCCTTGACTCGACCACCCCAGGGCCAGTGCCACGGACAACCTGTGTTGAGAGGCGTCCACTGGTTGCAGAACTTCTGCAACCCACCAGAAGTTCTCTGGGACAGCGCCCGGACGCCCAGCAGCCCCTGGTGAGCGGGAAGCTGGGCTTTGCAGGCGGTGGGACGATGAGACACAGGTGCGGTCAGACGACTGGAGTGGAAAATGGGGCAGGTGGGAAGGGGGTGTGTGAGGCACGCACTGAGCCCAGCAAGCGTGTCCGCTGTGGAGGCCGGGCTCCTCCCGCCCCGTCGCCGCCGTTTTCCCTGTTGGGCCAGCAGTCCATTTGTGCTCCTCCTCAGGACAGGAAAGGACCTCGGGGTTGTCTTAGGATGGCAGCACTGGCTCTGCGGGTCGGATCTCCCAGGCTCCAACCACTGGCAGAGGTCTCCATGCACCCGAGTCAACGCTGTTCCGGCCTTTGGGGTTTAGTCTGTCTGTCCATCTTCGTCCTCCTTCAGATAAACACAAACCACCTTCACAGCTTGTCTCCCAGATGTACCTGGGTCCATGCCAAGTGCTGGTTCCACGGTTTCTCAACAACTCGAAGGTCACCAAGCGCAGAGGAGCTGCAGTGGAGACTCTGGACCAGCAGGTGACCGGGGCCTCCACCGCCAAAGGGGCGATGGCAGGGGTGGGATGGAAGGGGGTCTGCGCTCGGCCAGTGTTGCGTGAGGGTCTGAAGCTCAGACACCTACAGGACTTGCCTCAGCTCTCGCTACAAGCAGAGCCAGAATTTGGAATCCTGGCAGCGAAGTCAGGGCTTTTCCTAGGGGCCAGAGGGTGGCAGGGCTCATCCCCATGCCTACTGGGAGCCGGACGTTGCAAACAACGTAGGCAGTGTTGTAACTGGTGAAATACAAGGTGTGAAAGCACGAATGGGAGCCCAGCCAGTTACGTGATGCAATTCTCAAGCGATTCTAAAGGTGCACCACTGCTTAAAACACGGGTAAGATTGTCATGTGTCTAGAGAGCTGGTCTGTTGTGTTCAGTGTGGCGTCTCACCCAGAACCAGATCTGTCTGAAGGAGACCACTGGGTTATGGCAACACTTCTGAGACAGTCCGTACACAAACGCCCTGGCCCCTCAGAGTCAGAAAACAGAGGAGCACCGTAAACGAGACAGATTGGTCTCCACTACCAGGACGGGGGTTATAAATAAAGACATGGGCTGCGAGGTTGACACCAAGAAACATCCAATGCCGTTTCTCTCTGAGCAAGATCAGCAGCCATAGGGTACACGCGGCAGCCCCCCCAAGCACCTCAGGGTGAGGCGGGAGCCTCAGCCGTCTCACACGCCCTTGTGAGAAACAGCCTGCAAACTGGCCAGGCTGCCGGCCACTGAAGCAGGAGTGGTCCCGGCCAGCACTGACCACGGGGAGGCCCCATTCAGGGACGCGGCGCCGGGCTCCTGCAAGCTCCCCGCTGGTGCTGTCGCCGTTCACTCGCTCACACTCACTCATTGCTCACTGTTTCACTCACTCATTCCTCATCCACTTACTTTCACTTGCTCACTCACTCATTCTCACTTTCATTACTGGTCCACTCACTCATTCATCACTCATTCATTCATGCACACTTTCATTACTCATTCACTCGCTTTCACTTGCTCACTCATCCACCATTACTCATCCCCTCACTCATCACTCACTCATTCACTCACTCACTACTCATTCGTTCATTCATTACTCATTCACTCATTCGTTCGCTGATCACTCACTCATCACTCATTCACTCACTCACTTTCACTTGCTCATTCATTCATTCCTCATTCATGCGTGCATTCATTCACTCACTTATTCATTACTCATGCAGTCACCGACCGCTCACTCATCACTCATTCACTCGCTCTCACTTGCTCACTCATCACTCATTCACGCATTCATTCATAGTCACGCATGCATGCGTTCACCCCTTCACTTATTCCTTCATTCACTCACTCAGGGGCAGCTGTCCTCAGTGCTAGCTCAGTTGAGGACAGAAGGTGCAGGACTCAGCCCCTGGGGAGGGGGAGGCCACCAGGATCTGTGTGCCTGGTTAAGAGGCTGTGTTAGATGGTGAGGAGGAGAATGCTGGACGCTGCAGCCTCTCGCTGGATGCACTCTGGGCCCTGATGCTTCACACAGCAGGTGGCACCCAGAAAGCTTAAGCTTGCCAAAGGAACGAGGTGGACGAACAGCCCCTGAAATCCCCACACAGCACGTGAGGCCTAGACCAAGTACGTAGGCGAGGAGGATGTAGGAAGGGGATCTCCTCGCCCAGCCTTTCCAGGAGCACATGGCCTGTTGAGGAGCAGAGGGCCAGGCACTCAAGGCCCAGTGGTCATTCACAGAAACACCTCTGGGCCATGGGGTCTGGCCTGTAGGGAGCAAGAGGAAGGGGTGGGGAGGGACAGTGCTGGCTGGGTTGGGGCCCGGAAGGCCTCTGACAGACGCTGGGCCACAGCGATGCTCCACCCAGGTGTGGGGCTGGGCTGGGGCACCCTCCCTTCCCTGGTCATGGGTGGGGACAACAGCCTGAAGGTGCCTGGGCACAGCGGGCCACCCTCTAGGGACTGTGGACTCCGTTGGGGCAGCTGACCAGCACAGGACAGGCTCCTTGGTCTCTGCGGCCAAGCATGGCTCAGAACCCTTGCAGGAGACAGCGGCCTCCCCTCTGGGCTCATTAGCCCTTCCCTCCCCCGGTGTGTGAGGTCACTGACAAAATGGAATAAAGTTTTCCAGGTTCTCTCCTGTTTAAAGAATAGCCTGCTTGTCTAATTACTTCAAGTGTATCTATTAATTTCATCACTGCTGCTGACTTAATCAGAAACTTCATTTACAATTTTATAAACTGCAAAACTCATTTGCTACCTACTGTCACGTATTATAGCCAACTTGTCAGCACCTTGTTTCCCCATCTGATGTTTCTCATTTCCCTGAGTTCGGAAAATTTATACTGAGCTAAAATAAACTGGTCCAAATAGAAGCTGTGTTTTAGCTCCTCCCTTGAAATGCTCTGTGCCCCGGAGACGTGGAAAAGGCACACAATCGCTCTGTTAATGCTTCCAGTGTCCAATTTTGGGGAAAAGAATGACTATTACCACCTGAAAGAGACCAATGTGATGTCAGCCTGAGAAAAGCACATGGGGTTTCAGCCATCTCTGCGTGTCTCCTGGACACATCCACTCGCCCCATCCCGCCCAAAGAGAACTCTCACGCCCTTGAGACAAGCTCTGATCGCAACCAAGAGACCTCCATCCCACCCCGCCCTGACCCGCCTCAGCCTCCGCCACAGGGCCGCTGCTCGAACCAGCGAATGTCACGGTAACCGAGGTGCTCCGAAAGGGCCGGGCTTGATCCTCTGCCGTCATCAATGCCTCATCTTTCACGTAGGAAGGATTAAAAACGGAGCCTGCTTTTTTACTGCGGTTTTGCTGCTTGTCTACGTTATATTTCTCTGAGGTAATAGAATCGGACAAACCGTATCATCTGCCAAGAGTTAATTTCAGGCCTATGCAACACGACATGCGTGTGTGAGAATGTTTATCCCCTTGCTTTCTGCACTCCCTAAATTTTGTTTCCATTTTTAAAATTTGTGACAATATATTATTCCTGGAGATTTTATAAACCGTGTCCTTCAAGCAAATAAATGTAAATTTCACTCTGACTCTGAGTTCATTTTCAAAGAATGGCTTGAGAAGTGTTACATCCAGTTGACCAAATTTTATGTCTAAAATGCTTATTTCCGTTTTTCACACAATAATAGAGATACCCACGATGATGATTTTAGAGCCTCTAGGAGCGTAAGACATGCTGCAGAAATGCTAATAGCCTCGTAAACAAGATGTGAGACAATCAATTTCCCTTCTGCCTGGAAGCTGCAGGATTGCCTGCGCGCCAGGCAAGGAGAGGTGTCCAGTGTCCAGGCCGCCATGAGTGCCAGGCCTCCTCTTAAGGTCACTACATCTTATGGTAATGAGCATGGAAAGGTTACTAGAGTTGTCTCTGTTGATTTCTTCTAGAAAATGCAGAGGAGAGAAAGGGCGCCAAGCCTTGTCTGGACCCCACTGATCCCACACTGACAGAGACCTGGAGCCGCTAACAGGGCCCCTTCAGCAGCATCATGTGCAGGCCCCGTCAGCTACACACACATCTCTTCTGAACTTGAAAGAGCAAGACTCCCCAGATCAGTGGTTACGGTGGGGAACGAGACCACTTCCACTTCACACTGACTCCATGCGTGCAGTTAACAAGCAATGAAGAGTCTTGCAAATACTGACAGCTAGAGAAAAGCTCTAGCTGGTGGCTCAGCTGGTAAAGACTCTGCCTGCAGCGCGGGGACCCTGGTTCGACTCCTGGGTCGGGAAGATCCCCTGGAGAAGGGAAAAGCTACCCACTCCAGTATTCTTGGGCTACCCTGGTGGCTCAGCTGGTAAACCATCCGCCTGCAATGCAGGAGATCTGGATTCACTCTCTGGATTGGGAAGATCCCCTGAAAGAGGGAAAGGCTACCCATTCCAGTATTCTGGCCTGGACAATTCCATGGACTGTATAGTCATGGGGTTGCAAAGAGTCAGACACGACTGAGCAACTTTCACTTTCAGAGAAAAGTTCAGCTTTAGAGATGGTACAGTAGCATCTCATTCATTTAGCATAAAGTAGCTAAAAGTTATTCCAAAAAAATGTATTTCCAGGGTAACTTAAACATACATACATAAGAGCCCATTTGAGAGGCTTTAGATTAAAGTCTTTTGTAAAAGGATTGCTTATTTCTCTGAGGCCTTGAGCCTGGCAGAATGAATAGACACTCATTCACTCCTGACGACCAGAGGTCTCATTTCACGTATCAGCACAGGGCTTTCAATCACACCCAAGGCCTGAGGTACTGTGGGACAGGAGGGTGCTGCTCCCACTCCAATGGTCCCATTTGGCTGTGGAAGGGAAGGCCCATCCCCCCTTCGTAGCATCTTTCTGCTTTGAATAAAGCCCACCTCTACACGCAGAAGATTTTAGAAGTTCACCAATTTATGAGCACAGATGGGCTCATGGAATGTGACAGTCAAGTCGTCTTTGAAGATGACTGAAGATGTTCATCATGGGATCTCCATGGTGTCTCCACCAACACAAGATCCTGTCTGCATGCCCTTGCTAAAGAAGACAGAATGGGCCTCTGTGACGCCGAAAATGACTCTCACAGTGGCCTCTGCTTCCCTGTGATGCCTACAGACGGGTTTTACAAAAGAACAGCACCACAGTCTGTACCTCCCAGTTAACACTGAGAGCTGGCAGGAGCTCTTCTCTGCTATCTTCACTTTTGAAACCCTTTATTGGAGTGGTTTTTAAAAGTACCCTCACCCTCAACCACAGGTGCACATGTGCTTGGTTCCACTCCAGTTCAAAGCATCCATCCAACCAGAAGAGGGAGCACATGCTTCAAAGAGCCCTGAACAGTCAGTCATCGTCACAGCCGGAATAGCAGCACCTGGTAACGCAGAGCTACAGATTAGGATGAGCGCGTATGTGCTTGGGTTCATAAGAAGATGTGGGCCAAGAGAAATAAAATGAGAATACAAAGCAAACAAACGCACGCAGAATCTACAGGATGTAGCAAAAGCAGTTTTTAGAGGAAAGTTCATAGGCATACAGGTCTGCTTCAAAAGAGAAAAATCGGAAGTAAACAACCTAACCTAACACCTAAAAGAACTGGCAGAAAAAAAGAACAAACAAAACCTAAAGTCAGTAGAAGAGAGGAAATAATAAAGATCAGAGATGAAATAAATGAAACAGAGATTAAGAAACAAAAGTAAAAATCAATAAAACCAAAGGCTAGTTCATCGAGAAGGTAAACAAAATCGACAAACTTCTGGCCAGGCTCCCGAAGAAGCAAAGAGAGAGCATCAGAATAAATAAAATAATAACTAAAAGAGGAGAAATCACACCTGTACTGCAGAAATAAAAAACAAAAACCCATAAGAAAATACTATGGACAATTATATGCCAACAAACTGGACAACCTTGAAGAAATATAAAAGTTTCTAGAAACATATAGCCCATCAAAACTGAATCAAGAAAAAAAATAGATAATTTGAACAGACTGGTCAGTAGGAGTGAAACACAACCTGTAACTAAAGGAGAAAACAAAAAAACAACTCCCTGAACACAGAAGTCCAGGAGGAGATGGCTTCACAGATTAATTCTACAAAATATACAAAGAATTCATACAAATCCTTTTCAGACTCTTCCAAGAGACTGAAGAGGAGGGAACACTCCCAAATTCGTTCAATAAAGCCACCATCGCGCTGATACCAAAATCAGACAAAGACACTACCAATAAAGAAGATTACAGGCCAATATCTTTGATGAATATAGATGCAAAAATTCTCCACAAAATATTAGCCAACCAAATCCAATAAAAGATCATCCACCATGATCAAGCTGGATTCCACAAGGATGGTTCAACATACGCAAATCAATCAATGGGATACACCACATGGGCAAAAGAAAAGACAAAAATCACACGATTATTTCAATAAATGCAGAAGAGAGCATTTGATAAAATTCAACATCCAGTCATGATAAAAACTCTTACCAAAGTGGGTATAAAAGAAGCGAAAGTTCAACGTAAAAAAAAGCTATTTATGACAAACCCACAGCCAATATAACATGTAATAGTGAAAAGCTGAAAGCCTTGTCGCTACAATCTGAAGCAAGACGAGGATGCCCACTCTTACCATTGCTATTCACCATGCTATTGGACATCCTAGCCACAGCAATCAGGCAAGAAAGAGAAATAAACACGCTCCAAATGGGAAGAGAAGAGGTGAAACTGTCATTATATGTAGACAACATGATACTATTTGTAGAAAACCTTAAAGGCTGCACACAAAGACCACTAGAGCTAAGAGAAGAATTCCGCAAGGCAGCAGGACACAAGATCAACACGCAGAAATCAGCTGCATTTCTTTACCTGAACAAGAAATATTAAAAAAGGGAAAGTAAAAGGACAATCCCAAAATTGCATCAAAAATATAATAAAATACTTGGGAATAAACCTGACCAAGGAGGTAAAGGACTTATATATTGAGAAATAATAAACACTGATAAAGGAAACTGAAAATGTCTCAAAGAATGGGAAAATATCCCATGCTCTTGGGTTAGATGAATTAATACTGTCAAAATGGCCATACTACTCAAAGCAATATACAGATTTAATGTTACCCCTATCATATAGGGCTTCCCTGGTGGCTCAGGAGTAAAGAACCCACCTTCCCATGTGGCAGGTGTGGATTCAGTCTCTAAGCTGGGAAGATTCCCTGGAGAAAGAAATGGCAGCCCACTCCAGTCTTTTGCCTGGAGATTTCCATGGACAGAGGAGCCTGGGGGGCCACAGTCCATGGGGTCACTAAAGAGATATGACTTGGCAACGAAACAACAACAAACGACAACTATCAAATTACCCATGACATTTTCCACCAATAGAACAAATAACCTAAAATTTATATGCAACCACACAAGACTCAGAACTGCAAAAGCAATCCTGAAGGAAAAGAACAAAGCTAGAGGCATAGCCATCCCAGACTTCAGACAATAGTACAAAGCTACAGGGATCAAAACAGCCTGGTACTGGCACAAGAACAGACACATGGATCAAGGAGACAGAGCAGAGAGCCTAGAAGTGAACCCACACATCGATGGCCAGTTAACCTTCAACAGTGAGACGAGAATGCGCAGCAGAGAAAAAGCAGTCTCTTCAGCAAGTGGTTCTGGGAAAACTGGACGGCTGCAAGTAAACTAATGAAGTTAGGACACTGCCTCACACTGTACGCAAAGACAGACTCAAAATGGCCTAAGTACTTAAACATAAGACAGGACACTAGGAAACTCCTAGAAGAGAACGTAGGCAAAACATTCTCTGACAGAAATCGTACCAATGTTTTCTTAGGTCAGTTTATCAAGGCAACAGAAATGAAAGCAAAGATAAACAAGGGGTACCCAATCAGACTTATAAGCTTCTGCACCGTGAAGGAAGCCACAAGGAAAACCAACAGTCCACTTACAGACTAGGAGAAAATATTTGCAAATGATGCGACCAACACATGGGCTTAATTTCCAAAATATACAAACAGGATACGCTCCTCAGTAACAATGAAACAAGCAACCCAATCTGAAAAATGGGCAGAGACCTAAACAGATGTTTCTACAAAGAAGTCAAACAGATGGCCAACAGACACAGGTAAAGATGCTCAGCATCACCAATTATTGTCGTTATTGCTCAGTTGCTAAGACGTACCTGACTCTTTGTGACCCCGGTGGACTGCCAGGCTTCTGTCCTCCACTATCTCCCAGAGTTTGCTCAAACTGATGTCCATTGAGCTGGTGAAGCCATCCATCCATCTCATTCTCCGTCGTCCCCTTCTCCTCCTGCCTTCATTCTTTCTCAGCATCAGTTGACTTTCCAATAAGTCAGCTCCTCACATCAGGTGGCCAGAGTGTTGGAGCTTCAGCTTCAGTCCTTCGAATGAATGTGCTGTCCTTAGTTGCTCAATCATGTCTGACTCTTTGCAACCCCATAAACTGTAGCCTGCCAGGATCCTCTGTCCGTGGGGATTCTCTTGGCAAGAATACTGGAGTGGGTTGCCATGCTCTCCTCCAGGGCATTTTTGCAGCCCAGGGATGGAACCCAGGTTTCCCGCATTGTAGGCGGTTTATCATCTGAGCCATCACGGAAGCCCAAGAATACTGGAGTGGGTAGCCTATTCCTTCTCCAGGGGATCTTCCCAACTCAGGAATGAAACCAGGGTATTCTGAATTACAGGCAGATTCTTTACCAGCTGAGTTACCATTCAGGGTTGATTTCCTTTAGGACTGACTGGTTTGATCTCCTTGAAGTCCAAGGGGCTCCCAAGAATCTTCTCCAGCCTCACATTTTGATAGCATCAATTCTTCAGCACTCAGCCTTCTTTATAGTCCAACTCTCACATCCGTACGTGACTAATGAAAAAACAATAGCTTTGACTGTATGGACCTTTTTCGGTAAAGTGATATCTCTGCTTATTAATACACTGTCTAGGTTGGTCATAGCTTTTCTGCCAAGGAGCAACCATCTTTTAATATCATGGCTTCAGTCACTATCCTCAGTGATTTTGAAGCCCAAGAAAATAAAGTCTGTCACTGTTTCATTTCCCCACCTGCCGGAAGCCAGCGTGAGGAATCCCACCCGTGACAAGGTCACGCGGCAGGAGATTTTGATGGGCAAGGATGAGTCAAATCTCAGGTTTCCCCCCTGGCATTTCCTGAACATGTACCCCCCCCAAAATAAGAATCTGCCTGCTTTTCCACTTTTCTGACATTCTCTGGAAAAAGTCAGCTAAGGGCTTTAGTCTTCCGCATTTGATAGAGTGTTTCAATCCGAAAACCCCTCTGATGGCTTTCTAGCCTGCCTGCAAGACTCTTACAGCTGCGCATGTGATTGTTTGAGGCCTCCTGACTGCAGGAGGCACAGGAAGCTTAAAACATCCTAGGAATGTAGGAGCTTCCGAGGAGTCAAAATCATTGGAACAGGACTAATTAAAGGTTTCATTTGTTGAGCCAATACTTGCTGCCAAATTTTCATACCTTTTATTTGTAAGATATAGTTGGTATATAGAAAAACAGGTAGTAGACCTGATATTAGCAATATTAGATCTTTGAGTTAAGTACTTTCTTTGTTACAACCCACTGCACTTTTGTTCTATAGGAATGTAACGTCATTTAGTATTTTGAGGGTAAGGCAGAGTAAAGAAAAAACACTTCTAGGGAAATAGAGTTTTCTGGTTGATAGACAATTGTCCAGGAAGAGAGCCATAAAAATGTTAACAGACCTCTTGGCCAGAAGATAATGTAAACTACCTGAGACCTTTTGTATATGGTAGGGTATGCAGAAAGAAAGCCTTGTCTCAATGAGGGTCAGGACTGCTGCCCCTGCATAACTCTGCATATTCCATTATGCACAACTTGGGGTATATGAGCTGATTTTGGAAAATAGTTTTTGGAGTCTTGCATTTGGAGTCTTGCACCGATGCTGGGCTTTCTCCGCGTCTCTTCTTTACTCTAATTTCAGGCTGATTTCCCATCTGGGGCGTGGAGGCTCGCCATGTCTACTTAATTTTCCCAGCTGCTAAGATCCGTAAGAGAGAGCGCCAGGGTGGGCACTCTCTGATACTCAAATGGACGCCGGTGGCCCAACGTAGATGGTGCAAACCTCTTGTCTCGAGGTTTTATTGGCTTTCCACGTAAACCAAGTTATTTAGCCTCTTTTCTCCACTTAATTTGCATACTACACTAGTTCTTCCTAATCTAATCTTATATCTCTAAATAAATAAGTTCTTTTCTCGCCGACTCTGTCCCCACTTCGAATTCCCTGGACCCGCCGGGGCTAGGACCCTGGCACCCACCTATTTGCCATGAAATGATGGGACCAGATGCCATGATGTTTGTTTTTTGAATGTTGAGATTTAAACCAGCTTTTTCACTCTCCTCTTTCACTTTCATCAAGAGGCTCTTTAGTTCCTCTCTACATTCTGCCATTAGGGTGGTGTCATCTGCATAGAAGTTAAATAAGCAGGGTGACAAAATACAGGCTTGTTGTAAGCCTTACCCAATTTTGAAAAAGTAGTTAGTTGTTCCATATTCAGTTCTCTTGCTTCTTGACCTGCATACAGGTTTCTCAGGAGACAGGTAAGGTGATCTGGTATTCCCATGTCTTTACGAATTTTCCAGTTTGTTGTAATCCACAGAGTCAAAGGCTTTAACATAGTCAATGAAGCAGAAGCAGATGTTTTTCTGGAATTCCTTTGCTTTCTCCACGATCCAATGAGTGTTGGCAATTTGACCTCTAGTTCCTCTGGAAATTCTCAGTTCATATACTGCTGAAGCTGAGCTTGAAGGATTTTGAGCATTGCCTTGCTAGCATGTGAAATTAGCATAATTATACAGTAGTTTGAACATTCTTGGGCATTGCCCTTATTTGGGGTTGGAATGAAAACTGACCTCTTCCAGTCTGTGGCCACTGCTGAGTTTTCCAAATTTGCTGACACACTGAATGCAGCACTTTAATAGCATCATCTTTAAGGATGTGAAATAGCTCACCTGGGATTCTGTCACCCCCACTAGCATTGTTTGTGCTAATGCTTCCTGAGGCCCACTCTGCTTCACACTCCAGGATGTCTGTCTCTAGGTGAGTGACCACATCACCGTAGTTATCTGGGTCATTAAGACCTTTTTTGTATAGTTCTGTGTATCCTTGTCACGTCTTCCTTTTTTTTTTTTTTCAACTTTAAACGTTTTATTTTGCATTGGAGTATAACAGATGAACAATGCTGTGGTAGCTTCAGGTGAACAGTGAAGGGAGTCAGCCACACATGTGTCCACTCCCCCCGCACCCCACTCCCATCCAGGCTGGCACACTGCCCTGAGCAGAGTTCCCAGTGCTGTACATTAGGTCCTTGTTGGTTATCCAGATTAAACACAGTGGCATGTACTTGACCTTCCCAGACTCCCTCACTGTCCCTTCCCCCCCGGCAGCCACGCATTTGTTTTCTGAGTCTAGTGAGTCCTTTCGGTTTTGCAAGTCCACCTGCATCGTATCTTCGTAGAGTCCACGAATTAGGGCGCCAAGCGCTTCACCTTCTCTGACTTACCTCACTCTCAGTGTCAGTCTGACACTCTCGAGGCCCACCCACATTTTGCCACCTCTTCTTAACCTCTCCCGCTTCTGTGAGGCCCTCACCATTTCTGGCCTTTATTGTGCCCACTCCTGCAGGAACTGTTCCCTTGATCTCGCCAGTCTTTCTTGAGATCTTCAGTCTTTCCCATTCTATTGTTTTTCACTGAAGAAGGCCTCCCTACCTCTCCTTGCTATGCTTCGGAGCTCTGCGTTGTCAGGGTTTTCTTCCCTTTCTCCTTTGGCTTCTCTTCTTTTCTCAGCTGTTTGTAAGGCCTCAGGCAGCCATCTTGCCTTCCTGCATTTCTTTTTTCTTTGGGATGGTTTTGGTCAGTGCCTCATGCGTGATGTTATGAATTTCTGTCCATATTTCTTTGGGCACTCTGCTTATCAGATCTAATTCCTTGAATCTATTTGTCACTTCCACTGTATAACCATAAGGGATCTGATTTAGGTCAGACCTGAAGGGCTTAGTGGTTTTCCCTACTTCCTTCAATTTAAGCCTGAATTTTCAATAAGGAGGTCATGATCTGAGCCACAGTTAGCTCCAGGTCTTGTTCTTGCAAACTGTATGGAACTTCTCCAGCTTTGGCTGCAAAGAACATAACCAGTCTGCTTTCAGTATTGGCCATCTGGTGATTTCCATGTGTAGAGTCATCTCTTGTGTTGCTGGAAAAGGGTGTTTGCCATGAGCAGTGCATTCTCTTGGCAAAACTCTGTTAGCCTCTGCCTTGCTTCCTTTTGTACTCCAAGGCCAAACTTGCCTGTTATTCTGGGTATCTCTTGACTTCCTACTTTTGCATTCCAGTCCCCTGTGATGAAAAAGACATCTTTTTTGGGTGTTAGTTCTAGAAGGTCTTGTGGGCCTTCATAGAACCGATCAACTTCAGCTTGTTTGGCATCAGTGGTTGTGGCACAGACTTGGATTACTGTGTTGAGTGGTTTGCCTTGGAAACGAGCTGAGATCACTGTCATTTATGAGACTGCACCCAAGTAGTGAATTTCAGCAAATTTCAGTAGATAGTGAAGGCCAGGGAAGCCTGGCATGCTGCAGTCCACAGAGTTGCAAAGAGTGAGACTGAACTTAGTTACTGACCAACAGCAACTGCATTTCAGACTCTTTTGTTGACTGTGAGGGCTACTCCACTTCCTCTAAGGGATTCTTGCCCACAGTAGTAGATATATTCCCGTCCATCTGAGTCCACTGATTCCTAAGATGCTGATGTTCAATCTTTCTGTCTCCTGCTTAACCACATCCATTTCCCCTTGATTCATGGACCTAATGTTCCAGGCTCCTATGCAGTGTTGTTCTTTACAGCATCAGACTTTACTTTCGCTATGAGACATACCCGCAACTGAGCGTCACTTCCACTCCGGCCCAGCTGCTGCTTTCTTCCAGGAGCTACTAATAATTGCTCTCTGCTCTCCCCCAGGAGCACGCTGGACACCTCCCCACTTGGGGGCTCATCTTCCAGTGTCATATCTTTTTGCCTTTTCATACTGTTCTTGGGGTTCTCACGGCAATACTGGAGTGGTTTGCTATTCCCTCCTCCAGTGGACAGCATTTTGTCAGAACTCTTCACTATGACCCATCTATCTTGGGTAACCCTGCATGGCACAGTTCATAGCGTCACTGAGTTGCACAAGCCCTTTTGCCATCACAAAGCTGTGATCCACGAAGGGGTGCTAATTAGTAGAGAAAGCAAATCAAAACTACAACTTCACATGGCTCAGAATGGTCATTATCCAAAAAAAAAAAAAAAAAAAAAAAAAAAAACTGTAAAAACCANGGTAACCCTGCATGGCACAGTTCATAGCGTCACTGAGTTGCACAAGCCCTTTTGCCATCACAAAGCTGTGATCCACGAAGGGGTGCTAATTAGTAGAGAAAGCAAATCAAAACTACAACTTCACATGGCTCAGAATGGTCATTATCCAAAAAAAAAAAATCTGTAAATACCAGATGCTGAAGAGAGTGTGGAGAAAGGAGAACCTTTCAGTACTATTGGTGGGAAAGTAAACTGGTGCAGTAAATATGAAGAATCATACGGAGGTTTCTTAAAAAGCTAAAAATAGAACTCTCATATGATCCAGCAATTCCACTCCTGGGCATATATCCAGAGAAAACTCTAATCTGGAAAGACACATACGCTCCTATGTTCATTGCAGCGGTGTTCACAATAGCCAGGAACTGCACACAACCTTCACGGCCATGGACAGATGAACAGACAGAGAAGACGCGATGCCTTTATACAGTGAACTACCACTCAGCCATGAAAAAGAACGAAAAACGCTACTGACAGAGTCAGCTGGGTCTAGAAATTCTGGTACTAAGTGAAGTAGGCCAGACAGAGAACGGCAAGTGTCACAGGATTCTTACATGTGCAATCTAAACGCTGACATTAGTGAACTTATTACATAAAACAGAAACAGACTCACAGACATAGAAAACAAACTTATGGCTGCCAAAGGGGGCTGGGGGCGGGGAGGGGCGACTGGGCGTATACACAGAGAACAGCAGGCCCTGCTCCAGGGCACAGGGGGCTGTATCCGGTACCCACGACGGAGGCGGAGATGAGAAGGAATATACGCATGCACAAATGAGTCACTTTGCTATACACCAGAAACTAACACAACATCGTAAGCCAACTGAATTCAATGAAAACAGAATACAAAACAAGATCAAAGGAGGAGCCCGGCCTTGTGTCCTGTCCCTTCTGCTGCTGGCAGACACCGGCAGGGTAGCCACGACGCACGCGGGGTCAAGGACCAGCGGTGCGAGCTGACCAGTGCACCGCAGAGACTGCACACTAGACAAGCTGCAAGGCGACGTGTGCGACACCGGTCTTACCTTTTAACAAGAGAGCAAGAATAATCTTGTTTTGTTTTATTGCGAGAAGGACGTGGAGAGAAAGCAACTGCTGTGCACCAGTGAAAGAAATATAAGCTGAGGCAGCCCTGGGGAAAGCAGTGCGAAGGTTCCTCCAACGATTGAAACCGGAAGTGCCAGCAATTCTACTTCCGGGTCAAAGTCCTAAGGAAACACAGTCACATCTGTAGGGGACTCCTGCACCCCTGCCCGCTATTCACAGCGTTATTTGTAAAAGCTAAGACGTCGAACGGATAAGGCAGTGGTACCCCACTCCAGCACTCTTGCCTGTAAAATCCCATGGACGGAAGAGCCTGGTGGGCCGCAGTTCATGGGGTCGCTAAGAGTCGGATACAACTGAGCGCCTTCACTATCACGCATTGGAGAAGGAAATGGCAACCCACTCCAGTGTTCTTGCCTGGAGAATCCCTGGGGCGGGGCAGCCTCATGGGCTGCCGTCTGTGGGGTCGCACAGAGTCAGACACGACTGAAGTGACTCAGCAGCAGTAGCAGCAGCAAGACGCGGAGACTGCCTGTGTGTCGATGGATTGAACGGATAAAGAAGTTACGTGTGTGCATACAGGGGGATATTATCCAGCCTTTAAAAAGAAACGAATTCTGCCATTTGTGACAACACAGATGGACTTGGAGGACACGACACTAAGTGGGAGAATAATATTATTAGTTTTTAAGTCTAGCTGGCTTAGCTGGTCATAGGTAATTATAACAAGGCACCTTTTCCAGCTCTTTCTCAGTCCAGTCATGGTGTAGAATTCTTTTTCCTTTCATTTTCCTCCTTTCTTTCATTCTTTTCATAAAACTATAACAATAAGATATCAAAATAGCCATCTCATAACTTGGCAAGAATTCCAGACTCAACCTAGGACAAAGAATAGAAAGAAGCCTTTTACTGCGTGTGACTTCAAGGTTGTTATGAAAGTCGCCCTAATTTCTGCTTTGTAGAAGTCATTTATTGTATAATTATTAGATACCTGTTTCCTTTAGAATCTTTCCTAACAGGTTGTAGGAGCCCAGAGGGCTGGGCCCACAGCTCATCCGTCTGTGCATTTTTCATAGTGCTTGATACACACTGTTCACCGAGAGGACATCTGAAAATATCTGCCTGGTGTGAGTGGATGAGTGACGGGAGAGGAGAGAAAGCCCTGGACTGAGCGTCATATCCAGAGGACGTAAAGTGAGCCATGGTGAAGCAGACGTAAGCAAGCCGCAGGGTTTGGGCAGCAGCATTTCAAAGAAGAAATCCTATGGTGTTTGGTAAACCAGAGTGGAAAAATTCTGAAGTGAAGGATGACAAATCCCCATGGAAGAAAAACCAGAATTCACAACGAGCAGAAGGGAGATTTTTAAAGGTGGATCAAGCTATCAGCGTGGGGTGGGGTGGGTGGGGTTCCATGTGCACTCAGCGTCTGCTGTTGTTGACTTTGGCTGTATGTGACAGGGATGGTCTCTCGTGTAAACTGGGAACTTGGCAGTTCAGGGCTAGGACTGGGCCTTGACCTCATGAATCCTCCTTGCCCTCTCTTGCTCTCAGATGTGCGGCCTCAGCTCCCAAGTCACCTCATGGACCACAGTGTGGCAGCAGTTCCGGCCATCACACCTACACTCTGGAAGCGGGAATGAGATAGAGGAAATGAGGGAGGAGCAGAGAAGGTGTGCAGAGCACTCTGGCTGACGTCTACTGGGCAGGACTTAGTCAGGTGGCCCGCCGGCAGTGGTCCGAAGGGAGCGCCCGCCTGAAGGGCACACTGCTCACAACCACCTGCACGTCCAGCCCACGATGCTCACAGTGGAGACCTGGGTCTGCCCTTGCTCGATGGAGAGCTGCTCTGCTGGACGGGAGGAGACGCATGGGGCTGCCAAAAACTTAACCAAAGAGGAAAGTTCACATTACCACTCATGCTCCGCTCACTAAGGTTCCCATCGCCCTAACAGCATGCTTCTGGGAGAAAACGTCTTCCCTGAATTCCACTTCAGAGTCACAGCCCAGTGCCCTCTCTCTCAGCCAGGCAGCTCCTGAGCAGATTAGGCAAGTTGCCAAGCTACCAATCCATTAGGCACAGTTTCTCGGGGGATTAGCTCCTGTCGAATACTCTCCTTCCATCTGCCATCTTCCACCATTCATCTACCCACCTACGATACACTCACTCATCCATTCTTCCATCCATCCATCCTTCATCCATCCATCCACCCGCCCACCATCCATCCATCATCCATCCATCCATCCTTCATCCATCCATCCACCTGTCCACCATCCATCCATCATCCATCCATCCACCTGTCCATCATCCATCCACCATCCATCATCTACCCACCCGTCCACCATCCATCCATCATCCATCCATCCACCTACCCATCCATCAATCATCTATCCATTCATCCATTATCCATCCATCATCCACCCATTCACCACCCATCCACCCATCATCCATCCACCATCCATCATCTACCCACCCATCCACCATCCATCCATCATCCATCCATATATCCTTCATCCATCCATCCACCTGTCCATCATCCATCCACCATCCATCATCTACCCACCCATCCACCATCCATCCATCATCCATCCATCCATCCATCCTTCATCCATCCATCCACCTGTCCATCATCCATCCATCATCCATCCATCCATCATCCATCCATCCACTTACCCATCCATCCACCTACCCATCCATCAATCATGTATCTATTCATCCATTATCCATCCATCATCCATCCACCCATCCACCATCCACCCATCCACCACCCATCCACCCATCATCCATCGATTCATCATCCATCCATCCATCCACCATCCATCCATCCACCTACCCATCCATCAATCATTCATCCATTAACCATCCATCACTTACCCATCCACCTACCCATCCATCCATCATCCATCCATCCACCTGTTCATCATCCTTCCATCATCCATCATCTATCCACCCATCCACCACCCATCCATCCATCACTTATCCATCCACCTACCCATCCATCCATCATCTATCCATTCGTCAATCCGTCCATCACCCATCCACCATCCATCCATCATCTACCACCCATGTGTCCATCATCCATCCACCACCTATCCACCCATCCAGCATCCACCCATCCACCACCCATCATCCATCCATCCATCCATCCATCATTTATCCATCCACCTACCCATCCATCCATCATCCATCCATCCACCATCCACTCATCCACCCATCCACCATCCATCCATCATCCATCCATCCATCCATCATTTATCCATCCACCATCCACCCATCCACCATCCATCATCCATCCATCCATCCACCACCCATCCATCCACTCATCCACCATCCATCCATCCACTTACCCATCTATCCATCATCTATCCATTCATCAACCCATCCACCCACCCACTCATCCATTCACCCATCATCCNTCCATCATCCATCCATCCATCTACCACCCATCCATCCATCCATCCACCATCCACCCATCCACCATCCATCATCCATCCATCCATCCACCACCCATCCATCCACTCATCCACCATCCATCCATCCACTTACCCATCTATCCATCATCTATCCATTCATCAACCCATCCACCCACCCACTCATCCATTCACCCATCATCCATCTGTCCATCCATCATCCATTGTATACTTCTATGATATTCATCTGTTTTTCCCTTTGTTCTGAAAAAAATAAGCTAAGGCTACTGTTTTTCATGAAAACTCTTTTTTAAATTAAAAAACTTACTTTCATTTCCTAATATTTAATATAATAAAACTTTTCAGATGTTCCCCCTTCTATTCTTTTTTTCTTCCCTTTTACCTTGCAAATTCCACAGAGAAAAGTAGATAGCTGAAACTGGGGGCTTGGACGAACCAAAAGAAAACATGCTAGCTCCAAATGCCCAGGGACCGGCACATAGCTGAGCTGTCCGCACAAGCAGGACCTAGTACCAGTCTGGCCCCATCTGTCTTTGTGTTGGATCCAGTGACTGGCCTGTCTACCTTCGAGCTTCTCCAAACCATAACAGCTTCCGTTACCTTTTCTCCATTTGCCCTCACTTGCTCATTTTGTTTGTAACCTAAAATACTAAAATGAGTGAATTCCTAGTCTATTAATAAAGAAGCACTCAATATTTTAGAAAAGCTGTGACAAACGAGAGAGAGGACAGGCCTGGAGCATGAGCCACATCTCTGCGAGATGGGCTGGGGCACGACCTTCGGCCGCTGACGGGGAGCATGGAGGCTGGAGACGCCGTGTGCTCGGTCTGGATCCTTCCTGGTTCCGCATCCTTGCACAGTGGCCCCATCTCACACTTCCTTCCACTCTCCCCTGCCCACAGCAGGGACAGCATCAGGTTCTGCCCCCCACTCCCCATCTATATGTCAGAATCCACTTTCAAAGGAAGCTGAATATATGGGGTCTTCCTTTCTTTTTTTCTGCAATGGACCAAAAAAGCTATTTATATGAATTCAAAGCAGACAACAAATACATCTATTACAATTGTCTGACGGTCCTCATGATAAACCGTCAGGGAAAACATCTATTCCTAAGATCCTGGGAATTAAGACAGAGCAGCCCAGAGTCTAGGGTCTACAACGGGGGAGCGGGAGGAGCCACGGGGAGGGATGTGGCAGGAAGGAGGGCAGGACAGCAGAGAAGAGTCTAACTTTAAGGCCAGCAGATTCTCCCATCACCAGGCACTGCTGAATGCCTTGGGCTACAGGGAATGACCCTGAGTGGACATTCGCTACAGCCTCTCAGGCTCTGTGAAGCTCCCCAGAAGACACAGCACACGTCCCACAGGCCGGCCCCCACTAGAGGAGTAAACTGCTTTGAAGACCTAGCCCATTCTAGCCAACCATCAGCATTTCTCGGCGAGAAGGAAAACACGAGCATATCTCTACAGCACCAAATGACACCGCAAAAGCTCAGAGGAGGGACGTGGAGAGGAGGGGACAGCGGGCGACGCTGCTGGCCAGGGAGCCGCGTCTCTGTGTGGATGGATGGGTCTCCACTGCAGCTGCGACCTGGGGCCGTGAGCAGGCAGACTGGCTGTGCACTCCAGGGCTGAGCTGGGGAAGAGAGGACCACTCTGAGAGCCACACAGGGGTCCAGGGTCCTCCCTCAGCGGCCAAGGGCAGGGGGCCCTCGGAGCCCACTTCCTCTCTGAAGGTCACTGGGGACCAATCCCAGTAAACACACACACCCCCATCAGATTAGCAGACAAAATGGTTTCCATGGCAACGGCTGGACAAGAGTTGCCTGTCTTCGGCATTAATTTAAAATGCTTTCCCCCAGTCTCCTTGGAGTCGGTTCTGTGAAACACAAGTGCTCGCGAGCTCTCTCGTCTGCAGCAGCCTTTGAAATTCCATCCAGTGCAAGTTGAAGCTGAGCCAATTAACGTGGAGAGAATTGGGTGGATTGCAGCGAAGCTGGCAAGACTGTGTTTACCAATTAGTTTTTTTTATGATGCAAATGTCGCACAGCACGCAGCAGAAATAAAAGCTGGCTAAGCTGAATATGAAACTGTTAATTGCATTTTCGGAGACACAGCTACAAGGTGAAACTAATCACACAAATGATAAGTGAGTTTCACCACCTGCAGAGCTTTGCTATTGCGCTTGGACTAACCTGTGTTAAAGCAGCCCTGCACATCCTCGCGGAAAAGGACAACACAGCATTTGGCACAACCTCCCAATTTTAAAGGGAAGAATGTGCACACGTGGGAAGCAATATAAAGGATAATTTTCACTTAAATCAGATTAATAATGTTAACAAACACTAAGGCAAGGGGCGGGATGGTGTCTCTAGAAATGCATTTTCCGCCTCAGAATTACAGAAAGGTGCATTTGCAAATGAACGCCAGCGCCTCCTGACAAGTGTGGCTTAAACTTGTTAGAGAAGAAAGGTCGTGATAATTATCCACTGTTGATTTTCCCAACAAGGAACATCAGACAGAGAGGCCATCCTCGAGTCAGGGAGAAGGAAGGTCCTGAGAGCCAGCTGAGTCAGCGCCCAGCAGCCAGGCTGGGGACGGGTGGACCTCTGGACCCAGACCCAGGACACAGAGAGGTCTCCTGGCCACACTGGCGCTGCTCCAGGGCTTTCAAATGGTGAGTCCAGGTCTGAGGAGAAGCCGTCCTGGAGGGGTGGCCACATCTGGGTTGGATTTGGTTTTAAAGTGCCTCAGAAGGGTTTATGCTCTTTTTCTCATTTCTCAAATAACCTGCCCTACTTCTGCCTAAGTTCATGTTACAGTGTATGGGCAGTGATTGAGGAACAAGCCAGGAACCAAGAACCGGCAGGATGAGGGCAGTTACCCTTGCTCCTCATCTGGATGCTAGGTCCTTGTGGAAGGCCCTCCCAGGGGTCCCAGGGGCCCCGTCCCAAGAGTGGGTGGCTGGGCGTTCTGCAGACGCAGCACAGACTGGCTAACCACACTGAGTCGTGTCCTTGAAATGGGCTAACAAGAGAGCAGACTGCAAGCATCCTCACCAAGAAAAGTGCAGGAGGCAATGGTGTGCGGTGACGGAGGTGCTAATTAACCTGGAGAACAGTTTCACCACGCATACACATGTCAAACCGTCATATATTTCAGTGTTGTTTGTCAGTGATTTCCTAATAAGGCCAAGAAAAGCGGGGCATGGAGATGGACGGGGAGCAAGGTGGGAGGGACACAGCCCCATGGCCCCTCCAACTGGAGCATCGGCAACTGACCTCACACAGAAGGCCTCTGAGGCCCGTATGCACCATGTCCACCCCACGCACGAACACACCATCTTTTCTAACCAACACACAAGCAGACAACTGGCCAGGCAGCCTGACACAGAGGCGGAGACAGACGAGACTCAACTGTGCCAACAAACTGCCCCTCAGGAAGTTGCTTCCCTCTCTTGGCTTCCTCTCACTGCAGAAACGTCACTGTGAGGACGGGAGTTGAGTGGTTTTAAGCCCAGGGGATGGTGCATTCTCCCCAGCATCCCTGCAATGTGGGCTCCTGGGTGCCCGTGACAGGTGTGGCCATCACTGCCCCAGAGGCCTTGGAGGGTTCCTGAAGAGTTCTGATTAGCTGGTCAAGATGGAGAATGCTTTGCAGACTTTCACAGCAGGTGGTGAAGACAAAAGGTCAGAAACATAAATAACCTGCCATATACACAGAAAAAAAGGACTAAGTGAAGAGGAGACAGGCCTCCTCCCCGATAAAGAGCTCAGGGTAAAATCAAGGAGACGATCAAGGAACTCAGGAGAAGAATGCGTGCACAAAGTGAGAAGTCAGACGTTCTTAACAAAGAGTTAGAAAACATAAAGAACAGAGATGAAGAATACAATAACCGAAAGGAATAGCACATTAGAAGGGATCGATAGCAGACTAAGTTTTTAGAAGAAGGGATCAGTAAACTGGAAGACAGGGTAGTGGAAATCACTGCTGCTAAAGAGAAAAAGAAGGAAAAGAAATGAGGACAAGTGAAGAGACTCTGGGACAGCATCATGCATGTTGATCTTCACATTATAAAGGCCCCAGCAGGAGAAGACACAGAGAAAAGGGCTGAGAACATATTTGAAGATGCAATAGCTGGAAAACGCCCCTAACCTGGGAAAGGAAACAGTCACCCAAGTCCAGGAAGCAGACAGAGTCCCAAACAGGATTAGACCAAACAGGAATACACCATGAAACACTGTATTTTAAATGACAAAAACTAAAGATAAAAAGGAGCAAGAGAAAAGCAACAAATAAACAGACAAGGGAACTGCCTTGTAGTCAACGATCAGCTGACCGTGAAGCAGAAACTCTGCAGACCAGAAGCGTGTGGCACATATATTTAAAATGATGAAAAGGAAAAATCTACAAACAACAATACTCTACTCAGCAAGGTTCTCATTCAGATTTGATGGAGAGATTAAAAGTTTTACAGACAAGAAAAAGCTAAAATATTCAGCATCACTGAAGCAGTTTTATGATAAATGACAAAGGGACTTCTCTAAATGAAAAAGAAAAGGTTACAACTAGAAATACAGTAATTATGAAAGGAAAACTCCATTGATTAGGACAAATACACAGTGAGAGTAATAAAAAATCATCCACACAGAAAGCCAGTAGGAAGGTTAAAGACAAAAGTAGTAAAATCATTTATATACACAACAAGTAGTTAAGGGATAGACAAAGTAAGTAGATGAAAAAAAAGGTATAAAAAACAGTTGTTATGAGAGGAAGGGAGCACAAATGCAGGGCTGTTAAATGTATCTGAAATTAAGAACTTGAAACAACCACATGTGTAAATGGCTGACTACACATAAACCTCGTGGTAACTGCATGGTAACTGCATATATACAAAAAGAGAAAGGAACCCAAACACAATACTAAAGTCATCGTCAAATCACCAGAGAAGAGAACCGAAGAAGAAAGGCACAAAAATGAACCACAGCAACACCCCAAAACTATGATCAACATGGCAATAAAAACATAACATGTTAACAATTACTTTAAGTGAGAATGGACTAAAGGCTCCAACCAAAAGCACAGACTGGCTGAATGCCTATAAAAGCAAGACCCCCATATAAACTGTCAACAAGAGACCACTTCAAATTTAAAGACACACAGAGACTGAAAGTGAGGGGATGGGAAAGGTATTCCGTGCAAACAGAAATCAAAAGAAAGCCAGGTTGACAATATTTATTTCTGACAAAATGGTCTTTAAGCCAAAGGCTGTTCCAAGAGAGAAAGAAGTGCACTACAAAGTGATCAGATGATCAATCCAAGAAGATATACCAGCTGTAAACATATATGCAACCAACACGCTGCTGCTGCTGCTGAGTCGCTTCAGTCGTGTCCGGCTCTGTGGGACCCAAGAGATGGCAGCCCACCAGGCTCCCCCGTCCCTGGGACTCTCCAGGCAAGAACACTGGAGTGGGTTGCCATTTCCTTCCCCAATGCATGAAAGTGAAAAGTGAAAGTGAAGTTGCTCAGTTGTGTCCGACTTCGCGACCCCATGGACTGCAGCCTCCCAGGCTCTTCCATCCATGGGCTTTTCCAGGCAAGAGTACTGGAGTGGGTCGCCATTGCCTTCTCCAGCATAGGGGCACCTAAATACATAAAGGGAAGATTAACTAACATATAGGCAAACACGGACAGTAACACAGTAACAGGAGGGGGCGCCATCATCCACTCACATCTAAGGATAGGCCATCAGACAGAATATTAATAAGGAAACACAGGCTTTAAATGACACGTGGAACAAAGGAGATTAGTCGATATATAAAGAACATTATATCCCAAAGCAGCCAAATCCATATTCTTTTGAACAGCATAAGAAACATTCTCCAGGATAGATAACATGCTAGGCCATAAAACAAGACTCCGTATATTTAAAAAGATTAAAATCATATCTGCCATCTTTTATGACCACAATGCTACGAGACTAGAAATCAACTGTAAGAAAAAAACTTCAAAGAACTCAAACACACAGGGACTGGATAATGTGCTACAAAACCCCAATAAATCACCGGAGAAATCATAGAGAAAATAAAAGATACTCAGAGACACATGAAAACAAAAACACGCTGATCCAAACTCCACGAGACATAGTAAAAGCAATTCTAAAAGGGAAGGTCAGAGTGATAAAGCTGGTCTCAGGATACAAGAAACATCTCAGATAAACAACACAGCATTATACGTAAAGGAACTAGAGAAAGAAGAACGAATAATAAAATCAGAAACAGAAAAGCAGAAGTTACAATCTATGCCATAGGTACACAGAGAATCATAAGAGACTATATCAAGCCAATAAAGACTACTATATGCCAATAAAAGGAACAGCCTAGAAGCAATGGAAAAATGCTGAGAAACATACAATCTTCCAAGACGGAACCAGGAAGAACAGAAAGTATGAACAGACCAAATTAACAGTAATGAAACTGAATCAGTTATCTTAAAAAACTCCCAACAAACAAAAGTCCAAGAGCAGATAGTTTCACAGGTGAATTCCACCCAATAGATGAGTTAAAGCCTCTCCTTAAACTACTCTACAAAATTACAGAGGGAAGAATGTTTCCAAACTCATTCTGGGACAAGCACCACCCTAATATCAAAACCAGATAAAGATATACAAAAAAGATTACAGGCCCATATCAATGATGAATTCAGAGGCAAATATCATCAACAAAATCTTAGCAAACCAAATCCAACAACACATTTAAAGAATCATACACTGTGGTCAAGTGGGATTTATACTAGAAATATAAGGATTTTTCAGTATCTTCAAATCAATCCATGTTAACAAACTGAAGAATAAAAACCATAAGATAATCTCAATAGATGTAGAAAAAGCTTCTGACATAATTCAATATTTACATCTATTTATGATAAAAAAAAAAAACTTTCCAAAATGTGGGCATAAAGGGAATATATCTCACATAATCAAGGCCATTTCAGGTAATCACTAACATAACACTCAAGGATGAAAAACTAAGCACTTCCTCTAAGATCAGGAACAAGACAAGGATACCCACTCTCACCACTTTTACTCAACACAGTTTTGGAAGTCCTAGCCATAGCAATCAGACAACATTAACAAATTAAAAAAAAATCCAAATTGGCAAGGAAGGTGTAAAACTGTCAATATTTGCAGATAACATGATATTGTACACAGATAATTCTAAAGATGCCAAAAAAAAAAAAAACTAGGGCTCATCAATGAATTCAGTAAAGCTGCAGGGTACAAAATTAATATACAGAAATCAGCTCCACTTCCATACACAGACAATGAACTATCAGAAAGAGAAATCAAGGAAACATCCCATTTACAACCACATCCAAAAAATAAATTAGCTGGGGGAAAACTTACCTAAGGATATAAAAGATCTTACTCAGAAAACTTCTAAGACACTTAGAAAGAAGCTGAACACAGTAGAGGCGGATGGAAAGATACACTGTGCTCATGAACTGGAAGAATTAATACTGTTAAAAAGACCATAATACCCAAGATAATCTGCAGATTCAATGCAATCCCTAGCAAAATACCAATAGTACTTTTCACAAAACTAGAAGAAAAAATCCTAAAATTCATACAGAAACACAAAAGACCATGAATAGCCAAAGCAACCTTGATAAGGAAGAACAGTTGGTACCATCGTGCTCCCTAACTGCAGACTACACTGCAAAGCTACGGTCATCAGAGCAGCATGGTACTGCAACGACCCAGACACACAGACCAGTGGAACAGGGGAGAAAGCCCAGAAATACACTCAGATACTTATGGTCAATTAATCTATGACAAAGGGGGCAAGAATACACCATGGAGAAACAGCGGTCTCTTCAGCAAGTGGTGCTGGGCACACTGGACAGCTTCATGTAAAAGAATCAAATTAGAACATTTTCTAATACCACATGCAGAAGAAACTCAAAATGGATTAAATACTTAGGTGTGAGACCAGAAATCATGAAACCACAGAAGAAAACAGGCAAAACACTCTTTGACATAAATCAAGGCAGTGTTTTTTGGATCTGTCTCCTAAGGCAAAGGAAATAAAAGCAAAAATAAACAAATGAGATCTAATTAAACTTAAAACCTTTTGTACAGCAAAGTAAATCATTAACAAAACAAAAAGACAACCTACTGAATGGGAGAAAGCATTTGCAAATGAGATGACCAATAACAGGTTAAAATCCAAATATATAAACAAATCATATAACTTAGCATCAAAATAGCAAGCAACTCAAATAATGAGCAGAAGATCTGAATAGCCATTTTCCCAAAGAAGCCACACAGATTAACAAGCACATGAAAAATGTTCAACATATTCAGAGAGAAACAATTCAAAACCACAGTGAGATACAACCTCATCCTTGTTAGAATGGCAGTCTGGAAAAAAAAAAAAAGCCTACAAATACCAAACGTGGGAGAGAGTGTGGAGAAGGAATCCTCCTACACTGCTGGTGGGAATGGAAGTTGGTTCAGCCACTGAGGAAAACAGTCCAGAGCTTCCTCAAACAAGTGAAAATAGTTACTATGTGATTCAGCAATTCTACATCTGGGCCTCTGCCTGAAGAGAATGAAAGCACTACTTAGAACAGACACATGCCCCAGCATTCACTGCAGCAGGGTTTACAACTGCCAAGACACGGACCCGTCCTAAGGGTCACAGATGGATAACTGGATGAAGATGGGGGTGTGTGCAATATAAAGGGCAGAGTATCACCCAGATATTACAAGGATAAAGTTATGCCATTTACAACAACATGGATGGACTTGGAGAACATAATCCTTAGTGAAGTCGATTGGGCAGAGAAGATGACCACTACACAGCGTCCCTTACACGTGAAATCCAAAAAATAACACAGACCTGTGGGAGACGGAGCCAAAGCGAGAACAACGCCCAGCTGTGGACGGGACTGACGATGGAA
>SJYA01000521.1:1403270-1425064 GCA_006410615.1 Neotragus moschatus | reverse complement strand
TGGGCTGGAAGAAGCACAAGCTGGAGTCAAGATTGCTGGGAGAAATATCAATAACCTCAGATATGCAGATGACACCACCCTTATGGCAGAAAGTGAAGAGGAACTAAAGAGCCTCTTGATAAAAGTGAAAGAAGAGAGTGAAAAAGCTGGGTTAAACTCAACATTCATACAATGAAGATAATGGCATTCAGTCCTATCACTCCATGGCAGATAGATGGAGAGACAATGGAAACAGTGATATATGTTGCTTTCTTGGGCTCCAGAATCACTGCAGATGGTAACTGCAGTCATTAAATTAAAAGAAGCTTGCTCCTTAGAAGAAAAGCTATAGAATATCTATACAGCATATTAAAAAACAGAGATTACTTTACCGACAAATGTCATTATAGTAAAACTATGGTTTTTCCAATAGTCATGTATGGATGTGAGAGCCAGGATATAAAGAAAGCTGAGCACTGAATAATTGGTGCTTTTGAACTGTGGTGTTGGAGAAGACTCTTGAGAGTCCCTTGGACTGCAAAGAGATCAAACCAGTCAGTCCTAAAGGAAATCAGTCCTGAATATTCACTGGAAAGATCGATGCTGAAGCTTAAACTTCAATACTCTAGCCACCTGATGCAAAGAACAGACACATTGGAAAAGACCATGATGTTGAGAAAGATTGAAGGCAGGAGGAGAAATGGATGACAGAGGATGAAATAGTTGGATTGCATCACTGACACGATGAACATAAGTTTGAGCAAGCTCCAGGAGTTTGTGATGGACAGGGAAGTCTGGCATGCTGCAGTCCATGGGGTTGCAAAAAGTTGGGCATGACTAAGCAGCTGAACTGAACTGAACTGAGAGATCATTGTCTCTTTCGGATGTATTTTGTTTTGGCTAAAGGAAGGAAAGCTAAGCAAATTATGTATTTTTAAGGCATGTATTTACAAAGAACTCTGGCCATGACACATATAATACCTAAGTACTCTTGGATGAAGGCCAGAGACCTTCCCTCCTTCCCTCCTTGTCTCATATCACTGTTTTGTTTCTCTTGGTTTTCTCTTTTCTCTTTCTTCAACATTGATATTTCCACCTTTTCTAACAAATTGCAGTCTATCCATCTGAAGCACAATAGCATGCTGACTTAACTCTTTCTGCTTCTTTATCTTTCCAGAAAAAAGAAAAGCATTGTACAGTTGAATGCCCAAACTACAGTAAGAAATACACAAGTCATTAGTGATTCTGATTTTGATCACCAATACCAAGTAATGGATTTTTTTTTCCTTTAAAGTGAAAAGCTTATCTTATAGGTAGATTTACAGAAGGACAGATAGTAATGAGAACACTTTACATCAGAACATTTATAATTAAGTTTGATTCTAGAATTTGGCTGGAGAAGGAAATCCAGTATTCTTGCCAAGGAATCACATGGTCAGGGAGCCTGGCAGGTTACAGTCCTGGGGTCGCAAAAAGTAGGACACAGTGAACAACTGAGCAGTAAAATTTGTAGGTGACGTGGAAAACTTCTTTCCTATTAAAAGGTTTGTAGTGTTTTAATAAGTTTTTTTTTATTACTGTGTTTCTAATTGGGGAGAAAAATAGAATATCAATAAACCTAAATTTGGGAACCTGACATTTTTTCTTTTGAAATACTTTCAAAATTATAGCAGTCTTATATGTCTGTTACTTCATTATAAACTATTTCTGGTATATCTGCAGATATATTAAGAGATCCAATATTGCAAGGTATTTATGACCTGTACTTGAGTAACTTTACAACCTCTTCTTTTTACTAAATAATACAATCAATTATTGTTTGTGTCCATTTATTTATTATAAATGTTTTCTGTTCATATGAAATAAACTTGTTCTTCATATGTATTCAAATGTTGTTTGTAAAAAAAACTTTTTATGTAATATATTTTACAAACATATTTCATCATTTATGTTCCAATCACAACTGAAGTTACCAGTGTTGTTTCCACTGAGAGATGATAAGTAAAAGGAATCATTGTCACTCAATCTATTTGTTTATTCCATTTTAATTTGGGGAAAAAATTAAAGTTGCTTAAAAATTTGGTTCTTGACACATTTCAGCTATAGTTCTTCAACTTATGTCTTTAGTTTGCAAGCACTGAAGGAAAGTGCCCATAAATATTCAGTTGCCTGAATAAATTAAGATTAAATATACTTGAAGAAAGATGCTGTGATAATATTCCTTTTGGGAAGATATTCTCACCAATTTACATGCAAGAATGAATCTATATCATTTAAACTAATTTTCAAAACATTTGGCAAAGAGCAGCATTATCTTCAACTCAAAAATTTCTTCTCTAAAAGCATTTTTATTGCTCATGGAAATCAAGCTCCTGGGTTTTCTTTAGCTCCTTTTAAGGGTCTTGATCTGTCAATGGATTCAGACTCTATTTTGCAGGTATTGTTAGATAAAAGCCATGAATACTAAGCCATTATTTTTACATTAGCCAGTTTTCCCAAGGTGGGTTTTTATCATTTTAAGACATTTTGTTTTGTGTGTTACTCCTTTTTTGTATAATCACCTCTAAAATTATGAACTCTACAAGAATAATACATGCTGAATAACAAAACAGCTTGAAATATTCATAACTAAGAAAGAAACTGTTAAATGTTCATAAACAAAGTTGTTTGGAGACTCCTTTATTAATTTTTAATTTATTTGCAGTCAATTCCTTATTACTTCCAAATTCCTGTAGGGGATTCTGTTAATTAGTCATGTGTAAAATATTCATTAAAACCAGCTTATTTTCTTTTTTTATTGCAAATTTACATTTCTAATCTTATAACCAAAATAAATGCCATTGGGTAGAAGAACCACATTAATTTTGATCAGCCACTAAAAATAGAAGCTCATACAGCAAAAGATATGGTAATATAAGCTAGGCTAATATTGAGGTATTGTACTATGTTGGTAGACCCTGATATTGAAATAGCAGATGTTTACCAATCTCTCCTTTGAAAAAAAGATGCTACTATGTAAACTAGAGTGTGTAAGAAATCCACTCTAATCTAAAATTTAATAATACTGACTATGTGCTTTTATACCTTTATATGTTAATGTTTCAGAAACAACATATACTTTAGTTAAGAATTCAAGGTAAATCAACAGTGGCAAAGTTGATGCTAAATTTAAATCACTGAGTTGCACAAGTATTGCTAGACCAGTAAACATCACATTTTACTTTTCTAATTAGTTTCTTAGTTGTTATCTATTGCAACTAAAATATTTGTTAAACTTTTGAGTAAATTCAAAATATTTAATTATCTGACCTTACTATCAGTTACTGTTATTTAGATTCAGTTTTACAGATAGAAAATAACATAGAATATGGTACACTTATGTCAGCTTATCAATTTTAATGTAGCTACTGACTATTCCCCAGAAGTCAGTAAAACATTCATAGCAATATCCTTAAAAGAATATATGCTATCTTTGTGAAAAATAGTTTCCAATGCCATGTATACAGTATTACAAAAGTGAAAATCTTGGCCTGGTGGAAAATTTTTTGGATGTATCTTGCCATCTTATATTAATCTACAGAAACATTATAAGTTGTCTATGCATACCGCTTCTCTATTGGAAATCTATGTCCCAATTTTTAAGTCCTCAGTAATTCAAATATGCAAAATACAATTTCATTTGGAAAAATTGCTAAAACAAAGTAACATCATTGTTGTTCAGTCATTAAGTCTTGTCCAAAATTTTTGTGATCCCATGGACTACAGCACACTGCGCTCTTCTGTCTTCCATTATTTCCTGGAATTTGCTCAAATTCATATACATTGTGCGGATGATGTTATCTAACCATCCCATTTTCTGCTGCTCCCTTCTCCTTTTGCCTTCAGTCTTTCATCATTAGGGTCTTTTCCAATGAGACGGCTCTGCGCACGAGATGGTCAAAGTATTGGAGCTTCAGCTTTGCACACAATACACAATAAAAAAAAAATACCATTATTAATTGGAAAAAAATTTTTTAAACATATTTTGTGAAAAGGAAAAAGAAATTATACTTAAATAAATGGAATATTTTGTTTGTTTGGGGAATGAGGACAGTAAATTTACTACCAAATTAAATTCCTGGTTAGTGACAATCTCCTTACAGTCCAAGGAGATCAAACCAGTCAGTCCTAAAGGAAATCAACCCTGAATGTTCATTGGAAAGACTGTTACTGAAGTTGAAGCTCCAATACTTTGGCCACCTGTTGAGAAAAGCCTACTCATTGGAAAAGACCCTAATGCTGGGAAAGACTAAAGGCAGAAGGAGAAAAGGGCAGCAGAGGATGAGACGGTTGGATAGCATCACTGGCTCTATGAACATGAATTTGAGCAAACTCTGCCAGATACTGAAGGACAGAGGAACTTAGCATTCTACAGTCTATGAGACCATAAAGAGTTGGACATGACTTAACAATTAACAACAACAAACAGTGACAATACATTTATACTACAGAAACATTTAGTGACATTAGTCAAAGGCCTCTCAGTACTAACTTCCTGTTCTGACACAGATCCATTTGGAGGCAAGGATGTAGACAGCACAATTTATTGGTTGTTTTAAAGAGAATATACTGATTTAATAGCAAAAATTAATGATTAGAATGTTAGAACACATAGACCAACATTTTAGTATTTTACTTCTTCATTAAACAAAAAGTTGAACAGAAGTGAGTTTTTGAAAGACATATGGCACTATTAAAGCAGATCTCTAAGTAATAGATAAAAATATACACTAAAAAAATGGTTAATCATAGCAGCATATGGCCAATCCTTAGAGACCACTTGCCAGGCTAATTTCAACTATCAGTCAAATTCTTTCAGGTTGTTTATTTTCCTAAAAATCCATCTAACCTGATTTTGATCTAAGTCTGCCTTGGTTTCTTTACCTTGACCACAAAAATATTAAGAACTCATTCTATGGTGACATACACTTATAAATTAATACCAATGTAGTACTGTAATACAAAAGTTAACATGCCTTACTGGGAAAGGATCTCTTCTGGCTCCATTATCACTGCTTTTTATCTAAATATTCCCTAAATATTTTCTTCCCAACACTATTTTTCAGAATCAACTGACTTAAGAGTTCTCTAAATTTCTTTCTGACCATGAGAACACCTGTCCTCAATATTCTGCAACTCTTATTCTCCAAGAGAGCTCAAAGCAGCAGTCATGATTCTACACCTCCATTATTTTTTATTTGTAGGCAGTGTGAGTCTTCAAAGACTGTAACATACAGAGAGCTCTTTGTCTTAGTCTTCTCTCTGTATTCTATGTATAATACCCCTTGATTATAGATGTTGCTTGTGTTTCAGTTTAAAAATCATTTTCACATCTTAGGGGGTAGGACAGGGAGTAGCTAAAGAAGAACGTAAAATTTAACCCTCTCTTTTACAGACAAGGGCCCTTTTTTTTTTTTCGGTGAACAGGGTGCTGGCTGGACCTGGGGCCACTCCACAGGTTCATTCTTCCTGAAACAGAACAGAATCATGTGTGTGAATGAGCGTACTATAACAACAAAATAAGTAAAAGTGCCAAGCTCTGATCTGGGTTTATGTTTTAGTTTAACTCGGGCTAATTTTTAAACATGGCTTGTTCTTCTGAAACAAGCCAAAAAAAAAAAGTCTTGCATTTTACAACACTGTTATGAGATTCCAGCTTAGGGAAAAAAGCATGAAAACCTAATAGAATTTATAAACATATATTATTATAATTATATAGTAATTATACCATCTGTCCCTTGTTATTACTATAAACTTAAAAAAATTAATAAAATCCGTCTTTGCTGTTTCTCAAAATGTTTTAAAATCCCGATTATTTATATCTTTCTAGACTGTATTCCTAAGAAAAGAGCATGGGTTTTTTGTGTAACCCAACAGTCTTTTGCCTAACAACTTTTGATGATAATCAGCATTTAAAGTTTTGGAAATTGTGTGTGTGTTCTACAAGAGTAGTTTGACAAGTTTAATTCCAAGTGGAATTAGGATGATAGCTTCTCCCTAAGAAGTAGTAACAACACTTTCTCAGAACTGTAAAAATGAGATATTTCTGAGAATGTTCTCAGCTGTGTCTGAAAAGACTTTTAAATGTAAGCTGTGGCTCCTTTTTAACAACATCTCCCTACAAGACTTTCCATTTCAGACATCACCATATGCAGCATCTTCTTGCTCATTCAGAGTCTCTATTTCATCTCTACAAAAATATATTGTGTTATTTCTTTGGAAAGTACTGAGTAAAAGTAGTGTCTTTAAATAAAGAATACCTATTAGTACGATGTACATGCTTCTAAAAATGTGTTCTCTCCTATCCTTTAATAGCTGCAAGTAAGCTAAATTTTATAAAAAGAAACAAAACAAAATTAGTCTATAACCTAGACAAATGATCAAAATATATTTTGTTTTTACTGTACATGCTGTGAAACTTGACTAAAGAAAACTACTTAGTTATTATTATAAATATATCTTGTTCTTTCATGGATATACATGGGGTAATTGCTCATGAAGTTATTATATCCAGTTGTAAAAGTGTCTAATATCTCAAAGATGTTTTATGAAATAATTAGAGTAGTGATCAAACTCATGTTAAAAATCATAAAGAGAGACGTTTTGTAAAGAAGATAGTTGGTTTTGGTTTTATTTTTTTGAAGAGTTAATTAAGCAATTATTTTATCCATAATCCCAAAACTTATTCACAGGAGGAGAGCAAAACAACTAGATATAATGTAATGTTATTGGTTATACTGGTGGGATTTTGTTATAACAAGTAATATTTTGACTTCTTTATGCAATAGAAAAGAGAAAATTATGTTCCACTAATATTTCAAGCTCTAATAACAACTTACCTCAGAAAATTGTGTGAAACATAGTCCCCTGATAAGAAATTTGAACACATTGTTATTCACATTTTAAAATCTCTTTAAGTTAGAATTCAGGTTGAAAAGGAAAGGATTTAGAAGAGAATCAAAGATTAACAATTCATCATTGCAGAATGACACTTCTTTTGACAACATAACTCAATTGCTACTCAAAAATAAATAATTTATGACTCAAATGCTGTGAATATTTATTTAGTGTCATACCTGTCATTTGTTTGGCTTTTTTCCCATGGATACAGAAGAACAATTGTATATCTCTTATTACACAGCCAAAATGATTCTTGGTAGCAGAAAAGCACAAATAATATGTNTCAATTGCTACTCAAAAATAAATAATTTATGACTCAAATGCTGTGAATATTTATTTAGTGTCATACCTGTCATTTGTTTGGCTTTTTTCCCATGGATACAGAAGAACAATTGTATATCTCTTATTACACAGCCAAAATGATTCTTGGTAGCAGAAAAGCACAAATAATATGTCTCTGAAAACAGGCAGCAGATTTTCTCAGTTGTCCTAATAAATCACAAAAAGAGCCACTAGAGTTTCCCTAATACCACTCCACTTACTGTAAAGTCAACACATTATAAAACATGATTCAAAAGCAACATTCAAGAACTCAGTCCAGGCTACTTGATAGATATTATTGATTTAATAAAAGAACAAAAACAGATTCAAATCCCAAGGTTTTTCCAAAAATTAAGTCTCTATGGGTTTCAGACAAAATCTTTGTTTCTATACTGCCATTTTCTTTAGGAACAATGCATAATCCTTACTTAAGGGTCCAACATGGCATGCCGGAACTGAGCATAGGTTCAGAATTAAGAACAACTTCTAAGAAATTAAGCTAGAAAAGACACTACTGGATTCTGGGCAGGACTAAACAATGTTTTAATTAGAATACAGTGTTTCTGTTAAGTAATGTTCTAACATTTCAAAACAACAATGCAAATTCATCTATGTGGAATCTACAAAGCTGTTAATTTATCGTATAAATCAGTAAATTCAACATCAGAAAGCATTGTTCTGGATGAAGGATTTTGGATAAAGTTTTAACACTATCTAAAATGAAATGAAATTTCCTCTATCTTTTTTGCCATGTACTACTTATGCTTATACCATATATGCTATTGACCAAAGTTATCCCTGTAAAGTGCACTGTCAAATAAAACTCTGTATTAATATAGTGGATTACTGTGCTGCTGATGATGATTAATATTTTTGACCAATTTGGCCAGATTCATTTTCATTCAAACTTAATGTATTTCTGGTAGTTAAATAAGCCTGCATAAACCAGATACAAAGTCTCTATTTATTAGAGAATTGAACCTTAATGGAAATCTCTTGACGATAATAGGATAATGAATATAATATATAAGTTGATGTGTTTAATAAAAAGGTAGTATTGAAATAAGTCAGGAATTTTGAGATCTAGTCACTCCATAAATCATGGACTGGGTTTCTCTTGTTCTGTAAAATATATGGGTTGGATTAGAGGTTCCCAATTTTCTAGCCAGGAAAACAGTTTCATGTTAAAGGTCAGAATCAGAAATCAACAATGTTTTATAGGTCACTATCACTTCATGGGAAATAGATGGAGAAANTGTGGCTCAGGTGGTAAAGAATCTACCTGCAATGCAGGAGACCTGTGTTTGATCCCTGGCTTGGGAAGATCCCCTGGAGAAGGGAAAGGTTACCCACTCCAGTATTCTGGCCTGGAGAATTTCATGGACTGTATAGTCCATGGGGTTACAAAGAGTGGGAAACAACTGAGCAACTTTCACTTTCAGAGCAAGATTCAAACCCAGGGTTTCTGAATGCCAAACCAGGGCTCTTAACTACTACATACAATAGATGGCTTCTAGAAAGAAATATGCAATAATTACTAGGTGTGGCACATATTTACTCCAGAGATAATTATTTCAGTGTTCTATTTTTGAAAATTGAAGTACTTTATTATACTGTTTCTTAATTTTTTATCATACAATCATATCAAATGTTCTTGCCAAGAAANAGGGTTTCTGAATGCCAAACCAGGGCTCTTAACCACTACATACAATAGATGGCTTCTAGAAAGAAATATGCAATAATTACTAGGTGTGGCACATATTTACTCCAGAGATAATTATTTCAGTGTTCTATTTTTGAAAATTGAAGTACTTTATTATACTGTTTCTTAATTTTTTATCATACAATCATATCAAATGTTCTTGCCAAGAAATGTTAACACTGCTTTTTCAACTGAGTGCAAACTAATATTTGCATGGATTAGTAATCCAGTCAAAAAAAAAATACCTGAAAACACTCTTATAACACCTGATGACTAATACTCTCCCAATTATACTCATTTATAAAAATGAATGTTTTAAAATTTATGTTAGGATAGTAATATTAATAGCCTCTCTTTAAGAACCAATGTGTTAATATTCATAAAGCACATTTTAAACCCTAGTTTGTGCATGCTAAGTTGCTTCAGTCATGCCTGACTCTTTGCAACTCTATGAAATGTAGCCCACCAGGATCCTCCGTCTATTGGATGCTCCAAGTAAGAATACTGGAGTGGGTTGCCATGCTTTCTCCAGGGGATCTTCCCTGCCCCAGGGATCAAACCCACGTCCCTTGTGTCTCCTGCATTTGCAAGGGTATTCTTTACCACTAGTACCACCTGGAAAGCCCTTCATTTCTAGATTAATGGTAGTTAATTTAAGAAATATAAGGACTCTAATAAAAAGGTCAGGTGTGAAATGTATTGAACTGAAAGTCAGCTGTTTGTTGTGTGTAATTAATCCTTAAGAGTCCCTTGGACTACAAGGAGATCAAGCCAGTCAATCCTAAAGGAAATCAACCTTGAATATTCATTGGAAGGACTGACACTGAAGCTGAAGCTCCAATACTTTGGCCACCTGATGTGAAGAACCGACTCATTGGAAAATATCCTGATGCTGGAGAAGATTGAAGGCAGGATGAGAAGTGGATGACAGAGGATGATACTGTTGGATGGCATCATGTCCATCACTTAGTGGACAAGAGTTTGAACAAACTCTAGGAAATAGTGAAGGATAGGGAATTTGGCCTAGAGCAGTCCATGGGGTCACAAAGAGCCAGACATAATTGAGCAACTGAACAATAATGGTGTTCAATGGGAGACTGTGAGGGAAGAATTATAGGAAGTGAAGTTAGAGAAGTAAAAGTGAATATAGGTTATGTAAGGTCTTGTGGTCAATGAAAGTATCTGGGCTAAAATTCTGAATGAAAATATATTGTCATTAGATGATTGTGTCAGAGGAGTATCATGGTACAACTTACATTTTAATCACATTACTCTGATAGCAGTATTGAGTGTGGATTGATGTAGGGTAAAAAGCGAGAATAGAAAAGTCCAGTTAGGATACTTATGGAGAGATCCAGGAGAGAGACTATGGTGGCTTGCACCAGAGTCAAGGAGGTGGTGGCATTGCAAACAGAAGTGATTCTGAACAGATCCTGAATGTAGAGCTCACATAATTTGCTGATGAATTACACTGTGGGTAAGAGATGGGAATACCAGACCACCTGATCTGCCTCCTGAGAAATCTGTATGCAGATCAAGAAGCAACAGTTAGAAATGGACATGGAACAACAGACTGGTTCCAAACTGGGAAAGAAGTATGACAAGGCTGTATATTGTCACTCTGCTCATTTAATTTATATGCAGAGTACATCATGTGAAATGTCAGGCTGGATGAAGCACAAGCTGGAATCAAGATTGCCAGAAGAAATATCAATAACCTCAGACATGCAGATGACATCACCCTTATGGCGGAAAGTGAAGAGGAACTAAAAAGCCTCTTGATGAAAGTGAAAGAGGAAAGTGAAAAGTTAGCTTAAAGCTCAACATTCAGAAAACAAAGATCATGGCATCTGGTCCCATCAGTTCACGGTAAATAAATGGGGAAACAATGGAAAACATGAGAGGTTTTGGAGGCTTCGAAATCACTGCAGATGGGCGACTGCAGCCATGAAATTAAAAGATGCTTGCTTCTTGGAAGAAAAGCTATGACTAACCTAGACAGTGTATTAAAAAGCAGAGACATTACTTTACCAACAAAGGTCCATCTAGTCAGAGCTATGCTTTTTCCAGTAGTCATGTATGGATGTGAGAGTTGGACTGAAAAGAAAGCTTATTGCCAAAGAATTGATGCTTTTGAGCTGTGGTGATGGAGAAGACTCTTGAGAATCCCTTGGACTGCAAGGAGATCCAACCTGTCAATCCTAAAGGAAATCAGTCCTGAATATTCATTGGAAGGACTGATGCTGAAGCTGAAACTCCAATACTTTGGCCACCTGATGCAGAGAATCTACTCATTGGACAAGACCCTGATGCTGGGAAGGATTGAAGGCAGGAAGAGAAAGGGACAACAGAGAATGAGATAGTTGGATCACATCACTGACGCAATGGACATGAGTTTGAGTAGGCTGCGGAAGTTGCTGATGGACAGGGAAGCCTAGCGTGCTGCAGTCCATGGGGATACAAAGAGCTGGACGTGACTGAGTCACTGAACCAAACTTAACTTAGGTGCTGAGTCAATAGTGATTCCAAGGACTATGTTTGAAGTATCAGGATGACATCAATCTTAACTTAAATTTGGAAGTAAACACAGCTTTTAGATATTTTGAGGGAGGAGGCAAAGGAGAAGAGGGGACGTTTAATTTTTGAAAACTGCTTTAGGCATTCAAGTAAATAATTTTATGTGCTGCTAGGGGTATGGTTTAAATGTGGCAAGTGTATACAACCAAGACATGAATCTGGTCAGATTTCATCAGATTCATTGTTACTTCTCCAAGGCCGTGTATAATATATTGCACTTAAGTGCAATATTAACAAATATTCAAGACATACAGGGACAAATTTTTTAGTATAAACATCTCAAATTTTGCCATCAATTTTCCTTTATGGGAATTATCCAGCAGGAGTTCTTGACCATAGGGTCAGCAGCTGTCTCAGAATGAAGAGCCAGATCTGTTTCTGACCTCTATCATTTAAGCAACTTGCTTCCTATAACATGTTTGATTTTGAACAGTGTTATCCACACAAGTTGACTAGGACATTAGTCAGAAAATAGACTTCTAGATAAGTGAACGAGTTAAAGTGAACACAGCTTAGTTTTATCTATTAGAATACCAAGTCATTTTGTGTAAAACAATAACTGTGAATTTTCCATAATCGATAGTCAAATGTTTTTCTGACAATAATTGGCCAAAGTATTTGGCCACTTCCTGTAGCCACTTCCAGAAAGAGGAAGTTTGTTTTCCTGTTGCTCTGACAGGAAAAGGTGGGTCTGCTTCATCAAACTGCAAAACCAAATTGTTAGGAAACAAGCAAAAAAGAATGAGTGCATTGGTATTAAAATATGTTATTCTTTGAAGTTACATATCTATTTAAACATATGTGTGTGTTTATATATGTGTGTCCACATGTCCACATGTTGAGTTTACAATGCTAGAAACAAACCTCTTATTATGGACTACAGGTAAACCAATTTTAAAACGCTGATGTGACAGGTGAAACCATGAACCATGAGATGGGATCCTGATACTAATACTCACCAGTAGATTTAATGTACCGTGTTTAGTTATTTTGGTCGTGTCTCTTTGCGACCCCATGGACTGTAGCTCTTCAGGCTCCTCTTTCAATGGGATTTTCCAGGCAACGATACTGCTGTGGGTCACCATTTCCTCCTTCAGGGGATCTTCCCAACCCGGGGATCAAACCTGCAACTCCTGTGTCCCCTGCACAGCAAGCAGATTCTTTACTCTCTGAGTCACTGGGGACGACATTGGACACATTTTATTCTTCCTAAGCCTGAGATCTTAATTTGGCTAACAGTATTTAGTTCATGGAGTTATCTCAAATATACATGAACTTTTATCTACCAATGCTTTAAAGTGACTGGAGCATAACAAACAGATACTAGACAGTAGGTATTAGTTTTTACTGTTAATGTTACTGTGTATGCTATTTTGTAGATTACATAAAAATTTTAGAAATTTTCTTTCTGTTCTTTACTTAGACTTATACTGATCTTCCATTTCATTCAATAGTCTTTATAAGTAACATTTGAAATTACATTTGTCATACTTATTGTATTCAGTTTTCCCAGTATTCAGGATTGTTTTTAAGAATCAGTACATTGGTATCTTTTGTTAGCATTATGTCATTAGGTTTGGCATTTAAAAAAATCTAAGATATGTTTCATTACTTTATCTAAATGAAGATCACTATTATACAGTTAATGAGAAAAGACAAATCAGTTACTAATCTACAAATCTTGCCAGTTCTGTGACAGTGAGTCTAAGTAGGCAAATACATTATGACATTGCCAATCTTTTTCAGTAACAATCCTTACTCTACTTCAAAGAGATTCCAGATAAATGAAATATGAACATAACAGTATTGCAAGTATAGTTATTTGATAAGTCTACATCAACACTTTCATTTATCCATGATAAAATAAAAAAAAAGGACAAACCAGGAAACTTTTCTTTGTAACAAAACCAAAATATATAGTTTACAATCAATTTGAAAAGATGAAACAAATGAACTTATTTAAAAACAGAAAGAGACTCAAAGACATGGAAAACAAAATTATGGTTACCAAAGGGGAAAAGTTGGGGGAGGGGATAAATTAGGAGTTTGGGATTAACATATACACACTGCTATATATAAAATAGATAATCAACATGGACCTATGGTATAGCATACGGAACTCTTTTATAATAACCTATTTGAAAAAAAGAACCTGAAAAAGAATGAAATATGAAAGTGAAAGTCACTCAGTCATGTCCGACTCTTTGTGACCCGTGGAATATACAGTCTGTGGATTTCTCCAGGCCAGAATACTGGAGCAGGTACCTGTTCTTTTTTCCAGGGGGTCTTCCCAACCCAGGGATCAAACCCAGATCTCCCACATTGCAGACAGATTCTTTACCAGCTGGGCCACCAGAGAAGTATATGTACAACGGGATCACTTTGCTACATACCTGAAACTAACACAACATTGTAAGTCAAGTATATCCCAATATAAAATAAAAAATAAATACAAAGTTTGCAAGTGAAAGTGAAGTTACCCAGTCGTGTCTGACTCTTTGCGACTCCATGCATGGACTGTAGCCCACCAGGCTTCTCCATCCATGGGGTTTTCCAGGCAAGAATACTGGAGTGGGTTGCCATTTCCTTCTCCAGGAGATCTTTCCCACACAGGTCTCCTGCATTTCAGGTAGACACTTTACCCTGTGAGCTACCAAAAGTTTGCAAAGACAGGAATAAAAAACTAAAATCTTATTTTAAATAATCTCTTCAAAGTTATCTAAAGGATGTATTGTTTTTAGTCAGTAAGTAATGCCTGACACTTTGCAACCCCATGGAGTGTAGCCCACCAGGCTCCTCTGTCCATGGGATTCTCTAGGCAAGAGTACTGGAGTGGATTGCCATTTTCTTCTCCAGGGGATCTTCCCAACCCAGTGAATGAACCTACATCTTCTGCAATGGCAGACGGATTCTTTACCATTGAGCTGCCAGAGAAGCCCAGAGATGTATTATTTAAGGATAAAATATTTAGAATGAAGTATTTGGAATTATTTTATAGTCTATCCCTACATCATTCTTTTGAGTAATATAAAGTCAAAAAGAGCTTCTTCAGCAGAAGGAACTAATTTACATAAAAATATACTCATGAGTCAATATTAACAATAGTGACATCTTTAAATATAGCATTTTCTTAAAAGAAATCAAAATCACTTTGTTTTAAAATAGTTCATATTTAAATATATTTTTTACTTTATAGTATTTTTGATTCATCAGAAATAATTTATTATGTTAATTTATATTTGGATGAAAAATATAAATTGACAATTCTACTTCATGATTTATTATATACTATAGTTTATTGCATTTGAAATGCATCAGATATTTGCTATCATTTCCTTTTGGGAATTCAAACCTTTTTTCTTTTTAAATTAAAAAATAGCACTGTTAATCACATTTCGAAATTACTATCACTAGTTTTATATGACCCTGTAACACTAATTTGTCACAGTTTCCTTAATTATTTCCCTCTTGTTGAGTTTTTAAATTGTTTCCAATATTTGAATGTTATAATTAAGGTGGCTATACATATTTTGATGCTTAAAAATTGTCTAAAGGAGTTGTCTCTGTGTTTGTTTTTTTAGAATATTTGTAAAGGACAGGAACCACTGAGTCAAAAGATGACAATACTTTTAAGGCTTTTGATAAATATTGAACAATCACTCTCCAAATCAGTTTAGGTGTTTGTGGTTTTTTTTTTTTTTCTTTGTTTAAGTAATTAACAATTGCAGAGAATTTGAGTAGGAGGCCACTTGTGTCAAGACATTCTTAGGCATCGTTGCTGTTATACCCACAGGGTGGATTTTACAGGATAGATTTTCACAATGGACAGCAATGGTAAGCATAGTATGTGACTCAAAATTGCATACTTAGAGCTAAACAACACAGAATTTGTCCCTGAGGGAAATTATAGTCTGATGTGGGGCATTCTACTCACTTGTAAGTAACAATATTGAGATAGACCACAGTAAGAGTCAAAGTAAGGAAGTAAATTCAAGTTACATGGAAAATTTTTAAAAATTAACTTTCATTAAAAAATCACCAGTCACAAATTGAAAGGTGTCCCTCATTCCTAATGTGTGCTTATAATGCAAAAAAACTTTTATAGACTATTCTTATGTTGTTCCTTAATGGACTATCACCCTGAATCTCCATTTTATTTATAACACAGAAAGGTACTTCAAATTTTCCCACATTTTTTTCCCAAAATTTATTTTTCAATGTATCTTAACAGTATCAACACATTTTTAAGATAATATGAATTATAAAATAAGAGTTTCAGTTCCATTCAGTCGCTCAGTCATGTCTGACTCTTTGCGACCCCATGAATCGCAGCATGCCAGGCCTCCCTGTCCATCACCAATTCCCGGGGTTCACCCAGACTCATGTCCATTGAGTCGGTGATGCCATCCAGCCATCTGATCCTCTGTCATCCTCTTCTCCCTGCCCCCAATCCCTCCCAGCATCAGTCTTTTCCAATGAGTCAACTCTTCGCATCAGGTGGCCAAAGTATTGGAGTTTCAGCTTCAACATCAGTCCTTCCAAAGAACATCCAGGACTAATCTCCTTTAGAATGGACTGGTTGGATCTCCTTGCAGTCTAAGGGACTCTCAAGAGTCTTCTCCAACACCACAGTTCAAAAGCATCAATTCTTCAGCGTTCAGCTTTCTTCACAGTCCAACTCTCACATCCATACATGACCACTGGAAAAACCATAGCCTTGACTAGACGGACCTTTGTTGGCAAAGTAATGTCTCTGCTTTTTAATATGCTATCTAGGTTGGTCATACTTTCCTTCCAAGGAGTAAGCGTCTTTTAATTTCACAGCTGCAATCAACCTCTGCAGTGATTTTGGAGCCCCCTCCCAAAAAATGTATGACACTGTTTCCACTGTTTCCCCATCTATTTGCCATGAAGTGATGGGACCAGATGCCATGATCTTAGTTTTCTGAATGTTAAGCTTTAAGCCAACTTTTTCACTCTCCTCTTTCACTTTCATCAACAGGCTTTTTGGTTCCTCTTCACTTTCTGCCATAAGGGTGGTGTCATCTGATCATGCAAAATAAATGTTGATATTTAGAAAAGCATTTAGGATGCTTGATAGAAACTATAAAATGACTACTTAACAGAGATCTAAATTTTATCCTTTTTGACTCCAGGATGAAAATTCACCAATATCTGCAAATGAATATTATCTAATAATTGCATTTGACAGGAAAACCATAACCAATAACTGTACTAACAAAGTTATTAATTCTAAACATGGCACTTAAGATGTCAATGACTTAGAAACCAAGAAACTTTCTCAATAAACCACAATTACTTCACTCCCAAAGCCCTGGATTGTGTTACAGAAACACCATGTGATATAAATTAATTAAAAATTCCCATTATCAATACAGCATGCTGGGATGCTTTTTTCATGTTACTCTGATAAATACTATCTTATTTTTTAATGACTGTCTTCATAATCTATTAAAGTCATTTTGTCAACTCTCTAGAAATGTTTCAGTAACCCTTTGATTGAACAAAATCCTTATGGATTTATTTGAAATCCTGGAGGTCTGTCATTATTTTTAATGGAATAAGCAAAATGCTCAGATGTTGGAGACATAAGGAGTTAAATTACTTGGATTTGAGTTTGCCACACACACTGAGGTGCTTTCATGTCACATTCATATTTTAATCAGGGGTGATCTCTTTAATTTAATTTACAACTTAAGGATCTACTATTATAAGCTATTTATGCTCAAAGAATAGGGATTAAGAGAGATTTAACATTAAATATATTATCTCACAATAAACATTGAAAAAACATTTATTTTGTCCTAATTTTGTTTTAATCCCTGACTCAATAAATAATTTTTTTAAAAGGAATCTGAAAATAAAGATTCTAATTTTGCATATTTTTGTTGTACTGATATATAAAAAGCAGTCATATTTTAAGCAGTTACTATATTTGTGTCTATGTGGAAATTTATATACAGATGAATATACACTAAATACATATATATTTATACACATGACTTATATTTATGACTCTCAAGAGTCAGTTTTCTTTATGGTCCAACTCTCACATCCATATGTATAAATACACATATGCATATATTTTTATGTGTATATATAATTCCCTAAACTGAAGTTCAGGTCCATGTGGTAGCAATGACTTATCATAATGTTCTTTAGTTCAGTACAATCACTCAGTTTTGTCTGACTCTTTGTGACCCCATGGACTGCAGCACGCCAGGCTTCCCTGTCCATCACCAACTCCCAGAGTTTGCTCACACTCGTGTCCATTGAGTTGGTGATGCCATCCAACCACCTCATCCTCTGTTGTCCCTTTCTCTTGCCTTCAGTCTTTCCCAACATCAGGGTCTTTCCAATGAGTCAGTTCTTCACATCACGTGGCCAAAATATTGAAGTTTCAGCTTCAGCATCAGTCCTCCCAATGAATATTCAGGATTGATTTCCTTTAGGATTGACTGGTTTGATCTCCTTGCAGTCCAAGGGACTCTCAAGAGTCAGTTTTCTTTATGGTCCAACTCTCACATCCATACATGACTACTGGAAAAAACATAGTTTTGACTAGACAGACCTTGGTCAGCAAGGTAATGTCTCTATTTTTTAAAATGCTATCTAGGTTGGTCATAGTTTTCTACCAAGGACCAAGTGTCTTTTGTTTCATGGCTGCAGTCACCATCTGCAGTGATTTTGGAGCCCAGAAAATAAAGTCTATCACTGTTTCCATTGTTTCCCCATCTAATTGCCATGAAGTGATGGGACCATGATCTTAGTTTTTCGAACTTTGAGTTTTAAGCCAGCTTTTTCACTCTCTTTCACTTTCATCAGAGGCTCTTTAGTTCCTCTTTGCTTTCTGCCACAAGGATGGCGTCATCTACCTATTTGAGGTTATTGACATTTCTCCTGGCAATTTTGATTCCAGCTTGCACTACATTCAGCCTGGCATTTCACATGATGTATGCTGCATATAAGGTAAATAAGCAGGGTGACAATATACAGCCTTGATGTACTCCTTTCCCAATTTGGAACCAGTCCATTGTTCTATGTCTAATTCTAACTGTTGCTTCTCGATATGCATACTCAGGAGGCAGGTAAAGTGGTCTGCTATTCCCATCTCCTGAAGAATTTTCCACAGTTTGTTGTGAGCCACATAGTTTGTTGTGTTCCACTTTGGTGTAATCAATGATACAGAAGTAGATGTTTTTTCTGGAACTCTCTTGCCTTTACTATGATCCAACAGATGTTGGCAATTTGATCTCATTCCTCTGCCTTTTCTAAATCCAGCTTACTTCCTGCCTAAACCTCAGTTTGCTTCACTGACAGTCTCTGATCTTTACCTTATGGGAGTCAAGAGCACATTAGGTGGAGGCCTGCCATTATGTTGGCACAAAGTATAGTTGCAGACTGCCATGGTAGCCATGCCTTTGTCCTGGTATGTCAATCACACCTTTGTCCTCATATCCAGCTCTCTCAAATCTAAATCATTGCTAGTTCAGAAAACACAAGCTGGGATTAGGTTTACGTAGGCTTGAGAGTAAATTCCAGTATAACAATGGATCAAGCAAGATAGCAGGTTATTTTCTTTACATTAAGGAAGACAAGGGCAGCTAATTCTGCCAGTTCTCAGAGGCAGGACTGTATCCACTGTCCTCAGGGATGGAACTACTTTATCACTGCACCAAGAGAGGCCACAGCTCTTTCTACTTGTCTAAGATAATGGCTAGAGTTGTGATTTTTACCACTGTGTCAAAAGCATCAGAAAGGAAGAAGCAGTGAGAAAAATTAGTCTATTTAGAAAAGGTTTCTAGAAGTGAAATCCAAAGCTGGTGCTCATACCTCAGTGGCCAGTACTCAGTTTCAGCAGTCCTAGCTGCAAAGTAGACTAGAAAAGAATAGGTCAAATTCACAGCTTCAAACACTGGGAACATTATCAGGAAAGACAGAAAAAGATATTTGTTGAGAAAACCACCAACAATCCCTGCCACACCCTTACAACAGACTATGTTCTTATACCTTTATTGACTATTATTTTTTAGTATGAATTTATTTTTTGATTTATCCTTGCTTAACTCCACCTTTAATGAAGTCAGGAACATGTTATATGATATATAAAGTTATATGGTATAGGAATAAGACTGTCCAAAGATTTATCCTGGGTTGTCTATCAAGATAGTTTGGATTAGGAGTTCTCCTTTTTCCATTAGGAGGCAGTTTTCTCTCCTGTCCCAGTCACTCATAGGAGGAGGTATAATCTCCCAAAGGTCATATAGTCCTTGATGTTAGGCAGCTTGTCGTTAAAGCCAGATTTCTTGGTTCCCAGGAATCTGCTACCCTCTGAAAAAGCCATTTTCTTAGGCTTGCCTTATAAAAAAGTAAAACAGAAGGCCAAGTCCCCTTCACTGGACTTCAAACATAACAAGTTATGCAGCAAAGCTGCTATCCAGGGAAATTTATAAGCCCAGGGTCAGAAACAGAAAATAAAGTTCAAGTCCTGCAGTCTTCCCACCATCCCCATGGGAGAGTTAACTGGTCAAAGCTTTTATGTTGTACATTAAGTACTGATATACCTTCTAGTGGAGAGGGCTTTGCTTTTCCTTTGGATGGGATCAATAGGAGATCAGTCTTGTCAGTTGCATAGAAAAGATTTATTGGTCAATTCAGTGTCTAGAAGTCTAACTTTCGATGAGATGTTGATAAGAGAGATGTCTGGGAAACTACTTGGGCACCTTGGGACCCCAGGGGAAACCAAGTTTGGCACAGAGTCTCCTAATAAAGAAAGCAGAAGGGCATCTCCAGACCCAGGTTAGGAAACCCAGAATGAGCCCTGAAGATCATCTTGGGGTATTTCTGACTTTTACACTATAATCTTGACTCTCCATACTATCACACAGAATTTGCAATTCAGTAGACACTGAGTCGCCCACTTCAGTACTCTTGCCTGGAAAATCCATTAACGGAGGAGCCTGGTAGACTGCAATCCATGGGGTCGCTAAGAGTCAGACACAACTGAGCGACTTCACTTTCACTTTTCACTTTCATGCATTGGAGAAGGAAATGGCAACCCACTCCAGTGTTCTTGCCTGGAGAACCCCAGGGACGGGGGAGCCTGGTGGGCTGCTGTCTATGAGGTTGCACAGAGTTGGACACGACTGAAGCGACTTAGCAGCAGCAGCAGCAGCAGCAGCAGACAGTCATGTTGGCTGGAAAAGGAATGAATTTATAGAGGGTATATGATGCTAAACCTGAAAGCAACACTGAGAAATACACTAATACTTAAATTATTTGTTCTTTCTTCAAATGAAAAAAAAATCATCTTTATTTGCTAACCAATTCTTATGAAAGATCAAACCTTTCTACAAATCTATCAAGGGAAATACAGAATGAGCCTGACTGGAGTAATGCCAAGAGGCTTTATCTTGGATATTGCTCATCAGAATGTTCTTTTGATTCCAATCACCTAATTGAATAGTTCCTTTAATTATAAAATAAAAAAGTACTCATTAAAAAACAATTTATCACTGAGAACTGGAGGGATAAATAGACCACTTCCACTGATTTGAAGGCACATGAAGGAGCAGGAAGACATGGCCAGGACTGAGTTTCCTGTTCAAATAGAGTTATCAGGCCAGGTTGGATGGCATCACTGGCTCAATGGACATGAGTTTGAGCAAACTCTGGGAGTCGGTGATGGACAGGGAAACCTGGCGTGCTGCAGCCCATGGGATCACAAAGAGCTGGGCACGACTGAGCAATTGAACTGAACTGAACTGATCAGGACAGGTAGCTAAAAGGAACACCTTTGGCTTTGGAAGATAAAGAAGTTTGATAAGTCCTGGGTATATGTTGTCATTGGAAGCCGATGAGAATGTGGTCTTAGCAGTGACAAATGTGATCAGGGGCACAATTCTCCAGATAAAGCAGGACAGTTCACAGATAGTTTATATTCTATTGTTTCTAGTGGCTTAGTTAATTACCAGTGGAGAAGGCAATGGCAACCCACTCCAGTACTCTGGCCTGGAAAATCCCATAGACAGAGGAGCCTGGTAGGCTACAGTCTATGGGGTCGTGAAGAGTCAGACACAACTGAGTGACTTCACTTTCACTTTTCTCTTTCATGCACTGGAGAAGGAAATGGCAACCCACTCCAGTGTTCTTGCCTGGAGAATCCCAGGGACAGCAGAGCCTGGTGGGCTGCCATCTATGGGGTCACACAGAGCCGGACACGACTGATGAGACTTAGCAGCAGCAGCAGCAGCAG
>SJYA01000521.1:1375422-1403228 GCA_006410615.1 Neotragus moschatus | reverse complement strand
GGGAAACCAAGTTTGGCACAGAGTCTCCTAATAAAGAAAGCAGAAGGGCATCTCCAGACCCAGGTTAGGAAACCCAGAATGAGCCCTGAAGATCATCTTGGGGTATTTCTGACTTTTACACTATAATCTTGACTCTCCATACTATCACACAGAATTTGCAATTCAGTAGACACTGAGTCGCCCACTTCAGTACTCTTGCCTGGAAAATCCATTAACGGAGGAGCCTGGTAGACTGCAATCCATGGGGTCGCTAAGAGTCAGACACAACTGAGCGACTTCACTTTCACTTTTCACTTTCATGCATTGGAGAAGGAAATGGCAACCCACTCCAGTGTTCTTGCCTGGAGAACCCCAGGGACGGGGGAGCCTGGTGGGCTGCTGTCTATGAGGTTGCACAGAGTTGGACACGACTGAAGCGACTTAGCAGCAGCAGCAGCAGCAGCAGCAGACAGTCATGTTGGCTGGAAAAGGAATGAATTTATAGAGGGTATATGATGCTAAACTTGAAAGCAACACTGAGAAATACACTAATACTTAAATTATTTGTTCTTTCTTCAAATGAAAAAAAATCATCTTTATTTGCTAACCAATTCTTATGAAAGATCAAACCTTTCTACAAATCTATCAAGGGAAATACAGAATGAGCCTGACTGGAGTAATGCCAAGAGGCTTTATCTTGGATATTGCTCATCAGAATGTTCTTTTGATTCCAATCACCTAATTGAATAGTTCCTTTAATTATAAAATAAAAAAGTACTCATTAAAAAACAATTTATCACTGAGAACTGGAGGGATAAATAGACCACTTCCACTGATTTGAAGGCACATGAAGGAGCAGGAAGACATGGCCAGGACTGAGTTTCCTGTTCAAATAGAGTTATCAGGCCAGGTTGGATGGCATCACTGGCTCAATGGACATGAGTTTGAGCAAACTCTGGGAGTCGGTGATGGACAGGGAAACCTGGCGTGCTGCAGCCCATGGGATCACAAAGAGCTGGGCACGACTGAGCAATTGAACTGAACTGAACTGATCAGGACAGGTAGCTAAAAGGAACACCTTTGGCTTTGGAAGATAAAGAAGTTTGATAAGTCCTGGGTATATGTTGTCATTGGAAGCCGATGAGAACGTGGTCTTAGCAGTGACAAATGTGATCAGGGGCACAATTCTCCAGATAAAGCAGGACAGTTCACAGATAGTTTATATTCTATTGTTTCTAGTGGCTTAGTTAATTACCAGTGGAGAAGGCAATGGCAACCCACTCCAGTACTCTGGCCTGGAAAATCCCATAGACAGAGGAGCCTGGTAGGCTACAGTCTATGGGGTCGTGAAGAGTCAGACACAACTGAGTGACTTCACTTTCACTTTTCTCTTTCATGCACTGGAGAAGGAAATGGCAACCCACTCCAGTGTTCTTGCCTGGAGAATCCCAGGGACAGCAGAGCCTGGTGGGCTGCCATCTATGGGGTCACACAGAGCCGGACACGACTGATGAGACTTAGCAGCAGCAGCAGCAGCAGCGGTTAATTACCAGACACACTATACAGACTATTTCTTCTATTGGGTAATGATATTTGGAGATGAATCAGTGTTAGAGACTTTTGGTACTCTAAGTACAGATAATTAGGTTCAGTCTTACATAATATACTTTAAAAGTTGCATCTGGAAAAGTTATTTTACCATATACATATTTCTTCAGTGCTCCGTAGCATCTAACGTGAACCAGGATATTTACATTTAAAGTATCTGATAAGAATAGAATATGTTGGAATATTATCTTTCAGTAAACTTTTTGCACAGTGAAAGTGTGAGGTACAATTCAAGGATAACTCTGTTATTATCGAACAATTTATGGTGACAGAAGCAGAAAATTAATCCATTTTTGTTGACAGCCTTATAAGTTCCTTAAAAGAAAAAAATAAAAAATGAGAAAAATGAGATTTAGCCATTCTATTGACAAAGATAGTAGAGAAATGGAACAAAATTAGTATATTTACAGGACAACCTATAAGACCATAATTATGTGGTTCCTCTCAAATGCTATAGTAATGGACCACAGGACATTGTAAACAAGACACATCACTTAAAAAATTGTATACATCAACCTTAACTTTAGCACTGAAAGTATAAACAATACATAATGTTAATTTCAGGCTTCAAAAAGAAGACAGTAATAAGCACTGTTTTTAAAAGTACTTTCTTGCAAGTAAAAATAAAACTCTTCAGTTCTTACAAATATGAGGGCAATGCTGGATTTAGGAAGTGCCTATGTTAAATTACCTGCTTACATAGAAAGCTTATTTTTATTTTCTGATTTAAAGAGGCAAAGTGAAAAAGCACTTTGAAGTAGGATATCAGCCTTATGATTAAAAGGTCAATTATGTACATAATAATTTAACTGAAACTTCTTTTGCACTGAGACAATTTCACACCTAAAAATGTTATTACAATTATAGTTTAGAATTCTTTTAATTTTAAACCTGTGTTTATATTAGAAAAGTTACCTATAAATACTTGGATACCCATTAATGAAAACCAAAAATAAAACCTCTTGATCATTCAGTGTTCTGGACTCAGCAATCATATTCATCACAAAAATAAAATAATGTGAGAATTTTTTTCACATCATTACTCTTCACGTGATAAATAATCTTGTTTACACTTCACAAGCAAGTTTCAACTTCCAAAAAACATCATTTTGAGTATATTTTCTCTTTGTGGAAGTCCATTCATGGAAAGAAATGTTTCTGAAATGATCACTAACTGATCATCATTTTAGGTTTCCATCACTTTCTTGTAAGTCACTGAATAAAAGTAAATGATGTTTATATACTTTCATATGACAAAGGAGTCTATTTTATTCATACATTTAAAATTTTTCATTAAAAATATTAATACTTGGTATAATTAAAATTTGAAAAGCATCAATAACATTTCGGAATTTGGGAAGAGAAATTGTTTTTGAATAATTTTTAAGACATAAATGAGAAATAAACTCTGTTATCTTAGCCCTTGTTTAACAATATTAATATACAAGTTATGTGTCAATGATGCCTTTATGCCACCATAATTTTGAGTAAATGTTCCATTTAAATCTGTCTAATTATTTCTGTATCTGCACAATTATTTTCACAATTGGTTGACTAGAGATAGTACATTTATATTTATTTGTGATTGCAGACAGCGATAAGGGGAAAATGAATGGTATGATGCCTATCTTTAACAATTTTTTTAAATAAGATCAATCAGAAATGACTATAAGCTAATGTATCTTATTTAGACTTCCAGACAGGTTTTTAATTTTTAAGCCAATCCCTTCTTACAGAAGGATATTAATAAAATAAATTACAATAAGAAAATTAAACCTTGTCTGAGATTAAAGATTTGTGACAAAGTAGGAAGTAAAGAGCAAGAATAGAAAGATAATTCTCAAAGTGGTAGGACTTTAATAATGATGTCCCCTGGAGATTTGAATCAGTAGCTTGTATCCTCAATATACATTTTAAAAATTATAGATGACAGTGAAGAACAAGAAGCTGAAATATGCTGATAGTATGTAATTACAATACTTAATTTTGCTAAAAAATTGAGGGAAATGAAGAATTGTAAGAAAGTATAATAAACTGGTGACTAAAGAACACAAAGGTAAATGAAATATAAAGCACAAAGTATTACATACCTTAAGAATTACCTTACATTAAGATACTTACATACTTTAACTACATACCTTAAAGAAATAATTTAAATTTCTTGCACATCCTGATGGACTCTGCAACATGTCAGGATATTATTTTGGACAATTCAATGAAAAAGAGCAGTCAACTACAAATAAATCAATGCTACAACATGTTAAAAGCATAGCTAAAAAGTATAACAATATTAAATAGATGATGATTGTAGCATGGTTTCTATTTTAGAAGTATTGCCATTTTTAAAAGGTGAGGTCAGTTTCATATTCTTGTAACATGGAAAAGGTTCAAACAAAGGAAAATACATTAATAAGATAATGTAGAAGTCAGTTCCAATACAACTAGCATAATGCACATACTTCTAGTTTTTTGGTTAATGCCTGACTTAAAAATATCAGTTCCTAAAGTGTGGGTGCTAATCTATAGATATTTATAAACCAAAGAACCACATATAAAGCAGAGACCTTTGCAAATGTTAAACAGAATAATGGAACAATTTAGTGAGTTTTCTGAAGGCCACAAAACAATTGAACAACCAGACTGGGAAGGAACTCGGATCGCCTCCCTTCCAGCCAAGGTTGAAAATTACCAGATGCTTTTTGCACCCTCTTTGTAGCACAAAAGCTAGTGAAGTGTTTCTGTTTCTAGTTTTTGTAACTCAATTAAAAAAATTAAAAAAAAAAAAACTAACTTGAGAAATGATGCTAAAGCTGAAACTCCAGTACTTTGGCCACCTCATGCGAAGAGTTGACTCATTGGAAAAGACTCTGATGCTGGGAGGGATTGGGGGCAGAAGGAGAAGGGGACAACAGAGGATGAGATGGCTGATGTCATTACCGACTCGACAGATGTGGGTTTGGGTGGACTCTGGGAGTTGTGATGGACAGGGAGGCCTGGCGTGCTGCGATTCATGGGGCCGCAAAGAATCGGACACAGCTGAGCGACTGAACTGAACTGAGAACAAAAAATGTTCCTCACAGTTTGGGAAATATAGATCACAGTTAACTAAGGGTTTTCCTGAGTTTTTCTTTAAATTTAAATGCAAGTGATAGAAATTGGGTATATCCCCATGAAATTAGGCTTTCCTGGTGGCTCAGATGTTAAAGAATCTGCCTACATGCAAGAAAGAGATCCAGGTTCAGTCCCCTGCTGGGAAGACCCCCTAGAAAAGGTAATGGTTATTCACTCCAGTATTCTTGCCTGGAGAATCCCATGGACAGAGGAGCCTGGCTACAGTCGATGGGGTTGCAAAGAGTTAGACACGACTGAGCAACTACAACAACAACAACAATGATAACATGAAATGCATTTGGAAACCTAAAAGACATTTGAGGCAAACAAACTACAAAGTAAAAGATTTTTATTCTAATAGACTTGACTACACACCATCCTAAGTATTTATTGATTTATTTATTCATCCAGTCATCACTTTTACAATTATATATCTTTTTCCTCAAGCTATTGTGTGAGGTGTCATAGCGGAAAAATTAATTAGATTTCTTACTGTCAGTTCTAAGAGACCAGGTTAAGAATCATTAACAGACAGGTTCACATTGTGGAAACTCATTCCTTGTCCACTTGTGGAAGTTTCCTTACAATGAGAAATTGATGTTCCACTTTGGTAAAATTTTTCTTGGTTTAAACATTGAGTATATTGCCATCTGATTACTCTTTCCAACTTTACACATAACTCAATTTTCCTTTTTTCTTTTAAACTTTTTACAGTATTTTTCCAATTGGATAGTTTTAATTCTAGATTTGAAAAAAAAATTGACTTGTGGTAGAAAAACATATCTGGTAAATTGTAATCCTACTGAAGGTTCTATGGGAATATAGATAATAAGAAATGAGGAAACACTTAAATTAACAATTGTTGACAAAGTTTCCATAGTTGAGAAAATTCAATGATGTAAGTAATGGTGATATTCTAAGAAATAGCCACAGAGCTGGCCCAACACTTAGAATTCAGTCACACTATCAACACCTAGGTGAGGAATCAGTAACCCAGGGGTCTCATGAAGGGGGACCAGAAGCTGGATGTATTTCTTGTATTAGTCTCTGTGGGCACCATAAATACATTTATGGGAAAGGACTTCATTTCAGTTGTATAATATTTTCCTATATTTGATGCTTTAAATATTAAAGGTATCAAATACCCAATAGTTCTGAAATGTATGTTAATGACTTTAGCAACCCACTATGATCTACTAAGGCAAGCATTGTTATTTCCATGTAACAGTGGGTAAACTAGTCCCCAAATAGGTTAAACAATCTACTCACGTTACAAGTTAGAACTAAATCCAGGTCTTCCACAGTAAATACTATCCACAGCAAGCTTCAACCTGACCAAGAACCTTTCAAGGAAATCCTGTTTAATTTGGCACCTTACAGACAGACCCAAGATAGAACTAATCATGGATTTGATAAGATCTCACATTGTGAGGATGAATGTTTGTACTAGTGTATTAAAACCACAATCAGGTAGGAAGCTTAAAATGATTTTACTTCCATGTGTTATATTTAGGTCAAAATCAAGCTCTAAGGGATTGTTAAATTTTCAAAAATTTAGCATGAGACATGTCTCAGTGGTACCCAAATAAACAGTGCTGATAAAAGTTTAAGCTTAAGGTCCTATATTTCTTTGAGAATTCTTCTTCAAACTATGATCTTCTCTCACAATTAAAATATTCGGATTGAAAATTTTAAATATTTTTCATTAAAATAAAGACAACAAATCCAGAATTATTCAGTTATCATATTTATTTCTTATGGATATAGACTTTTTCAAGTATTAAATTTTAATTTGATTAAAAAGAATAATCTTAAAACTATGAGCATCATTAAGTACTTCATGCTTACTTTTTGCTCACTTATATTTTCTTGATAAAAAGTAAATGAATAAACTTTTTTTTAATAAAAACACATGTAAAGGACAAGTTTGGAGAATATTTTAATTGCATTTTAGCTAATTTTTGTTAATTGTTAAGCAGTACATAGAGAAAAATAATATTTTTTTTAAATCAGCTGTTTTCTATTACCTTTAGTATAAAAATTAAGAGTAAGCATGTGCAGATGATCTATGGAGAAAACTAATTTATGATAGTGATTTTCAAAAGCAAGTACTGTGTTTCAGTATGTAACTTGTCTCTGAAAATAATATATTTATACATTTACGTCTTTGAAATGAGTACACTCAATGACTGCATATGATAAGTATGATGCAACGACTTTGGAAAAACTAGCTTTTCACCAATGGACTGGGTCATTGGAATAGCTCAAATTTTATCTTATAAAACCAGATTTGTTACTTTTTCCCCTTCAAAGCCACTCTTCATCCTATCTTTCTTATTTTTGTCAATTTCAGCTGTAGTTTCTGTTTCTGTTCAGATATCTAGAAGATACTCATACTCTGTCTTAAATTTATCCTTCAGCCTTAGCAAGTCCACCAGATGTCAATTTCCTTTAATTCTTTCTCCAATCTGTCCCTATCTCCCCCACCTGAATATTCCTATCCTGGTTAAGGCAGTTGCAGTCTATTTCCTGGACTGCTCTAGCTTCTCAGCCTTTGATGTCTCCATAACATCCCTCATTCAGACTGCTGCCAGAGTTTTATTCACTGAATCACTGTCTAGCTTTAAAAGGGGGGGAGGGGGNCGCGGGCCGTAGCCCGGAGTCTGGCGCGCCCGCCCCGCCGCGTCCCAGGTACTCGGCCCGCTGGTCCCATCGCTCCGCCCGCGCCTCCGCCACCGCCACCGCCACCACCGCGGCGCCGCCAATGAGACTCCTCCCGCTTCTAGGTAAGTGCCGGTGCCCGCGGCCAGGGATGCCCGGACCAGCACCTGTAGGGAGTATGGTATTTATAAGGTGGTACTCACAGGCCAAGTGCATTTCGCCAAGACTCCTGGGAGAACTGAAAAAGCCCTTCCCAGGATGTTTTTCTCCTTGGCCTTTCAACGCTGGGGTTCGATATTCAGTACCCAGGGACTGAGTCACCTCTTTGTTCCTGCTGACCAGGTCCCCAAAGTCCCAGACTTTAACCTTTCTTCGGATTGTCCCTCAAAAAATCTGGGAACTTCAAGCCATTAACACTTGTGAGAGGTTTCCTGGCCTTGTTTTAAGGGGGACTGCTGGCCCAGACTTTGAGTTTCTTAAAAATCAACATTTTGATGATACTGTGTAGAAAAATAATAAATCACATCTTTGAAGCCAAATTAATTCTGGTTTAGTCACTATATACAGTCCTAGGTGAAGCTGGAGTTTATAATTGAATGTTTAAGAATCTCTTGTTACCAGATAAGGCCAATTTATCTCGGATGACAGTTTTCAGAATAACGACTTGCATGATTCATAACTGCCCATCTCAAGCAGGCTTGTCTTGAGTAGGACTAGGACAACAATAAAAAAAAGGAACGTCCTACGCTTTTCCTTATCTTTTCCTAACAGCCCGCAAAATACCATTGCCCACTTTGTTTACAAGAACTCTGAAATAAAGGCTTGTACTCTCTTATGCTGCATGTTGTTGGTCATGTTTGAATGGCGGCCCGTTTCTGGAAGCTCAGTCTTCGACAAGTACATTGAGTTGTTGTTGTTGTTGTTGCTGGTTTTTTCCCTTCTAATGGGAGAAAATATAAAATAAACTTTATTATGGAAAAGGCAGAATTTTGAAAGATCTTTAGAACACAGGAAAAAGAAAAAAACCATTAATTGCATTTGTCCTCCTCGATGATATGATATGTTGCTTTTCATCTTAAAACAACACAGATTTGACTTTGAAAAGACCCAGATACTCAGTTCACCTTGATTTCTTTCTGCACAGAGTCATTCCCAGGGTACAGATATTGTTTTACAGTCATGCAACTACCTTTAAAAGTATCTCACCTCTGGGTGAAAGGTCCAATGATGTTAGAATACTGTTTTCTTTATAAAGCCAGGTTGATTACTATGTTTCAACTTGGTTGAGGTTTACTTGATAAACGTTGAGAATGAAGAAAAGTGTTAATTCCTGCTTGTGTCCTGTTATTTACCTAAATTCTCCTTTAGGGAATTATCGTAAAATATTTATCTAGATGGGAAAAAAGAGAAAGATATTAATGTATATATTGTCTAATTCAACAATGGAGGAAGGTTTTTCGTTTTGAAAAGATGTATTCTCTACTTTCCTTAGTGGGTTTTTCCACTTTACTGAATTGTTGCTGCACTCAAAACTGTACCAAGACGCCTTGTCACCCAAATGCAAAATGTGAAATTCGGAATGGAGCTGAAGGCTGCTATTGCAACATTGGATATTCAGGAAATGGTGTCACAATTTGTGAAGGTAAACAATGTTTATTACCTCTTTTGTTGTGTATTTTAATATTAAGTTCTGATATGACTGCTTTTTTTCTAATCTAGAAATTAAGTTGTCTTACTTTATACTGCTTGATTTCATGCTATTGGTAAAAAAAAAAAAGAAAAAAAAAGCTTAATTAACTAAACAATAAATTTGAACTTCACAGGTCAAAATTTATACTTGATTATGGATTTTTGGTGATTCCATATCTTATTGGGTTAGTTAGAAAGAAGTTCCATAAAATGGCATGGAAAAATCTGAATGAACTTTTGGCCAATCCAATAGTTTGGGTAGATTGCCCTTGAACTTTAGCGGGAAAACTAGGTTGCAGAGAGCAAAGTCAGTACTTTTAGGGAAAAAAGCACAGAGAATTCATGAAGACCAGGCTACATCCATATGTGATGCATTTAGAAACCTTCCTTAGTACTTGAGTATCTAAGTTTGAGAATACCATTAAGAGATTCAGATTTTTTTCTCCTGTGTACTCTGAACATATACNCAGAGAGCAAAGTCAGTACTTTTAGGGAAAAAAGCACAGAGAATTCATGAAGACCAGGCTACATCCATATGTGATGCATTTAGAAACCTTCCTTAGTACTTGAGTATCTAAGTTTGAGAATACCATTAAGAGATTCAGATTTTTTTCTCCTGTGTACTCTGAACATATACCCTGGAGAGACAGAGAGAGAAAATTTTGAAATATATTCTGTTCTGAAATAGTAGATCTCGTTTATGGAATTTTAGACTAGAACCCAGAGAAAGAACTCCAGGAAAGTTCCTTTGAGGTTACAATTTAGCCCGTTGGCTTGATGGACAGAACACCATCGGATAATCAAATTTAAGTGATTTCTTACCTGTGGCCTCCATCTTTATGCCTCTTCTTTCCTCAGTCTTTACTGAATCTTTATTCTAGCTTTCATTTTTAGTAGAATCTAGTTTAACTAGGTCAATAGGGCAAAATTCTCTGTAGGAGTAAGAAAGAAAAAAAAAGTTCCAACTTAGATAAATTAGTTTTAAAATATAATTAAATGGCAAGTTCAGATTAAAACTTTGTAGTATTACACTCCTAAATGTATTTAAGATAACATGAACTTTCTCTAATTAAGCCAGCATATTGTAATTGTTAATATTGTGTGTGTTTGCATATAGCTTTAAAAAGATGCATCTTATGATTCAACTTGATAGGCTTTTAAAAAGATTAAACATGCAGTATATAGTAAGGCCAGACCTCATCATAATTAGTTTAATGTTTAAAAAATGTGGAGCAAAGCTACAGTTGCTTAATGGTGCATTAGATCAGGCATTTCTGCTTGTATATACAGCCAGGATTTGTAATTTACTATTGTACAAGCACTACAAAACTCTTTCCGTAAATAATCTTGAATTTTTATTGTGTATTTAATTGGATGGCATTATGGCAAGTTGATAGTTGAGTGACCTTCAAAATATGGCATCAGACATATTAGTGTGTTTTTCCACTAATCATTGCAAATTGTACCAGAGTACTTTATAAGCAGTGTTGCCTTTTTTTTTTCTTTAGATACTTTTCAACTATCATGATTACCATCATTAACATCAGTAATTTTTCACAATTTGAACCCTCATCAGTCAACCAGTTCATAATCATGTTTTTAATGATTTCTTTTGAAAACACATCTTCCATTATCCAATGCAGTTGTTTTCTCCCCCTGCAGTTAAGTCAATAGCCAGCTGAAGGGGAGAAAATATTTTCCATTGAAAAATAAAAATATTTCAAGACCTTTGGTGCTGTACTTCATTTTTAAACAGAACACAGGTTTTAATGGGAATTTTTTTCTTTTAAAATTCTTCTTAAATTCCCTTCTTATTCAAAGAATGGTACATATTCACTTGTGTTGATATTCACTATTTGAGGTTTATAATATCCTCTTAAATTGTTCAATCAGTGATTTTCATCTTTTTCACCTTTTATTAATTCACTGACAGATTTGACACCTTTTTTCAGTAAATACATTTACTCTGATTTTTGGAATTAAAACATTTTTAACTTCTGAATCATCTAGGTTATATTTTGGGCATGAATAATCTTGTTGCCTTTTTCTCATCTCTAAAGAGCTTCTCTTTCCTTATTTTTCTCTAAGATTGTTCGTAGACCACTATGAAATCACTGGACAGAATTTTTGTTACAGAGGATGCCTACATTTTGAGCAATGAAAATTGTTGTTTTTTTGGCATTATAAATATCATCTTCATTCCCTGATAGCTCAGTTTGGTAAAGAATATGCCTGCAATGCAGGAGACCCCAGTTTGACTCCTGGGTTGGGAAGATCCGCTGGAGAAGGGATAGTCTACTCACACAAGTATTCTTGGGCTTCTTTTGTGGCTCAGCTGGTAAAGAATCCACCTGCAATGCTGGAGACTTGGGTTGGAGCCCTGGGTTGGAAAGATCCCCTGGAGAAGGAAAAGGCTACCCACTTCAGTTTTCTGGCCTGGAGAATTCCATGGCTTGTATAGTCCATGGGATCACAAAGAATCAGACACAACTGATTTTCACTTTCATTATCTTTATAAAATTTGTTTTCCTCAAAAACCTCCCAAATAAATATCATGATAAAAACCCAACCTTACTAAATGTATTCTGTTCCAAGAGTTAGTTTTGAGTAAGTTATTTAGACTTTGGATTACACAGTCCCATAGAAACAAGTTTTAATAGTAGTGATTTTGTCTCATTAATTATCTTTTTATTAAACAGTACTTATTATGTTCATCACCATCATCCTTATCACCATCATTAGGATACTTAATATCTACTGTGCACTTAGTCCACTATATTAATTAGCATAACACCTTCATCCATTATTATTCCCATTATATCTACAAGGAAATAGAGTCTTAAGGTTAAGTGAAAATCTCAAGTGACAAATAAGCAGAGGAGCCAAGATTTGAACCCAAGTCTGTCTCATCCCAGTGCCTGTATCATTGCTCACTGTGTTTGACCTTAAGGCTTCTGCTTATCAGATACTGCTCTGCCCTTGGGTTAAAATTATAAGTAGGAAATTGACCTTGATTTCTAGCATATCTGGGTTCAGTCAGAGAATTATATTAATAATTTGACACAATGTTATAAGAGGTATTAGAAGAGGAAAATTTGAAATGTATAATCAACTATAAGGAACTTTGTGAGTGGAGGTGACATTTACACTCAGAATGGAGAATAAATTTGTTTTATTAAGATCAGCTTAATACAGATCGACTTATTAAGGTGAACTTCCCTGGTGGCTCAGGGATAAAGAATCTTCCTGCATGCAGGAGACCCAGGTTCAATCCCTGGCTTGGGACGATCTCCTGGAGAAGGATATGACAACCATTCCAGTATTCTTGCCTGGAGAATTCCATGGACAGAAGAGCCTGATCGGCTACAGTCCATAGGGTCAAGGAGTAGAACAGGACTGAGCAACTAACACCCACATTAAGATCAACAAAGTGACAAGGAGAAGTCAGGCAAAAGAAATCAGCAGTTCAAAGGCCTAGAAGTTGAACATGTGTTGTGTTTGCTTGTTTGTTTTGTTTTAAGAAGCTCCAATTATTTCATGCTGACTATATATCACAATATATATTAGTTAAGGGATCAGTGGAAATTAAGTCAAAATGTCAAAGGTATGGACTTTGTTCTGTTAACCAAAAAAGAACCACTGGTAGATATTAAGTGGCTGAATTACAATGATAAGACTGTTGATATTAGAAAGATGACTCCCTTAGGTAGAGTAAGAATGGATTATGAGGGTCAACCCACAAGAGGCCATTTCCCCAACCCGTAAAACCAATAATACTTTGTGTTTGTATAGTTCATTATAGTTTATACTGCTTCTACCCAGTGTATCTTTAATTCTTATATCAAGCTTTTGAAATATAAACTACAGATGCTGTCTCTTACTGACAAACACCAATATAACTGGTTATAGCTATTAATAGCTTCTGTTGAGCTCCATGCTACAGCCTTTACATATGAGAGAAGTAGGACTCTGAAAGCTTGAGTGAGTTTTCCAAGATCCCAAGAGTAATGTGGTAAACCTAGGACTCAAACCCTGGAATCTCATCCTTCTCCAGATTACCAGAAATGTCAGTGTATTACCGGTCACCAGGCAGTGCAGATTTTTAAATCAAATTGTTAGAACAGTATAATTTTAACGAGAGTTTATTTATTACCACTTTATTGAAGTATTAATGATTATTTATTTACACACTTATCTGTATGCTGACATTTAAGTACATTTTAAAATAGGAGGTGAAAAAAATAGTGTAGAAATTTGGGAGTATGTTTAAAGGCTATTGAAAATTTTGAAATTTAACTCTAAAATGTAGGTGATTTTAATTCTTTAAATATATATTATTATTACTATTCTTTATGGTTCTCAGTACATTTTTGGTTACCTTCTAGTACACAGTAGTTTATAAATATAGGAAGTTAAAGATCCCTCCTCTCCCAGGTAATGATGTTATAAAAGGGAAGAAGGTAGGAATGGCTGAAATAATCTTTGGGTACACCAGAAACACTATTGCTTGAGTTGGAATAAACTGAGCTGTGAGAAGCGAGAAGCAGGAGCAAAGTGGAGGATGCAGTTCAGTGCATGTTTGGGTGAGAGGAGGGGGTTGGGGTAAGAAAATAGTCTCTACTCTCGTATCAACTCACTAAGTGGGGCAATATTTTTGGAAGTTTCATATAGTCAGAATGGTTAGGAGGAAAACACTTGCCCCAGGTAGGAAAAGGAAGGATCAGGAAGGATGTAATTGACTGCCTCTATGCATGTATAAAATTTTTTCACAGCTCGAGACATGCTATTATGAATCACATCACAAGCACTTTACAGAAAATAATGAAGTCTTGGTGCCTGACTCAAGGAGACACACTGTATGATTAAAAAGTAGTTTTTCATTATTATCTAATAACCATATGTATGCTTGTAAAATTCAACTGGAAGAATATCATAATAAACTAGAGAGCAGTATCAGGCTGGTAAAGGTAGAGAGAACAATGTGACAATAGCTATCTAAGAGCAGAATGTGAGAGAAATATTAATTAAAATAGTCCACTAACATTAATCTGCCCAGGACAAAATAGAAGTGCTGAGAACATGTAATTGCTTCCATAACAATTTTTTTTTCAGTAATAAAGAGGAGGCTCATCAAAATAGGCAAAGCAACAGTCATCAAAAATACAAAGCATGCAAAAATGTGTATGTTGTGTACAAGCACATCGGTTAACACAATTAGGTATACTCTAAACTATGTCCTGCAAATAATAACTATAGTTATAAATATTTAATGAAGTAATAATGTCTGTAATAGAAGTATGACCAGAAAAATAACTCTTTTTGCTCACATCTCAATGATATTTCATATTTAATAATGAAACATACACATAGTCATGGCTCTATGATGTGTGTATATATATATACCTGTATATCTTTTGTATTTTATGAAGTATAATTATATTCTGCATGTAAGTGATTTTTAAGAACAAACATGCTGAACAAGCTAATGGGTGTCATTCATTTCTCACCCAAATAAATATCATTATAAGATGGTTTGTTTATGAAAATGATGCTATTGGTGCTCAAAACTGTTCTCGGACTTTTATTTATAATTTATATATATGACATAAATTGAATTTAAATTATACAAATATATATTTATTTTTTTCCTATCCTCAATTGCAGGGAGATTTTGAGAGGGAATGAGATTTTTGAGAGGGATTTTGAAACAATGAAATTTTAATTTTCAGAAACAGCTAAGAGAAACTTTTAGCCAAATCTGATGAGTAAAGTAGATTAACTGCCAAAATGATGTTAAGAAAATGGTATGTGGTTATAAATTAATGTGGTGAAATATTTTTCATGAGTAGTATGGAATGAAGACTTTTTTGATTTTGAAATATTTTGATATTGCATGTAATAATTGCAAGATCACTGTGAATAAATATACTGACATTAAAGTTGTTAATTTTCATTAGGATGCTTATGTTCTGTTATTTGCTTAAATATAGATAATCATATTCATGCATTCAATTCATAACCATTGTCTGTTCTTCATGAATATAATTCCGAAGGACAAATGTAACAAAGATAAGCCTAGTACACTGATGAACTCGATTCTGTATCAACTTATTTAAAAATGTTTTCACTGATACAAATATTTTATAAAATAAACATTACAGTGTAGGACAAAATGTCATAAAATGTGTCAGTGCATTTTTGGGGAAACAGAGCAAGCATTTTCATATATGATAAAGCATCATCATTACTTTTAAAATGACTGAGAAAAAAGCAAAATGATTTACTCATTCCTTCAGTTAAAATATTCATTTTGTCCCTGTTATTTTTGAAACTTGTTATAGTTTTAACAGTTTAAAATTGGTACCCATAATAATTTAATATACCAACATTCTATTTATCTTACCAAAAAAGATGGTCTATCAGTTTAGTTTTGCCATGATGAGGCCAATTAAAAAGTCTGGCTACCTAAGTGAGTATTTATTAAGTCAGTTTGGAACAAAAACAAAGAAAATTAATCTTTAAAATATACCCATATTTGCCTTCTGTGGAGTTACAAACCCAGAAGGTACAGTGGATCAAAACTGCCTGGATCAGTTTCCACTAGAGAAGTGATTTTTCACAGCAGATTCTGAATCTTGTCTTTTTTGTCTTAAGGCTGCAAATGGGTATCTTTTGAATATTTGATTTGCATTTCTCATCTTCATAATCAGCACTTCTGGTAGTTTATCTTAAACTTTTCTTATTCTTTTATACTTATTATTTGTAGCTCAGTCGGTAAAGAATCTGCCCTCAGTGTAGGGGACCCGTGTTCAATTCCTGGGTCAGGAACATCCCCTGGAGATGGAAATGGCAGGCTACAGTCCATGGGGTCACAAGGGTCAGACACGACTTAGTGACTAAACCACCACCACCACCACCTTTTGTGATATTTGAGCTTAGGAGTAGAGAATTTAGTAGCACCCAGTGCCAGCATTTTCTTTCATTTCTTCCTTTCTCTTTCTCTTTTTTTCCCCTCTTTGTCCCCCTTCTCTACCTTCCTCTCTTTCCTTTTCTCCAGTCCTTGGAAGGAGGTGCCTTATGATTTTTGTCATTGTTCAGTCACCCAGTCATGTCCAGCTCTTTGTGACCCCATGAACTGCAGCACGCCAGGCCTCCCTGTCCCTCACCATTTCCCAGAGTTTGCTCCAGGTCATGTCCATTGCTTCCGTGAGGCCATGTCATCCTTCAATGCTCTCTTCTCCTTCTGCCCTCAATCTTTCCCAGCATCAGGGACTTTTCCAGTGAGTCAGCTGTTCGTATCATATGACCAAAATACTGGAGTTTCAGCTTCAGGATCAGTCATTCCACTGAGTATTCAGAGTTGATCTCCCTTAAGATTGACGGGTTTAATCTCCTTGCTGTACAAGGGACTCTCAGGAGTCTTCTCCAGCACCACAGTTCAAAGGTATCAGTTCTTTGGTGCTCCATGTTATTTATGGTCCAGTTCACACAGCTGTGTGTGACCATTAGGAAGACCATAATCTTGACTAGACAAACCTTTGTCAGCAGAAGATTGTCTATGCTTTTCAACACACTGTCTAGGTATGTCATTGCTTTCCAGACAAGAAGCAAACGTCTTCTTATTTTATGGCTGCAGTCACCATCTGCAGTTGTTTTAGAGCCCAAAGAAGAGGAAATCTGTTACTGCTTCCACGTTTGCTCCTTCTGTTTGCCATGCAGTAATGGGGCTGGGTGCCATGATCTTCATTTTTTATATATAATATTATTGCTTGCTTTGTTTTTAATTTATTAAAAATAATAAATTTACATGAGTTCCCAATCTTGAATGCCCCCCCCCACCTCCCACCCCATATCAACTCTCTGGATCTTCCCCGTGCACCAGTCCCAAGCATCCTGTATCCTGTATCGAACATAGACTGGCGATTCGTTTCTTACATGATAGTATACATGTTTATTCACTTTTAAGCCAGCTCTTTCACCGTCCTCCTTCACACTCATCAAGAGGCTCTTTAATTTCTCTGCTTCCTACCATTAGAGTGATATCATCTGCATATCTGAGGTTGTTGACGTTTCTCCCGCCTATCTTGATTCCTGTCTGTAACTCATCCAGTCTGGCATCTCTCATGATGCACTCAGTGTATAGATTAAACAAACAGGGTGACAGCAGACAGCCCTGAAGTACTCCTTTCTTGGTCTTGAACCAGTCGTTTGTTCCACACAGAGTTCCAACTGTTGCTTCTTGACCTGCATACAGGTTTCTCGGAAGAAAGGTAAGATGGTCTGTCCCATCTCTTTAAGAGCTTTCCACAGTTTATTATGATCCACACAGTCAAAGGCTTTGGCATAGTTGATGAAACGGGTAGATGTTTTTCTGGAATTCCCTAGCTCTCTATGATCCATTAAATGTTGGCAGTTTGATCTCTGGTATGACTTTTAAGTAATATTTAAAGAATATTTGAAGATTTAGAAATCTATGCCTCAATAATATTACATCCACATTTTCTTTCACGTGTAAAATATTACTAAAAATTTTTGAGGAAGTAAATTTTTTTGTAAAACAAATGTATTTTTTGTACACCCCAAAGGAATTTCTTAGGAAATGAGTAATAATGCAAAATTGAAAATGTATGAACTCTAATGTGCTTCTAGATAGCTGTGTAACAAGGTTTTTTAAAATGAGGTTCCTATTTCCTTGTGACTTCTTGTACTAAATGGAAAATGTAACCTATTAAAAACTGAGGGTCTAAATTAACCCAAGGCTTACATTCCAGGATGCATGCTTTCTGTGAACTTCATCCAAATAAATAAAACACCTTTGCCAATTTCAGAAATTCTTTTCCTTGTAACTAGAAGTATGACCTCTTTCATCTGTTGTCAAGTAAGGTCACACAATAGAGAAAACAACTCAAGCACAATAATTAGGTAGAATGTCCTCAAAACATCCACTCTATAAGATTACAAGTTCTTTTACCGTATAAAAAGAGAAAAATAAAGGAAAAAACCATCATAAAAACTTTAAGCTAATATTTTATTTTTAAAAAGAGAAGGAAGAAAGAACTTGTGTTACTTGAGTTTTGCTGATCAACTCCACAGTTTTAAATCTGAAAAGTTCTCAACTTTAATTTGACAGTGTCATTTTTCAGGAATCATTTTTCCTAAGTCATCCTGTTTCACATTTATCTCAGAGGACAGTTATGAGAATGAATGGGATACAAACTAAGAGGTAATCTGAGACCTTAAAAAAGAGTTTAACATGGATATATGATTTTGGATTTTCCCAACCAATTTATAATGAAATATGAAAATGTTTCTTCATGTAGAAGACTCATTTGTTTTTAATTACTTTTTAATCAGTATGAGCTAGATGGATTCATTGCATATTTAGAATCAGAAAAGTAATATCAGATAACTAATGGCACAGAGAATTAAATAGTAAAAGTCAACACAGAACTTCTGAGTTCGAATATTAGTAATCAAAAAGACTTATTCAGATTTCTATGTTAAATAAATCCTAGATAAGACTTACTATCTGAGTTAACATCATCAAAGTATTGACTTTTTTTTCCAAGTGAAGACTATCATTTTCTTTGTTCTTACTGCAGGTTAAAATGTTGATTATTCATATATATTATATATATATCAGTTCAGTTCAGTCACTCAATCATGTCCGACTCTTTGCAACCCCTATGAACTGCAGCACACCAGGCCTCCCTGTCCATCACCAACTCTTGGAGTCCACCCAAACTCATGTCCATTGAGTCGGTGCTGCCATCCAATCATCTCCCTCTGTTGTCCCCTTCTCCTCCTGCCCTTAATCTTTCCCAACATCAGAGTCTTTTCAAATGAGTCAGCTCTTCGCATGAGGTAGCCAAAGTATTGGAGTTTCAGCTTTAGCATCAGTCCTTCCAGTGAACACCCAGGACGGATCTCCTTTAGGATGGACTAGTTGGATGTCCTTGCAGTCCAAGGGACTCTCAAGAGTCTTCGCCAACACCACAGTTCAAAAGCATCAATTCTTCGGCACTCAGCTTTATAGTCTCACTTTCACATCCATACATGACCCCTGGAAAAACCATAGCCTTGACTAGAGATGCTGTCTAGGTTCGTCACAACTTTCCTTCCAAGGAGTAAGTGTCTTTTAATTTCATGGCTGCAGTCACCATCTGCAGTGATTTTGGAGCCCCCCAAAATAAAGTCTGACACTGTTTCCACTGTTTCCCCATCTATTTGCCATGAAGTGATGGGACCAGATGCCATGATCTTCGTTTTCTGAATGTTGAGCTTTAAGCCAACTTTTTCACTCTCCTCTTTCACTTTCATCAAGAGGCTTTTTAGTTCCTCTTCACTTTCTGCCATAAGGGTGGTGTCATCTGCATATCCGAGATTATTGATATTTCTCCTGGCAATTTTGACTCCAACTTGTGCTTCTTCCAGCCCAGCGTTTCTCATGATGTACTCTGCATATAAGTTAAATAAGCAGGGTAGTTACCTGTGAAATAATTCCTTCTTAGTGTAGTCATGGCCAAGTCGTTAAGGAGATGGACTAGAAATCCATTGAGGTTTCCTCACTCAGGTTGGACTCCTACATGGTGTTTACCTGTGATATATATATATATATATATATATATACACTGACTTACTGACTTCCTAGGTGGCTCAGCCATAATGTGTCCACCTTCCATTGCAGGAGATACAGGAAACTGAGTTCAGTCCCTGGGTTGGGAAGATCCTCTCGAGGAGTAAATGGCAACCCACTCCAGTATTCTTGCCTGGAGGATCCCATGGACAGGGAAGCATGGCAGGCTACATTTCATGGAGTCACAAAGAATCAGACACTCAGTGAGCAACTGAGCATGTGCACACACACACACACACACACATACACACACACACACACTCTTATAATATGTGCTACTGATGATGAAGCATCAACAGCAATAAAATTAGACCAGTATTCATTTTTTGCATGCTAAGTGAACAAGACAGTTTTACCATCTTATACTTTCTGTTCATTTATATCTTTAGGAAATTCTAGGAAATTTAAGGTGGCTCAGACAATGAAGAATCCACATGCAATGAAGAAGACCTGGGTTTGATCCCTGGGTTAAAAAGAGATCTTTGAGAAGGGTGTGGCAACTGACTCCAATATTCTAGCTTCCATGGACAGAGGAGCTTGATGGGCCATAGTCCATGGGGTCACAAAGAGTCGGACACAGATGAGTGACTGAGCATGGCAGAAGAAATTTATGATGCTAGTGGTGATGCTATTGATAAACTATCCGCCAGTGCAGGAGACATAAGAGCCAGGAGTTTGATACCTGGTTTGGGAAGATCCCCTGGAGGAGAAACAGCAACCCACTCCAGTATTCTTGCCTGGAGAATCCTATGGACAGAGAAGCCTGGTAGACTACTGTCCATAGGGTCACAAAGAGTTGGACATGATTGGAGCAACTTAGTACACATACCCACAGGAAATTTAAGTGAAAATTGTACTCTAGGTGTGGGATTTTCATATATTGTAAACCTCTTTTGCTTTTCAAGAAAATATTAGTATAAAGAACTAAGAAATTTGGAGTTAGCACCTTTAACATCACAAAGTGACTCACTGAGTCTCAATTTTTTTGTTTTGTTTATTATAGTTCCCTATTTGTCAGTATTTTTGAATTGCCAATTTCGTTTTGCAAAATTGATATTTCTTTTGTTCTTGGAATGTCAATTTTCTACAGTCCCAGTTTTAAGAAGACACCAGCACACATTATAGCCAAATCCCAGTCATTTGGAAGCAAATTAACCAGATTATCCTTTTTCCCATTATTTTTCTTCTTCCTTATTTGGTCTCTTTAGTGCTTCAATAAGTAACTTCAGATTTACAGCTTATTCACAAAAAGAGTAGTAATACTGATGTTAATTTGAGTGCTTTCTCTGAGCCACCTTCTATTCTAAGCACTTTACATGAATTTATAAATTTAACCTTCATAACAACTCTGAAATAAAAGCTCATATTATCCTCAATTTATAGATTAAGTAATTTTCCCAGAGGAAACACATTCAAACAGTTGCCTCGTATGATCCTCAAACTACTGTGTGAGGTAAATCTGCAAATAATGAAATTGAATCTCGTTAATAAAAAATGAATTATTGTGGTTTTTCCCCCTCCCACCTTGATTCTGCTTTTTTCCCCATGACATTATCAAAACAACTGATAAAATTTTAAAAAATGTGTGGGGTATACATTTATGACACTTTAGGAATAAGTGCAGGGAAGTTAAAGCTATCTACAAACTTTAATATTTTGATGAAAGTTGTAGACAAGGAACAGTTATTTTACTCCTGTTTATCTATGTCTTTAAAGCCCAGTGAATTGACAATAAAATCAGTGAAATCAGAGAGGAATCATGAGAAGTCTACACATTAAGAGCAAACTTCTCAAAGCAGAATCTTGTGCTACAAGTGGGTTAGTTCACTGTACACAGAGCAGGGTTCAGTGAAGATGGTGTCTTTCCCCTGTGGTGGTCATAGTCTTTCTCTTGCCCAGAAAGGGAATAGAAACTTAAGTTATTGGTTGACATTATTTTCCTAAGGCTATGCAGATTGGTCTCTTTCCCACTGGTGTTTGCTCTCAGATGAAGCCAAGAAAATACTCTCAAAGGAAACTTTGTCACCTGCCTGCCATCACTGAAGTTGAAAATTAATGCCATCTTTCTGCCCATTCCCCAACTATGCTAACTGGAATAATGTGGGAAACTTCCTATGGCACACCCACATATACTGGAAACTCAGAACTCTTGTGCTGAAGAATTTGTAATTGTCTGGCAGACAAAATGTAGGCCAAAATACCTGTGATAATCAACATTGTTCTTTAGTTATAAACATGAGAGTCATTTAAGGATAACCAATCATTGGAGAAAGGCCAAAAATACAAACACAGAGATGAATAAACAGAACAACTGGCCTAAGAAAGATACTTTCTAAGGAGAGGAATGAGGTTGAAGGAAAAATTTCAGTTGATACCCTCAAAGAGATTCTCAGAAAGTTTACATCCAAACAAACAAAACAAATAAAATATGCTTGTGTGTATGAAAAAGCTATCATACCACAAAACATACTTTCTTCTTTAGTGTATTCTATAACCTTTGTGCTACTCAATTCCTTGTGCTTTGTTTTTCCTTTTATTCATCTCCTTTTGTAGCAATCCCTCAAGACATTAAGCTGGTAAAATTGTCAGTAATGCAAGCAATTCTTAAAAACAGAAGATTGAGACTAAAGTCTCTATTCTTGGGTTTTCTCTCCTATAGAAATGATCACACATATAACAGGGAAGCTACAAATTTCAAATTTGCTTACATATCAGTGGAGGATACCTGTGGACTGCGTAAGTCAAAATGTTCTTAAATTCATCAGCTCAATACAATCTGCCTTTTTATAATAACCCACTTTCATCCCCTTGCTACATCTCTCCCAAATCCCTTCCTTACTTTATCCTAAAGGTGAAACAAGGTAGTCAGTATGTTTTCTGACCCTAATTCCATGACCTATTGATGAATTTTCACATTGTGATATCACTAGAANCTGTTTTTGAAGCACTCTGGCCCTAATCTTCAGCGTCCCAGTTGTCACATTAACTGTGGTATTTTTTTCTGCATCTTATGTGTAAAATATGCTGTTTTCATAGAAATCCTAGGAATTGTGAAATTATTGGCACTTCGAAAAACTATTTTCACTTCTAATCATAATAATTATTCTTTAATTTCAGAAAATAATTTTTCTGTGGTTGAAAATATCTGTCTCACATTTATCACTTTTTACAATGAACTAATCTTTTTAAGTACAGCGTTACACAGAGCTGTATTTATTCTTCAGTTACCTACTTAGGGTGAACTTTTGTCCTTTTTGCATTAGTATGTGCAAAGTAAGACTGTTATTAAAACAAGTTTTACTTTGTTTTTTTATCAAGCTCTAAATTTGATTAAAATTGAATAGATTATAACATGAGTGAAGTGGGAAGAAATAAAATATTCTGTATAATACTTTATTACAATTTTAATACTTGTAATATATAAAGATTATGAAGAAAATATTGTCTTCATCCACAAAAATGTTGTGTTTAATTTTTGTAAATGTGTTTTAACCCTTCCTCAGAGTTATTCACCTTCTTGCTTTAGAAAACATTCTTTTCATCCAGTCTAGCATTGCTGAAATCAACTAAAAGAGTATATGCTCAAGAATATGTGGAAAAAATGCTTTGAAAAGCTCTAATGTATTAGCTCAGATAATTTTTTCTTCCTGTCTTCTTGAGATATGATTTTATATCCCATATTTTATCAACTATGAAACTGGTCTCAAGAATCTGAATTTACAATAAATAAATTTTTATAATTTATTAGTGGATGTATGAGATGATACCACTGGTAATGTACATTATATAGCATTTGTATAAAGGTATCATGATCATGCATTTTGAATGTTAAAAAATGAACAAATAATTTTTGTCTACCATGAAAATTGTGATTTTATGAATATTAAAACATTAAGGCAATATTATTGATATATTTCAGCTCCTTTAACTGTTTGGTCCATTGCCATTGTGAGAAAAGGTACAAGGACTTACATTAGTGTCATCTCATGTGGAGTTGTGAGTAGGATGAGAATCAGTTATAAGGAGAAAAAGAAAATTTTATTTAAAGAAATTAGAATATAGAGAAATAACTCTAGCACTTGAATATAATACATGGTGGTATTTTACATTCAAGTCAATGAATTTTCATTAAAAATGTGATTATCTTGAGTGTCATTGGTCTGCAAAGTTCAATTCCTGCTAAGTCCTTTTACACGGAATTTACCGCATGGTTATGCTATTTNATCAGTTATAAGGAGAAAAAGAAAATTTTATTTAAAGAAATTAGAATATAGAGAAATAACTCTAGCACTTGAATATAATACATGGTGGTATTTTACATTCAAGTCAATGAATTTTCATTAAAAATGTGATTATCTTGAGTGTCATTGGTCTGCAAAGTTCAATTCCTGCTAAGTCCTTTTACACGGAATTTACCGCATGGTTATGCTATTTTCCATGTTAACTTGATTTTTCCCGCAATTTTATGTTCAGATAATTTATATTACCAAGAAATCCAGATTACTATACAGTTTCAGAGATTCTCTTTATAATTGTTTAAAAGTTCCCAGACAAATTGCTAGAAGATAGAATCCCAGATGTGTTCAAACCTTGTACTTAGTTTAAGGAGGAAATTAACACTTTGGTCCTTTATTTGCCATGGAAAAAGATAATGACATTCTCTAGGAAGATTAGAATCTAACCAAACATTGTAGGCTATATATAGCATACAAAGCCTTGTGCCATTTGTGAAAACGTTATCAGGGAGAAAACCCAATGACTGATTTTTTGAACTGTATTTTTTAGGGACACAGATTTAATTTAGAGATTATGGTTTGAAAATAAAATTTACTGTATGAGTGTTTTTAGCTGATAAGAAATTGATTTTGTGACCTTGCTACACATTAATTGAAACATCTGCCAATATATCTTGAAGTGGTTTGAGGAACTATAGACACTTGGAATCGTATCATTTCTTCATGTTAAATTTACTAGTTAATCACTTTGTTACCATTATAAAGAAAGAAACTAATTTTCATGTGAGGTCTGAATAATCTCCCTCTCTGGCATAATAAGTGGGATTTATGTAATTGACATTATATTTAGTTGTTTCATGATATTGAAGGTGGAGTCCTTTAATAGTGTTATTCTTACTGAGCAGTATGGTATTTTGTATTCTCTATTATCTTAAAGGTTATGCTTACAAAACAAAAAATATTAAAGTATGCATACATTAGCCCACTTAGGCATAAAGATTATTTACATTATTCATTAAATTGTAAATGTTTTTAAAAAATTACAGTAGAATGAAGGTAGTTATCAGTGTTCTGCGTGTCTTAAATCTTAGCTTATGTAGCAGATATTAGGATGTGTTTACAGAGGAAAACCTGAATTGCAGAGGAGAGTTAAAACAAATTGTGAAATTTGTAGTCTTCCCAAAGAACACCAAAATGTTTTGAGATTATTTGGGTTGTCTAATCACATCAGTTATATATGCAATAATTATCCAGAAAAGTGAACATCTCCACTTTATTTCTCTTTTGTGGGTAAAACCTCAGAACTAAAATTTAGGTCATGGTTCTTTAGTGACATCATGCTGAGATGGCCCTCTGCTGATGAAAAACACATTCTGAGTATAAAAGAATTTATTATTAAAAACGTCATTAGAGTTATAGTTAACATTTAGAACTTGAGAAAGGAATCTGCTGTTTATTTGTGTATTTTTGATAATTAAAGTTTACACGTGCAGATGACTAAATCAATTTGAACAAGGTTGAACAGAAGTTGAGATGGTTCCAACACTTACTTGGTAGCTTTGTGTTTCTAGAAAAATGTTGATATTTTGAAATGAGACAATTCTATATCCTTTGTGTAGGAAAGGTTCTTATGCTAGGTTTCCTGGTGCCATATGGAGGATATGTTCTAAAGAACATTTCTGGACCTTTATAAACACAGAAACCTATTGAGAATACTAAAAAAGTGCAGCAAATCTCTGTTGTATATACAATGCAGGAAAGCAAGCAGATGCTTTATTGTAGTGCTATGTTTGTTCAACAAATGTAATATTCACTGCAGCAGTTTCATAATGGAATACCATGTGGAGAAGAATGTTTTTAAATATGTTTTTGACTTTGATTTCAGTTTATTAGTAAATAAATATATCAGAAAATTTTCAATAGAGGCATTAATTGGTTTATAGTCAATAATCTCTTTCTACTTATCCTTTTAAACAATCTGATGGCCAATTTAAGAATAAAGAAGTGTGAAGTTAATCTAAATTTAAGCAAAGTTTTAGATTATAACTCATAATACACTTTCCTTACTCTGTTGAGAAAACTTAAGTTTTATCAATTATTGGACATACAATTTAAAAAAAATAATCCATCAATTCATAAATTGTAATCAAAGGACTTTCTACTAAATGATACCTTAATATTTGGAGATCAATTCCTTTATAATTGAAAAGAAATTGCCCTTATGACAGTATTAAAACTGAATGACCCATGTAGAAATATGAAACGCTTAGAGTATAGAATTTAAATTAAAATTTGACTGGTTAGTATTCAAATCTAGAATACTGAGAACAAATAATAAATATAGAAGAGAAAAATGGATATTGTTTGTTTCAAAGTAGATTTCAGCACAGGAAGCATTTTAATGGAGACCCACTTTGAAAATCTGTACCTCAGCATTTTAGAATCAGATAGTATTAACAGTTTCGACCAAGATTGATCAAATGTGAATTACAGCTTATTTGGGGAAGCAGGGCTATAGAAGAAGCAGAGACGCTGAGGAAGCCTCACTTGGGATCAAATCCTGGTTCTGTCATTTACTAGCTGTCATATTTGGACCAGTTTCTATGTCTTTAGTTTATAAATAGTCTTATCAACCTCAAAACATCTTATGCACATACAAGAAGATAATAAAAGTAAAGCACTTAGTTATGATACTGGCCATATAGAAAGGCCTCAGTAACTATNATCAAAGGACTTTCTACTAAATGATACCTTAATATTTGGAGATCAATTCCTTTATAATTGAAAAGAAATTACCCTTATGACAGTATTAAAACTGAATGACCCGTGTAGAAATATGAAATGCTTAGAGTATAGAATTTAAATTAAAATTTGACATATGGTTAGTATTCAAATCTAGAATACTGAGTACAAATAATAAATATAGAAGAGAAAAATGGGTATTGTTTGTTTCAAAGTAGATTTCAGCACAGGAAGCATTTTAATGGAGACCCACTTTGAAAATCTGTACCTCAGCATTTTAGAATCAGATAGTATTAACAGTTTCGACCAAGATTGATCAAATGTGAATTACAGCTTATTTGGGGAAGCAGGGCTATAGAAGAAGCAGAGACGCTGAGGAAGCCTCACTTGGGATCAAATCCTGGTTCTGTCATTTACTAGCTGTCATATTTGGACCAGTTTCTATGTCTTTAGTTTATAAATAGTCTTATCAACCTCAAAACATCTTATGCACATACAAGAAGATAATAAAAGTAAAGCACTTAGTTATGATACTGGCCATATAGAAAGGCCTCAGTAACTATCACTATTTCTATTGAACTATTACTAATGTAAATCTGTCAGTCACTTTCTGCCAAATTTTTTTTTGGTAGATTCATTCTTTGTCTACTTTCCCAACCATCTGGAAAATCAGATTAAGATCATGTAGGCAGCTAGGTTATAACAATGAAGTGCTCTTCTGCTTTTATCAAATTCCATGAATAGCAACACATATGAACACTTAGTCATATACCTAGAATAAAGGTATATTACTCCTCACTTGTTAATAGTTTATTAATCCTTAAGTAACATTTTAGGCTTCCTGTGTCTGAAAGAAAAAAAAAAATTAATCACTCACTTACTACTAATCTTTCTTTGAAGACTGATTTTCATTTAATTACCTTTGTACCAATCACCTGATTAGCTTGGTGAAAGCTGAATTTAAAGAAGCATTTTTAAAAAAGAATATTTAAGAACTAACTGCTTCCAGATTTTATACACACACATATATATATGCCAGTGAGTTATTTTTTTTTAATCTTTAGCATCAAAGATGTGGTACCTAGTGGAGGATGTAGAGTACAGTAGGAAACATTTAAAGAGTGAAAATTCTCAGAAAACAGTTT